>CM062628.1:36417377-36804877 GCA_025617555.3 Puccinia polysora
GAGCTTGATTTTGAAAGCAAGGAGAATCCAATGGGCTTACTTGAATCTTGCTTCTCCATGATCTCCTCAAATCCCCAAAAATTTGAAGTGTTTCTCCACTTTTGAATGCTATTGGGATTGATGTTGATGGCATTGGAGGCCTTTTGCTTTCCCTTTGCAGAGGAGGTTTATGGGGGACCATCATTGATCTCATTTGAAGGGGATGTTGGAGGCCCCATTGGTTTGAGGTTTTGTCCATTCAGGAATGGATGAGCCTGTTTCTTTCAAATCTAAATCAGTCAGGATTAACTGGACAGAAGAGAAAATAACTTGGTTCCTTACTTGAGGAGATGTTGATGGCAATGGTGATACTGCAATGAAATCCTTCTCATTGGCCAAGTTCTCCAGTTCTTCCACCCCAGGAAGAGAGAAATCCAAAGAAGGAGGGGAAGGGTCCAAGTTTGTGTTTGACTCCTCAATCAACGCAGAAGTAGATGTGATTGGAGATGATTGTGTTTGAATATCCTCCTTGGCATTGGATGGGGGCCACTCATAGGTTGCTTTGGGATCACCATTGCTAGGCTGAGAATCCCCAGCCAAGTCCTCAGCTTCAACTGAAATGGATTGTTGGGAATCAAAAGCAGCTAGGGGGGTGATGTTAGCCTTCTTTCCAAAGATTTCATCCATTTGAATATAAAAAGGACAAATGGAGTACAACTTATCAACCCCCAAATTGATTCCCTTGGCTTTGTCAGAGTTGGTGATACCAAAGCTGGTGGAGATTGACATGGATTGGGCCTTTTTGTACTTGGCTCAATAATTCTTCAATTTCTCCCTCATCCGTTTTGATGACAGATCCAGCATAACGTTTTTTTGTTCTTGAGTTCATTGGCCATCAGGAGATAACCATTGAACTTAGAGGATGGAGGTTGGCCAACATTTGTTTCATTGTTGGATCCAAAGAAAGCATTGTAGTTGGAATGAATGTTGAGCCAGTTTACAAGGATGATTTGATCAGCTCTCTTGAGATGAATTGAGCCTTTGGAAGCTGATTGGGGAGGATTGTTGGATGTTGAGTTCCTGGGGGATGTTTGATTTGGTCCATGGGATTGTTTAGTGGACTTTTGGGTGGAGGATTTATGAGGGGCTATTTAAAAAAAAAGGAGGGATGAAGGGATGAAGGACTATGAGAGTGAGGTGAGAGTGATGATTTGATGAGAGGATGAGAGGGATGAAGCAAAGAGAATAGGAATAGATGAGAGTGATGAAATGACAAGAGGGATAAAGCAATGAGAGTTTGGATGTGATTAAAGCAATAAAGTGATGAGAGTGATGAAGGAATCAGGATAGTGATCCAACAAGAGTTAGCTGGATGTGATGAAAGCAATAAACAGATGAGGGCAATGAATTGATAAGGATAGTGATCCAATGAGAGTTAGCTGGATGTGATTAAAGCAATAAAAAGATGAGAGTGATGAACTGATCAGGATACTGATCCAATGAGAGTTAGCTGGATGTGATGAAAGAAATAAAGTGATGAGAGTGATGAAGTGATGAGGATGGTGATGAAGAGATGAAGAGTGATGAATCATATTTTTTTCCAATGAGGTCAGAGTTAGAAGAAGGTGGGAAGCCAGGGATGGATGATGTGGACAGGTGGTGGAAGCCTTTGAATAATTCATTTGAAAAAAACCACTTATTTCCAGGTAACTCTGACAAATCTGATGTGAAATAAGTGGGTTTTTTTGATTTTTAATGGCGTGTTTGAAACCTGCCATAAACAAATGGCGGGTTCGCTTAACTCCGATATGCGCTAATGCTTGTGTTTGGAGGCATGCATCCAAACACAAGAATTTTGGTGCAACAGATTTTTTTCTTTTCAAATAATCTCAAAAAAAAAAACGTTTGCACCAAAATTCTTGTGTTTGGATGTATGCCTCCAAACAAAAGCATTTTGGTGCAACTGTTTTTTTTTGCAATTCTTTAAAGAAAAAAAAATCTATTGCACCAAAATCCTTTTTTTTGGATGCATGCCTCCAGTCAAAAGCATTTTGGTGCAATTTTTTTTCAATTGCCCGGAAACACAATGGTCTCACACAGGGTACATAACCCTGATCGGGAAACATGTTATATCATGGAAGTCATCCCAACAACCAACCATATCACTATATTTGACTGTTAATTTGTTATGTTTTAGAGTAAAAAATAAGAGAAGGAACAGGTCTTAGGGCAGGTGCCATGGAAAGAGGAAGATAAGCAAAATAAAAAGATAAAAAAATAAATAGGAAAAAAAATGAGACAAAAGTAGCAAAGAGTAATCTAATGAGGCTGCAGGGTTGTTGCGCCATTGATTTATGAAGGCAGAGATGAGAATCTGGGTAATTGAGTGATTTGGGTGAGCGGATAAGGTTTTCTCTTATTTGCTGATGATGGCCCAAGTTATTTGAGTTCAGAATGAGATTTGAAGGTTATGGTAAACGTATCTGAGTTGATGAGATAAGATTTCTTTTTTTGCAATTAAAGAATTGAAAAAAAAACATTGCACAAAAATGCTTGCGTTTGGAGGCATGCATCCAAACACATGCATTTTGGTGAAATAGATTTTTTTTGAAAGGATTGCAAAAAAACAACCATTGCACCAAAATGCTTGTGTTTGGAGGCATGCATCCAAACACAAGAATTTTGGTGCAAGAGATTTTTTTTCTTTTCAAAGAATCACAAAAAAAAATGTTGCACCGAAATGCTTGTGTTTGGAGGCATGCATCCAAACACAAGCATTGTGGTGCAACAGATTTTTTTTTACTGCCTATCAGCACTTATGTGTGTACCATGTATGAGTGTAATTCAAATGGTATTCAAATATGGGCCTCTACAGCCCATTTGAGAATCACAAAGATAATGCAGGCCTGTGTGGATGTCACTGATTTGGGCAAAATGACTGCAAGACAAGTGAAATAAGTCATTTTGGCCACAGGCCCCCTGGACTGGATGGGCCATGCCAACAAAATGGGGCTGAGGGGCCATTTCAAGCCCCCTTCTGTATTGTGGACATCTCTGGGCTTTTGGGCCGGCCCAGAAAATAGTCATTCATCAGTTTTGGGTTGGGCCTGCCCACTCTGACTGTTGCCTGTGTCAGGGCCAGCACATGGCCAATTTCACTTGCTTCTGGCCCGCTGTGGGGCCCAAAGGCCCGTGCAGGGCCTTTGTGGGGGGCAAAGAGACTCTGAATGGAGTCCCACCACCCCAGCCAGTTGTTTTGGCCGCGGGGTAGCAGCCGCAGGTCAATAGCCGCAACCGTGGGGGTCCCAAATGTGGGGGGAGCTTTGTTCCCCCCCATCCCCCCATACCTCCATCATTGCAAGGGTGAAAGGGACAAGAAATACCAGGCTGGTTGCAACAACGCAACCAGCGGTGGTGGGGACTTGATCACCCTAGCACCAGATAGGGGCCATATGCCCCCCCGTTACCAAGGGGGAGGAGTGACGGGCTTTTGGGGATTTGACCACCCCCCAGCCCAAAATAAAAGCAATTCCCTGGGGCCATAAACCCCCAGGGCACCTGGAGGGGTATTTCATCACCCCCCCCCCCCAAGGGAATCAGTTGTAAGGAGGGGGGAGGCGGGCGGCATTTCTGCTGTTTGGGGTGGAATTTCCTTCCCCCCCATCCCTCCATCATTGCGAGGGTGGGAGGGACAAGACAGACCAGGCTGGTCGCAACAAGGCAACCAGAAGTGGTGGGGACTTGATCACCCTACCACCAGACAGGGGCCATCCCCCCCCCCATTACTAAGGGGGAGGAGCAATGGGCTGTTGGGGATTTGACCACCTCCCAGCCCAAATTTGAAGCAATTCCCTGGGGCAATCAACCCCCAGGGCCCCTGGAGGGGGATTTCATCACCCCCCCAGGGATTCATTTGTAAGGAGGGGGGATGGGGGTTGGCATTTCTGCTGGCTACATCCCCCCCCTGGTGAGCTTTTGAGAGCAGAGTCCTGCCTGGCCCAAAAGTGGGGCCAGGGGCTGGTTTCCCTATGCAACAAGCCATGTAATTAGTAAGCAATGGCCAAGGTGTGGTTTTTGAACCATTGAGGGAGGTGTGGCTCAAGTGGTTTACTTATGCCGGTGTTGTGTAATTGAACCTTGGTGGTGGGGCTCAAGTTGCCTGGACCACACTTGGGTCCTACCAACCCAAATTCTCATGTCTGCCTTACTATATGGGAGTACAAACCACTGCACTGGAAACAGTGAAACTAAAACCACATAACAGTGTAGTCGCTCCTCTACCCAACCTCTCATGTGGATGAAATACAAAAAATTCTTAGTCTGTAAAGTACCTTCACTCTTTTTATAAGAAACAAGTTTCTTGTATGAAATAAATGCGGCTTTGTAAGTCTAAAATATTGTAAAACAAAGAGTGTTGGGGAGGTTCTCTGGTCAATATTAGTTGGCCTTTGCATGCTGGAGACATTGGTTCACATGTGAAAATGAGTACATCAAGGAAACCGTGCAATGTGTGGGCTTTTTTTGTCAATACTATTTGTTTTTTTGGGCTGTGGAAATGCCATGCTCAATGTGCATTCCTTCCTGTCTGTGATTTGTATTCAAATATGCTCAAAGAAAAAATTCATGTAGGCAAGAAAGGGCATGAATCTGTTTGAGATATGCACTTTTAATTTGTACAGATGGTTATTTAAGTCTTTGGCTGCAAATCCAAGCATGTAGCCTTTGAAGATAGATTGGTAGCCTTGGAACATAGGTTCCAACAAGAGTGGTTTTAGTGGAAGAAATATCAGAGTTTTTTGAGATGATAATTCAAGAGAATCTTTTACAAAAGAGACATCCCTGAAAGGAAGATCCAGATTTGAGCATGAAAAGCCAAATATCTAAAAAGAGTGTAATAAAGAATGCATGAAAAATAAATTCAACTAACACAGCTCCTCAAGTGATTATTTAGAAAGAATGCAATACACCATGAAAGGAGAAAGATATTTAAAATAGATGATTTTTGTGGGTAAAATACATTAGCACCTTTCATGCATAAAGCTGATTGATATGAAGAAAATGGAAAACAGAAACTCCATCTATGATGGGAGAATGAGGGGAAAGAGGATTTATATTAGAAATGGTAATTTAACACCACATGACTCAACATTTGTAGAGGATTTTGTTGAAATGGTAGTTGGTGCTCCAACTGTGTTGCAGTCTCACCTTTCTTTCCTGCCAGAAGTTTCAGCCTGGTAGTCTTGTTTTATCCTAGTACAATTCTTCTTCCCATTACTGGTAGTGAGTGCAAACTTGGATTTGTTTCAACCCTCCATGTGGAAAATTTGCTGAGATATCATTTTGAATGCTGCACTTCTGGCAGAGTTATCCATGTTTTTTACATGAAATAATTTCTTGCAAAGTAAAATGAAAGCCTTTTCTGTATACTAAACTGCATCCATAAAACATTTAAGTGAACTGTGGGCTGATTTGAAGTGATTTCCTTGTGAGCTTGCAGTGAAACCTGGGGAAAATTTGGTAAAAGCATTGTTACATTCAATTGAATTGAATTCCAAGGGTTACATACATTGCTATAGCCTTCTTTATTTTTTCTCTGTTTATTTATTTATTTTTGTTACAAAAAAATTAGCACCAATTTAATTTTGCACAGGGATCCCTGATGTCCCATGCATCAATTTTCACATTCAGTATGTAGACTCTTTATGATGCTTCAATCTTGGCCTGCAAAAAAAATCCCAACTGTTTGTAGAGGAGGTGGAGCTTTATGAAATCATAATGTTGAACCTGTGACAATTGAGAATGGAAAAAACTTAAAACTTGATATAACCATTTCAATTCATTCAACCAAAAAAATTCCTTTGAGGAACACACAAATCAATTTTGCTGTAAAAAAGTTGACATTTTTCATTTTTTTTTTTTTTTGGAAAATACTCTTGTATTATTATCTTTTTCACAATTCAAGAATTCAAAAGGAAATACAGTTGAATTTAAATTTCCCAAACGGTGAAATCAAGTTGATTCTCATTTCCAGCAGCAGTGAAATACTTTTGACTTTCATTTTCAATAAAGGTGAAACCCAAAAAAAATATTGTGTACGGCATTGTGAAAAATTGAATCAATCATTGTGATTTTATGATGAATATTTTGATACTTGCAGAGGACAACAGTGTCCAAAAATAGTGACTTGATGTCACTGGTCAGCCAGAGACCCCAATTTGGTCCTGGTGAATGTATCTTCCAATTGAGAGAGTATAAACCGCCCATTGGTTTGGGTAAATTTTTGAATTTTAATGTGTAGACAAACTAAGTGCAGGAGAAAACGTTGATCTAGATTTAATGATCAGATTGATCTGTATAGCTATAATGTAAAGATTTTTAAACTGAACCCATCTTGAAAAAATTCAATTCAACCCATCACTTTTGCTTTTTTTGTTTTTTTTGGAATTTTTTTCTGAAGCTATTAATTGCCCAGCGCTTGGGTGCACCTCATAGCTCTGGCTGTTGTAACTGTGCTACGGTTCTTGGAACTGATCAATGTGCAACCAGATTGGATTTCAACAAGCACCTGCAGTGGAAAATTGGTCAATTATCTCCCTGGTACAATGACAGAACCTAAACAAGATCCATTCGGACCCCTGCCTGCTTCATCTTGCCCCATACGTTGGACTTTCAATGGAAAAGGTGGCGGGATTTGGCTATTTGTTTCACACTCAGCTCTTGAATCAAACCAGCTTGACAGCCCAATTGAGATGCTGTTTAGGACTGGGTGTGAAATCAATCAATCCATTGATCAAAATATCTGGCCTGGTCATGGTTATTCCCCAGCTGTTCATTTGGTCTATCAGCCGCTGGTTTCTCATTTGCTAGCCAGTTCATTCACTGTTGCGGTTACATTACTGAGTGCGGTGATTGGAGCTGGTTTCAGGAATTTGGGTCTGGCCGTGAGACATTGTGGGTGAGTGATCCAGGCAATCCGGCCTAGCACCGGTGGATGGGACGTACCAATTGCCATCAAGAAATCTTCAGAACTCAACCTAGCTAAAAGTTCCACTCCAATTGAAAAATTACAATTTTTGGTACCTCTTGATTATCTAAAAAAACTATTGCACCAAGGCAATAAACTGATGCAACAGAAAAAAAATCAAGTTGCAACAACTATTTGAGGCAATAAGTCATTGTTTTCAAGAATCCAATCCAAAATCAACAACTCATTGGGAGTCATTCAAAGAACGTCAACAAAGAATGAAATCAGAAAGCCTGGCCTCTCATGATAATCTAAAATACTGAATTTTTACCAATAAAAATAATTTTTTTTAAAAAAAGCAACAAGGATGATGATGATCATGGGGAGGTTACTGAAAAGAGTGGTGGTTTGATTAGACCCTTCAATAAATTTCCTGTCAACAACCCTCTGGTGTAACTAATCAATGGAACTCATTAGTTCTCTCAACTTGGTTTAATGAAAAGGAATGGTGCCGGCGTGCTTGTTCACTTTGAACAACACAAATTGGTTAATGGTAACCAATTTCTGTCTGTGGGGGACTGGAATACCATGTCCTGTGTTACAATTGAACTTGGTTGGGCGTCATTCCACTCATGATTTGATGGAATTGTGCCATAATTGAAGCGCATTCCCTTGTCCAACAATGGTTTTGAAGATCAAATGCTAGCTTGTTTGGTCAAAGCAGCACTGGTTTTTTTGGTGTTATTATGGAGTGGAGGTGTATTCACCTTCCTTTTGTCCAATCCAACCTGGTTATTCCGCCAGTTGATTGTGTTTCCCTTTTGTTCATAGTTCTCCAATCTTATCAGGAGCAATCCGGAAGATGAATTGATACGTGAGCAAGCACGAGTGATGGTATGGCACTTGTCCCGGATGAGTTGGAATTTGCAGTCACCATTCTTGATTTGGAGAGTTTGGAGCGACTAAAAGAAAGAAGATGGGGGAAACCCGCACAACCCAATTCCAAGTGAACTGGTTGCCCAGTCAGATTTTCTAGGCTCAAACTCATCCCCAGTTGAGTCTTTCTTTGAGCACGTTCAACAAGAGTGGGCTTGGTGGCGGTGGGCCAATTTACTTGGAGCCTTGGGGCGGAGGAGAATTATAAGGAGGAGGAAAAAGAGGAGGATGAAGAGGATAAAGGTACCTCTCAACCTTTGCTGAAGCGCCCAGGCTTGATGATCACCACTGGCTTGGGACCAATCAGAAAGTTGATTGACTGAGGTACCGGAGCGCTGAAAACTTATGGTCTGGGGTGATGGGTGAGATTGAGAGGAGGATTGGGATGTTGTGTGCCAAGTAAAACCATTCATCACCGAGGAAGCCAAGGGTTACAATTGAGGGTAGGAAACATTATTCCAGGGTTCCAACCTTCCCATTGGCAAGTGTTTTGACAAAAAAAAGCGCCCAAACTTAGCTTGATCTGGGAGTGAAGACCGGGTTTCATCACTGGTTGCCTGCTCCAACAAAGGACAGTCCAAATTCAATAGTTCAATCAGTGATTGGAGATGAGATGACCTGACCTGGCCCCGGGATGGGCTTAATTCAGACATCCCAAAGACCGCAATTCACTAGCTCATCAATGACTGGTTGTTGACCAAATTTCTGGGAGTTTGTTGAATTGGATGAGCTCCAGGATTGGAGGGGAAATAGATCAAACCTGATGGGTTGATAAAATCATGCAAGGGACTAGACATTTAAAACTACCCGGCAGTTTGCGGGTCTCAAGGAGTTGGTTCTTATTCCATGGCAAGGGTTCAGAACGTGGTAAGAGAGGCTTCTTAGAAAAACAAGCCAGAATAGTCAAGCCCTCTAGCAATTACAAATCACTCTGGAAGATGCTACAAAAATCTGAGGAAGTACTGGAGCAGAAACTCTGGAGTGATTCAGAGACTAGCTCATAAGGTGTACAAATGGATTGCCAAGATTGAAAGGAGAGTACTTTTTGATCAGCAAGTATCAAAAAAAAAAAAAACCATGACGGAGCACAATGAGTCCAAGAAGGGAGTGGGTGTCAGTGAAAATTTAACAGTTTGGTTTGAATGCATTAACTGTTCAAACAAGATTTGCGTGTTTGGACCCTGTCAAGAGATGGAGATAAGTTTAATATTGAAAGCGTGGGAGTTCAAGGGGAAAGTATTTCCTAACCGCAGATTGAGCCACAGATGGACCTTTTGCAGGGGATCTAGGCAGCTGAGTTTGTGAGTTGGCCTGATTCAGTAAGAATCAACAGTGGTGATACCTCATGCCCCCCCTGAGATATGTTCTTTGAGCTGAATGGGTAACTGGTATAGTGGAGGTTGAGTCATGTCAGTTGGCTCAACCACCCAAATGTGTAGAGAAGCACTCCCTTGAGCTGTGAAGAAAGGCATGTTCAGATAATCTAAACACATAATACCCGGTGTACCAAATCTAAACACATAATACCCAGTGTACCAAATCTAAACACATAATACCCGGTGTACCAAATCTAAACACATAATACCCGGTGTACCAAATCTAAACACATAATAACCAGTGTACCACTAAAAAAACTGGAGTATGACATGAGCTTGAAGAGTAGCATGGCAGGAGGAACTGCATTTCAACCGCACGCAGTTGACCAAGTTTTTTGGGCAGTGTTACATGCCACAAACCCAAAGAGGTTTCTGAGTTTTCTGTTGATGGATTGACCTAGGTATCTTTCATTTCTGTCCAAGCTAATGTGTCCAAGTTTTAGGTGCAGGTCCTCCAGCTCCGCTTGAGAAAGAAAGCAGGAGGAAATTTACTTAGCCTTGGTAACAGGTAAAGCAGTAGGTACAGATTCTTTTGGTGAGTCAGCCAAAATCATGAGCAGATTATTTTTGATAGTCCCATTCAATATTTAAGAATTAGATTGACAAAGAGAAAAGACCAGAAGATTGGATCTGGTGTTGACTTTGAGGTAGCATCCTTTCAGGAGAGGAGCGCCCAGTGATATCAGATTGACAGTAGCTTCTGGAACCCAGGCAGCATCCTCCAGGTGAATTGTCCTTCCATTGCTAACAACAACGGCAGTGCCGAGTCCTTGGATTTCAATTAATTTGCCTCTCTTGCCAGTTTTAATGGATCCTTCTCCAGTTCTCTCTGTTAAGGAGACCAAGGAGTTGCGGTTGTGGAACATTTGAATGGAACACCCACTATCTAATATGTATCAATCTTGATGAAGGTTATTTTGATGGATAAGAGCACAGAGAAATTTATCGTAGGGGGCTTCTGGTTGAGGATTTTTCTTGTTGTTGCATCTTGCCTTATTTGATTGTTGTTTGGGCCGCAACTCAGGGTTTTCAGCCCAACAGGCTGAGGATTTGTGCAATTTAACTGCAGGGTTGTGTTTTCTATTTTCACATCTTGGTTAATCCGGCTATTTTGGTTGATTGGCATGGTATAGGGCAGCATTGGTATTGGTGGTATCAATCAACTTGGACTGAACTTCATTCTTATGTTGTACCAGGTGATTGAGTACCAGAGTAACTGAGAGCTAGGTGCTGGAGTGCATGATTTTCTTTCTCATAGGTTTGAGCTAATTGGGAAGTTTGAAGAGAATCAGGTAGCCAAGTATAATGTTAGGTAAGTACAGTGAAACCTAATCAATTCTTCCTAGGAATGCTCTTACAGACTTGACCAATCCATCAATATTATTCTGATTTAAAACTAGATAGAGGAAGTTGAAGAAAATCATGGCTCTGCTTGCAGCCTGACTTGAAGCAAAATGATTTTTGGCTGCAAGCCAAATCAATTTGGACAAGTATTCATTGTCTTGGGTGATGATGTTGGTGTGTGTTCTAGGATCTAGTTCAGACATCAAGTATCTGGCCATTTTTTCTTCATCAGGGATTTTGACGTAAGGGTTGGGATTGTTGACCAGATCAAGGATGCCTTGCTATTTGAACAGTCTCTCCATTTTCTTGCGCCATATTGAGTAATTGGTTTTGGTAAGAAGCAGAGTAGATTCCATCAGAGATTTAAGCGCCATTGCCTTGAAGTTTCTGTTGACTCCTGGTCCAGGTTATTCCATGGTTCTAGCCACGTTGATTCAGTTCCAACAATCCATTTTTTGGCTTTTAACTGTGTAAAATGAAAAGAGATTTTAGAAACCTGGAACAGGCTGTTTGAATTGCAGAACTGGAATAGGTAACCAAGGAACAGTAAGAGAAACGGCAATCAATGGTGAAGAATGAGACTAGAGAGTAAAAAAACAGATTGAACTCCTCTACAAGCAAGGTAATGGCCTTGTGAAGACTTAGTAGAGTATATAAAAAAAACAAAACTGGCAAGTGCAGGTCTGATCCTCCCAGGACAGCTTGAAAATGGAAGAGCAATACTAAAATCAGCAACTCCTGATGTTGAGTTGATGGATAGATTGAACCTACTGAGATTTAGAGATTGGTGAAGATTTAGTTGAGTGGTTGGTCTGTGGTTGGAGTCCACTGTGTCAAATCTGTACTGAGAGGTTCTTTTAGGCTGGTGATCATGACGTATTGCCGACATGAGTGATGTTAAGACAAGTGTTCATTCTGATGAGTGGAGTTTGATTCAAATTCTGGGACAATGGTCTTGAGAAGCTGAACCGGCTTGGTTTGATTTGTGACAGGCAGGTGATGTCCTAGTAACTGCTCTAAGCTTACAGTGTGCTCCCCAGCTCTCCAGCCCAACAAAAAAGGCATGAAAGAGAGTGAGAGAAATTAGGAAGTAAAGAGGCTATAGTGACAAGAAGGAAGAAAAGACAGCTTTGTGGGATAGACAGAAGTTGAGGGCATGAATATTATGTCAAAAAAAGCTACACATCTGGTAAAACTATCTATGCTACTGGTCTTATCCAAAGTTCTCCTGTCAGAAGACTCTTAGATAGCGGAGTTTTCTGTTATTGTGTTGGATCATCCTATCTAGAGAAACAGGATCCAAACTGGAAAATGAGCTTACTACCAGTACCACAAGCCAAGTTCAGCAGCTGCAACTCATCCCTTAATGATATTGGAGTATGGACCACAGAACTTATACTCCCTCATACTAAAGGATCCCTCAAAATGAAAATTGAGTTTGTAGTACTTCAAAATCGAGTGTGTGACTACTTCATTCTAGGGAATCACTCCCTTTTATTGTATGGAATATATTTTTTTAAAATTAAAGGTAGATAATTTACAGTAGGAGTTGACTGGAACAAGAAATTCCAGATATTTCATATCAGTAAGCAAACTTATGCACCCAATTGTGAAAAAAACTTGGAATCCTTAAACCAAGAATCATTTCCCCAAGCAGCGTTTAAATCCCAACTCACTGAAGAAAAAAAAAGGGATATACTTTGGATAAAATTTAAAAATTAGAATGATTTCTGTACCAAGGACCACCCATTGGTAACCTCAAAGGGCATGATTTGAGTAACTTGAAAATAAAACCTCCTTACCCTCCTAACCTAAGGATACCTGCTTAAACTTCTAGTCCAAGACCTAGGACTTCTCTTGAAACTAACATCCAGAAACTGATTGACCTACAAGTTTTAAGGAAAGTATGAAAAAATGAACAAGTGGATGTTACCAAACCAGTGATCAAAGCTTGGAATAATGATAAGTCAAGAATTCTAGGAGACTTTATGGTTATCAATAACTATACTCAAGCTAACTACTATCCTATACCAAAGATAGAGATTTTTCTCTATAAACTTTCAAAGGCCAAGTTTATCACCACCATGGAAATGCTGAAAGGTTTTCAACAAATATCTATCAGCCCTGAAAGTAGGAAGTTCATGAGGATCATATGCCACCTAGGTATATATGAATATTGAAGGAGGGCATTTGGTATCACAAATGCACCTTCTCACTTTCAAAGGATGATTGATACAGGAACAAATGCACCTTCTGACTTTCAAAGGATGATGGATACAGGACTAGGCCTATTAATTAGACAATTATGGATGATGGTATATATTGATGATGTTATTGTTTTCTCTGATGACTGGAACATCCACATGGACAAAGAAAGACTAGTCCTTAAAACTGTCTCTGCTGTAGGATTAAAATTATCCATGAAAATGTGTAAATTTGGACATGGAGAACTCAAAGATTAGAGGCATATATTCTATGTATTAACTCTAACTTCTGATAAAAAAAAGCAGCTTTTGTGAACAGACCCATGCCCCAAATCTAAACTTAACACCTATTATTTTTCTGATTTTGCAGCTACTACAGGAAGTACATGCCTGAGTTTTCTCTACTCAAAAAGCTTTTTTATGTAATCTGCAGCAAAAAAAGGTTATTTGAGATGAATCATGAAAGATTGAAGAACTATGAGGAACTCAAAATAGCTATGACTACTGCACCAGTGTTGATTCAAACAGATTACCCTAAACCCTTCAAGCTATACATAGATTCTAGTATGTAAGGCCTAGGAGCTGCTTTACACCAAGAAGTAGCAGAAGATGATAAACCAGTGGAGAAAACTATAATCTTCATATCTAGGCAAGCTGAGGATACAGAAAAGGGATATGGTGCTATCAAAATGGAATGTCTTGCTCTGGTTTGGGAATTAGAGAAACTCCACTATTACCTGGAAGGTACCAACTTTGTGGTAATTACTGATTTCAATGCTTCCATAACTCTTATGAATATGAATACTCCCAGCAGGCACATGTTGAGGTGGCAGATAGCCATACAAAAATATAGAGGAAAAATGACCATAATCCACCAAGATGGGGGAATAAAAACCAGAATTCTGAAAGCCTGAGTAGGGATGATTTACTCAAAGACCCCAGCAATCCTGTTCATGATCCAGAATACCATGATATATTCCCTATAATAAAAATTAATATGCTTGAACTTGAAGCTCCCCTTCCAAGAATCCATATCTGTGAACTTGATGAATCTCTTTTCAACTCAATCAGGGAAGCCTAAAAATCTGGGATGAAAAATCTAGTCTCTATCATGGAAAGTACATCACCTCTCCCTGAACTGATTAAAAGTTTACCTGAATCACTTCTGAACCTTTATAAGGCTGTAAGGTTCAATATTTAGGATGGCTTAGTATACTATAATAATCAAAACTCCAGTTTAATAATACTGACTAATGAGGAGAATGTCAAACATTTACTAGCTGATTTTCATTATAAATGCTCCTCTAGTGGACATCTATCTTCCAAAATAAATTTAGATAAAGTTAAACAAACTTCCTGATCAATTCATTGGAGAGACTCCACCATAAAGTACGTCTCTAGTTTTTAAACAAGCCAGAAATATAATACAACTACTGGTAATAGTTTTTGCATCATTTACAAAATAGCTGAATCCTGGAAAAGATGGGAAATCATCAACATGGACTTTTGATCAGGATTTCTCACTGGAGGAGCTTATTCTTATAAATTATTCCTAGTGATTGTTGACCGGTTTTCTAAGAAATCTAAGTTCTTGCCCAACCACAAAGAATACCCATCTATGGAAGTAGCATTTCTCTTCTGTAACAGGCTAATTGAAGATGCAGGAGTCCCCAAAATTATTATAAGTGACATGGACCCTAAGCTCAGTTCTAAATTTGGGAGAAACCTTCATGATATTCTAGGAAATACCTCAGCCTTGCCCACAGCTTAACACCCTCAAAAAGATGGATTATCTGAAAGAATGATCCAAATTCTAGAAGAAATTCTCGGAAGATTCTTATGCTTTGGTCTGGAATACAAAAATGCTGATGGATACTGTCATGTTTGGGTTAGCTTACTACCTGCCTTGGAAATGGCTTATAATAGCAACAAGCATTCCACTACTAAGGAAGCTCCTTAAATACTGGAAATATGTTGGATGCCAAAGTTAACAAAGGATAAACTCAAAAAATAGTTGAATAATATACACACAATATCATTTGAATTCAAAAACATGATAGAAATGGCTAATACACATGCTGCTAAAAGTTTTCAAGATGCTGTTGCATATAAATGAAAGAGATGGGACAGAACACACAAAGAACCTTATTTCACAATTGGAGACCAAGTCCTAGTTTCTACCACTCACTTGAATTAAATTAGCTGGGAATAGAAAACTTAGACCTGTCATTGTTGGACCTTTTACCATCAAAAAGATCCATGTGAAGAATGTTTTTTGAGTAATCCTAAGTGATAAAATATTTAGGAAGCATCCAGTATTCCCAGTAAGTATTGTCCAACACATCCACCCTAGAGGAGGAGAAACAACCCTGTCACCAGAAATACCAGTTCAAGCTGATAATGATAAAGAAAAAGGAAAATTCAGCAAGATCCTCAAAGATAAGACAGAAAGGATGCAAGGAAAATATTTTAGACTTTACCCAGTTTGATATAAAGGAAAGTTAGCCAATAAAAATGAATGGTTCCCTGAAAACAAAATTCCACAAGGACCCATTCACCTAAGGAATTATAGGGCCAGAAAAAGAAATTAGACCAAAAAACCTTTTGCAGATAGAGACATATCTTGGAGTGGGGGAAAGTAAAATTGCTTATTACTCAGAGAAACCTGTCAAATTAGACAAAATTAAAGTAAATAAAAAGATAATTAATTAACCAAAAATGAATGAGGAAGTCCATAAATGTCAGCTTGGTACTATTTACAGAGCAACATGTCAAAGTAACAAAAACACAAAATAAAAACAAAAAAAAGAAAAATATTGAAAAGGAGTGGGTAATCCATAAATATTATTGAAGAAATTGATCCCCCACCCAAAATAAGGTAGGGTCACTCACTGATCCCACCCTTGAAATATAACTCCTTCATATTTTAAATAATGAAATGAGAATTGACCAAAAGGTCAAAGAACCAATATGGCACCTTTTGGCCAATTTGATATTTCAAACATATTGTCACATATAGTTTTCACACTTAAAATTCAGTCAGAATTAAGGCGTTGTGTATATTTTAGGAGTTACACATGGGAATGGGTTTTGTCACAATTCCCGCTGTGGTGACCAATTTGGGACACCTCATGAAAAGAGGTATTTTTTCAAAATGTTTTTGAATATAATCTTTCTTCCAACTACCATCAAAAAAAAATATTTATATCCCTGTGTTACTATGGGTACTCTTCTTCTTCCCCTTTTACCAACTTCCTCCTGTCCTAGCAGACTAGGAAGGGATCTCCTAGGCCATCCAAATTCCCAGATCCCACGTTCAACTCCTCCCCGTTGTGCTTGCGGCCCAGATTTTTGGCCAAGCGCGCGAAATAATCATCAAACTCATCCCTGTTGAGGATTTTCATCCTTATCAACTTTTGGTCTGTCAGCATCCCCAACAAAATGATGGTGGCAACAAACAGCCAACCAGAACCAATCATCAAATTCATCCTCTCCCTTTGGATCAGCTCCCCCTCCTCACCCCCTTTGATAATCATCAATCCCATCCATCTACCTCCCAACTTGATGATCCCATTCATCCTTCATCATAAAAGCTCATCATCATCACCAACCCTCACTCAAAGATCATCAAACTTTTCCCTACTTCCTCTTTGACCTCCAATCCTTGACCGTAGCTGCCAAGAGACACAGCGCCAATCCAAACCTGATCCATTTCCTCCTCCAGGGATGGGACCACCCCTTGCGTTGTTGGTTGCTACAAGCTTTCACAATCCATTGTTGCAGCCGTTTTCAAAATTTCTGATGCCCATCTGCAACTGAGCGCTGCTGCTCAACTCTTCCAACCATTTTTGTGCGCCAGTCCGGCAGTAATCTCTTGTCTCTCCATCAGCTTTTGCCACTGTCATGATTGCTTAAGCTCATCTGCTGCTCATCTTTGCCGCCAGGCTGTTTCTTTTTTTTTTCTCAAAATTTTCTTTTTTTACTTCTTAATTTTTCTTTATTTCATTTTTCATTCAAATACCAAATCTGGGTCTTCTTTCTCATCACTTTCTTAAAAAAGAAAAAATTTTATGCTCTTATCTGTGTTATCCCATTGTAAATAGTTTACAGGGAGTCTTGCCCAAAAAGGCAGGGGCTCTCCCCTGACTTTTTCCCAATGATCCATGATCCATCAATCAACTCATCATTCCGCTCTCTGGATCCTCTAGGAACTAAATTTTTCAAAAAAGAATTCTCTGGTACTCCCACAACCCCTGCTTCACCTACAATGTTCAAGATCAATCCTCAGAACACAAAATTATGTTTCAATGGGATAAATGTTGAACAGTTCTTGGACTCTTACAAAATGGCTTCTGAAGTGGATGGGGAAAGTGAATAAAATATGGCCATCAGTTACAATTATTTATCTCCTCCAATTTAGTCATGGAACTAATTGAATCATTTGAGAGATTTAAATCCCACAACTGGACGCTTCTAAAGGAAGCAATGTTGGCATATTGGGGACAAATGATGTAGCACAATTTTCTTTGCAGGACTTGGAAAATCTTGTCTCTCAATGGATCCCAAATGGTGGTGTCTATTCAGCGTCTGACTATCAGTCTTTTAGGAAGTCTTGGGAACCAATCCAAAATCATCTTATCTGAAACAATCACATCAATACAGTAGAAG
Organism: Puccinia polysora; assembly: GCA_025617555.3. Classification (NCBI taxonomy): domain Eukaryota; kingdom Fungi; phylum Basidiomycota; class Pucciniomycetes; order Pucciniales; family Pucciniaceae; genus Puccinia; species Puccinia polysora. The sequence continues at coordinate 36,434,849 of CM062628.1, forward strand.
AAGTTTGAGTGAAATTTTTCCAATCTTTTTCAATAGCAGTGCAGGAGAGGATTGGGGATGAATTAGTCAAGTCTGGATCAATGATCACCACCAGGGATAATAAATTCAAGCTCCCTGTTTTACTTGTCCTTAGGGGTACCATGGATAAAGTTATCAAAGGAAAGACTGTTTTAACTTCTGAAAAACCTAGAACCACTGAACCAGTCCATGCTCCTTCTTTCAAAGAATCTAACAAAATCATGAATAATATGTAGGAAAATTGCAGGCCAAAACATAATGCTCAGTCCAACAAGTAAAAAGCCACCATTGATGAGATAACTAATCTACTCTAAGCTTTTTAGAAAAAAATTGATCAAAATATTTCTTCTCTTGCTACTAACAAAACTTCTAACTCTGTTCCCAAATCCACTCTGGTCTGTTATCACTGTCATAGGGAAGGCCATGGCACTGGAAAATGTCTTGAACTCCAGAAGGATAAAGAAAAAAAGTTAGTGGAGCAGAAGGGGAACAATTTCTTTATTCATAATGGTGCTTTGGCCCCTTTTGATTTCTATTTCTCTATTTTTCATGTGGTGGCCTCTTATCAGCCACCACATCCTATGAAGGCATCCTTGGCTTATTTCAATTTCCAATCTTCCTGTGGTACTCTTCAGCCTTGGAATCCTCCAGCCATCTCCTCCTCCTCTCTTTCTGGGGCTTATCAATCTGATTGAGCTAGGAAACAACATGAGGAACCCAAATCTCATAAGGCTCCTTCCTTGCCAACTTCAATCCTTTGAAAACCAGTCAAACGTCAATCCTCACCTGAGCCTCCTTCCTCTGATGTAGAAGACATGGAGGTGGAAAAGGAACCAATCATGGAAAGTTTCCAAGAGTACTCTGATCCTACTCCTTCATCTAAATTGCCTCAGCCTTCTGATCCCATCTTAGTTCCTGCTTCACCTGAACTTCCTCCTTCCACCCAGTCCAAAGTTTGGTTTGAAAGGGGAATTACAAAGGATCACCCCAATGCTGTGGAAGGGGTATTGAAGAAAATTTCTGATCTCAAAATATCTGATCCATCTGTGGCTGAACTACTGTCAATCTCTCCATCTGTTTCTGAAGGAATTAAGAAATGGGTCTCTCATCAACATGTGGATATTGGTCCTGAAAAATTAAAGGTCTCCTCTGGAACTTTGATGGAGGACTCTGGTGGAACAAATCCCTCCTCAGAGTCCAAACTTTACTCCTGTCTTCTTGGTTTTATCCCTTGTTATTTTGGTGATTCAGCTAAAGCTTTTTCTTTTCTTGTGGATTCTGGATCTCAGCTCAACTTAATTTTGGATGCTATGGCCTGCAAGCTGAAACTCAGTCCTAGGGTCAGCTTCAATTCTGTGTTTTACGGGATAGGTAATGAATCTTGTGAAGGGGTTGGCATTGCTGAAGATGTCCCAGTTAGAATTGGTCAAAATATTTTTGGAACTTGTTATTTTTGGATCATGCGTTTGGAGGGCCCTATGATCTTGGGTCAACCCTTATTAATGGATTTTGGTGCTACCCTGATTTTTTCTGATCAGGTTGGGGAGAGAATTGTACTCTCTGATGCTGATGTTAGAAAGATTGAAGTTCCACTATGTTCTTTGAAGTCTGGTTGTTGGGAGAGAGATTTTGCTGGTCATCCTCCTGAATTTTCTTTAAAGGAGAAGCAGAAGGATAATTCTAATTTCTCTCATTTTTAATGGGAATAGTTGACACTACTGATAGTTTTAGTTCTTCTTAGCCTCAGAATTCAACTAAAGGATCAACTCTCATTGCTCAGGCTTATTTCTTTTTCTTCTCATCATTTTCTTCTAATCTGGAAAGTATCAAAAATCAAAAACATTTTATAATAGAAAATTCCAAAATTATTTCTTCTCTTGCTGGATCTGTTGTGTCTTCTTTTCCTTGTACTCTAAAGTCTGATAAATCTCCTCTCAGTTCTAGCTCAAATCTCTGCAATGAATATAAAATAGATCCTGACCTCAATTCTATTTTTGGTGGTTTTTGTATGGAGGAATATGGGATGCAGTGGAGGAAATTTGGGGTAGAGGTAAGTCCTCCCCATTGTGCACCGCAAGGGCAATCTTTCACCATTGGTTTTTGAAGCCTACCTAGTACCACCCATGTGAGCAACGTATCCCTTGATGGAAAAGGCACCCTTCAAGGATATTGCAGAAAATTGGACGTGGAAAATGTTGGAACTTGGTCTCAGTTTTTGTAATCAAGTTTCTCTGGAAAAATCTTGGAGGAAACAAGAGCTTCTCTCTTTTGCTACCAAGTACAAGCCAGTTGCAAAAAAGGTCCAACCAGTCAACCAGCCTATGCCTCTCAACCTTAATCCTCCTCTTATAAGTCTTCCCTTATCTTGAAATCCTTACTGTGGTTTATCTAAATCTCTTACTGGACCCTTTGTACCCCATGGTCAAGTCACTGAAGAACTTCTGAAAGTGGTCAATTTTGGTCCAGATGGATGGCTTCTTCCTGATGAGTTAAACTTGATAAAAAATTTATTATCTCTAAGGGAAAAATCTCCTTCTTTCTGTGAAGAAGAGAGAGGAGTATTGAAACAATTGTATGGAATTCCCTATACCATCCCTGCAGTAAAACATGATCCTTGGAAAAAGAAAAAGATCCCTATCCCTTCCACTAAATTAGACAAATTTATCAAGTTGGTCCGCAAACAAGTTGGTACTGTTCTATATGAACAGTTGAATTCTATTTATTCCAGCCCTGTCTTCTGTGTCCTCAAGAGTAATTGTAAACTTGGAATAGTTCATGATCTTGAAACTATTAACAAAGTTCCTATTAAAGACTCTGGTATTCCTCCGGTCACTGAAGACTTTGTTGAATCCTTCTCTGGGAGAGCTGGCTATGGTCTACAGGTCATTATGGGTGGTTATGAAAAACAATCCTTACATCCTATCTCTGGCCCTCTCACTAATTTTGATACCCCTCTTGGTCAATTCCAACATACTTGATTGGCTCAAGAAGCCACTAATTTGGTTGCAGTCTATTGGGATCAGATGATGTGGATTCTCCAGGATGAAATACCTGATCATGCTTGTATCTTTATTGACAATGGCAGAATTAAAGGTCCAGTTTCTGACTATTAGAATGAGCTCTCCCCTGGAATTCAGAAATTCTTTGATTTATCTGAGAACATGCTACTACTTTGGAAAGGATTCTGTTTTGAATTGAGGAATCTGGCCTTACTGTCTCTGGATAAAAATTGGCTGCTTGTGTCCCTGCTCTGGAAATTTTTGGTCATGTGGTCTGCAAGGAAGGAAGAAGGATGGCACCAGCCAAATTCAACAAGATCATCTCTTGGCCCACTCAAATCAATCCCACTGAAGTGAGATGTTTCCTGGGTTTTGTGAATTATGTTTGAATCTTTATCCCATATTTATCCAAAATCTGTGCACCCTTGTGTTGTCTAACCACAAAAGATACTGAATGGATTTGGACCCAAGAGTGTGAAAAAGATTTTCAGTTGCTCAAAATGATTGTTGGTAAAGACATAGTTTTAAAAAGATTGCTTATGTACCTGGAGATGGCAAGATCAAGCTGGCTGTTGATTCTAGTTATCAATCTGCTGGGGGTGTCCTTACTCAGGAAGATAAAAATGGTTGGGACCATCCTGCTCTCTATGAGTCTGTTAAAATGCGGATGCACTCAGGTAATGTGCATAGGAGTGTGTAATCCAAATGGGATGCAAAAATGGGCCTCCACGGCCCATTGGACATCACGTGGGCCACGTGGGCCTATGTGGGTGTTATTGGTTTTGGGCATTTGGGCGCCAAAACACATTTTTATGGTCTTTTAGGACACGGGCTCTCACGGGCCCTCCAGGGTGGATGGGCCACCCAAGCCAGATGGGCTTATTTGGGCATAAAAGGGCCCAAGCTTAATTATGGACATACTTGGCCAGACAGGCTGGCCCGCCAAAGTATGTAATTCTCATGATTCAGGCTTGGGGTGGCCCATTGGGGCCGCTGCCCGCGTCGCGGCCCGTTTGGGGCCGCCTGTGTTCCTTGGGATGGCCCACGTGGGGCCCAGCTGGTCGCGCCCGGCAACCAGCGCCGCGGAGCCAGGGCTTGCGGCCCCTGCTTGCTCCCCCTCCCCTTGCTTGCCATCGCGAGGGGGATGGGGGCAAGCTGGCTGGGTTGAACCAGCCAGAGACCGGCCGCCACAGTGCAGTCGGTCAGGGCAGGGGGAACCTGACCACCCCCTTTCCCAAGGAGGTGGCGGCGCTGGCCGCAAGCGTAGTGAACCGCAGGTGGGGGGGAATTCATCACCCCTCCACCATTGATCATGTGAAGCAACCAAGCAGGGGAGCTCTCCCCCCCCTTTACCAAGGGGGAAGAGCGATGGGCCTGGGGGGACCTGATCACCTCCCAGGCCAACTTACTTGACAACACCCTGGGGGTATTGACCCCCAGGGCCCCTGGTGAGGGGATTTGACCGCCCCCACCAGGGATTTGAGAGAAAGAGGGGGGGGGACAGCATGTCCGCTGGTCACACCCCCCCATGTGAGTCTAAGACCGGACCCAGGTGTGCCCTGGGTCCCACCTGGCCCATTTGAGGGGCCAGGGGCTGGCTGCATGAGGCAACCAGCCTGTATTCAACGTAATGAGGTCATCATGGCTGGTTGTAATGGACAACCAGCCAAGGGGATTGAACAGCAAGGGGCTGGTTCAGCCCCATAACGGTGGAAACACTAGAATGGACCAGAATAGGCCGGTTTTAAGGGTTCAGGAACTGACGCCATGCGGGCTGATGTAGTCCCAACCAAGTAACAAGGCCAGTAGAGCCTGTAGAGCTTTTTTGGTGCGGAAAATTTTCCTTTTGGCTTTTTTTATCATGGGATCACAAGAGGCCAATCCTTTGTACTTAAGGAGCTCTTCTCCCTGCTGTTTTCAATCCATTCATTCATCATTCCAATCAAATTCATCCAACATATTGCCCCATTGTGGGAGCCCCATTAGCCAATATTGACACCCAGTGTCCAGCATTTCTTTTGCTTTAAATACTGCTCATTTGCCTAAGCTAATTGCTGGCCATAATTCTAACACATTATCAGTACCATCATAATCATTATTTCCAAGCGAGATAGACCCTTATACCTTACTTTGGAAAACCTCAAGGACCTCAAGTTTTCCAAGAAGATGTCTTATATCCCAGAGTCCAGCTCCACCAAGTTAGTTTTGAATAGTCAGAACTATAATGCTTGGGCTGTCCTCATGGACAGTGAGTTGGATAACATCTGTTGTGGGGATATTATGAAAGGAGGTGATACTTTGATCAGTTCAGAGGTGGAGAAGAAGGCCTATCATCTTATTCTTAGACACTTGGATGAGCATCATGTAACATGGGTTGCTGATAATCTGTTGGAGGAACAGAAGAGAAAGGGGAGTTTTTTATGGAAAATGCTCAAGTAAAAGTATGCTGGTGACTCTGTTCATAAAAAGGGGATTGCTTTCAATAGATTGTTTAAGTTGAAATTTGGCAACTGTAAACAATTTTTGGGGGAAGCTAGATCTAGTATTGCTAAGTTCAAGTAATCTGGGCTGAACATGCATCCTGAGTGTTTGTCACTCTTAATTCTTCAAAAGCTGCAAAAAGAATATGAGTCCTTGGTCAGGATCATAACTCAGTTGGATCCCCTGCCAGGAGAAGAGGATGTGCTTAGAAGGATTGAAAAGGATGATATTAAATTCAAGATGAAGGAGAGAACAGGAACTGCTCTGGTGCGCAAGACAGGAAAATCTGGGAAGAAGGCAAAGGCCAAAAAGGATTTATCAAAGGTCTTGTGTTATAATTGTCAGAAGAAGGGGCACTATGCAAAGGATTGCAAGGAGGCCAAGAAGAGGAAGAAATCCAAGGAAAGTGAAAAGGAAAAAAAAGAGGTCAATCTTGCCATGGAAAATGTTGCTATGGTGGCAGTGGATGTTTCAATGGAACAAGCTGTTGTGTAAAAAGTCCCCAACAAGAAGGCTAAAATCAAAGAGGATCAAGAGATGGACTTGATTGATTATGAAGTATGTATTCTTAACCTTGAAAATGAGAACTTATCAGTGGCTGATAATTCTTCATTACTTACAGGAGGATTGTTGAAGGAGGATGTTCTTGTTTTGATTGATTCTGGTTGTACAGACCACATGTTTTTTGAGCCAAATTCGTTTTCAAATATTAGAGATTTTGATGGTGTTGTAAATATTGGCCAAAAAGGAAGAACAATCCAGATTAAGGGGATTGGAAAAGTTATTCTTGCAAATCACATGGGTTTGAAAATAATTTTTGAGAAAGTGTTCTATGTACCAGATTTGCCTTATAACCTTGTGTCTCTTGGAGTGCTCTGGAAAAAGGGTTTCCAGATTTTTTATCTTAAAGAAGATAAGTTTGTTATTGATTTGAATGGGAGTCCTATCCTGAGTGGAAAAGTTTGGAATAAGTTGATCTGTGCTGACTTGTTCAAGATATCAGCTCTGAGCACTGTTGCTCACAATAGAAGTGGCCATAAGGTAAAGGACAGCAACTGTGAGAGTTGTACCTTAGGGGCCAAGACCAGGAATGTGTTCTCAAAGAGTAGATACCACACAGAAGTTCCTAGAGAGGAATTCTCAAATGATTTGGCAGGGCCATTTTCACCAGTGTCTCTTGGAGGGGCAAGATACTTCATCAATTTGGTTGATACAGCAACTAATTTTGTTTGAGTAAAACCAATAAGATCAAAGGATCAAACCAAAGAGGAGGTTTTAGTAATCTTAAAAGTCTGGAAACAGAATGGTTTGATGAGGGAGATCAAGAGGGTTATTACTGATGGAGGGGCCAAGTTTTTGAGGAAAGATTTTGAGAAACTATTGAATGATTATGGTATCACTCATATAGTTACTAATGCTAGTACTCCACAAAACAATGAAATAGTTGAGAGGATGAATAGGGCTTTATTGGACAAAGTCAGAACTATTATGGCTCAATCTGGTCTACCAAAGTTTTTATGGGCTGAGTTGGTGTGCACAGTGTGTCTGTTGCACAATATTGTAAGTGTTAATGGGAAGTGTCCTCATTATCAGTTTTGGAAGTTGTACCCCAAAACATCACACCTAAGAACAATTGGTTGCTTGGTGTATTATAGTGTCCACCATAATGAGATGGTTGGAAATTTAGATCCTAGAGCCAGAAAAGCCTCACTTGTGGGCTATGACTTAATAAGTAAGTCATACAGGATTTATTGTCCAGGGACAAGAAAGGTTATCCGTAGTAGGGATGTAAAATTTGAAGAAAGTACCTTTCCACTCAAAAGGGGTGAACCTAGTGCTGTTCAGGAATAACAGTAGGAAATAGCATTGGAGCCTATTTCCCCAGCAGAGGCTGGAGAGAATATCATTAGTGATGATATTGAGGTGGCAGACGTGCCACAGGAGGGTTCAGTACCCACTTCAGGGGAGTCTGTGGAATTAGAACCTGATGAGCCTCCACCTCCAGTTAGAAGGAGTGACAGGATGAGAATGCCTGTTGATAGGTATGGGGAATGGAAGTCCCATTATACTTCTGCGGAATATGAGGAAGATACAATTCAGGAACAGTGTATGCTTAATGAGATTCTACAGTTGAGTTCAGAAATGGGTAATAGAGTTAACCCAAATAGCTTTGGACAAGCTATGAATTCTGATGAGAGAGCCAATTGGAAGACAGCTATTTTTGAGGAATTTGATTCTCTAGAGAATAATAGTGTGTTTGAAGTGGTTAAGCGGGATTCAGTTCCAAAAGGAAAGACCATTGTTGGGTCTAGATTAGTGTTAACAAAGAAGTTTGATACTAATTGAGTTTTGAAGAGGTTCAAGGCTAGATGTGTTGCACAGGGCTTCAAAAAGAGAGAGGGTATTGATTACCAGGAGACTTTCTCACCAACTGGAAGGCTGTCTACATTCAGGTACATCATTGCTTTGGCAGTGGAGTTGGGTGAAGAAATCAGACAGGCTGATTTTGTGACTGCATACTTGAATGCAAAACTTGGAGAGGAAGAGACTGTTTATATGTCAATTCCTGATGGTTTCAAGGAATGGCTGGTTGAGACCAAGCCATAAACTATGAAGAAAATATGAGTGAGAAGTTTCCTCAGCAGATAAAGGGGAGTATGTCCTCAAGCTGTGTAGATCCCTGTATGGATTGAAGCAAGCAGCTAGGTCATGGTATAATACTATGAGCATGAAACTGATAGAGATTGGTTTCAAAACAAGTTTGGCTGAACCTTGTCTCTTTGTGAGAAAGGATGCAATTTTGTTTGTATGGGTTGATGACATTATCATTATTGGGAATGGTAAGGAGAGATTCATGGAGACACTCAAAAAGGAGTTCAAGATAAAAGATCTTGGTCTGGCACAGCAGGTGCTGGGATTGAAAGTTAGTAAGAGCAAGAATGGGATCAGGTTGGATCAGAACCATTATGTGTCAGCTCTACTTAAGCAGTATGGCTTAGAAGATGCAAAGCAGTTTGGTAATCCAATGCAGTCTAACATTATGTTAGAAAAGTCTACAGATGAAGAGCATCTAGAGTTTGTTCAATCCGGGAATGATTATAGATCAGCTATTGGATCTTTGAATTATTTGGGGCAGTGTACAAGGCCAGATATTACTTATGCAATTGGGATTTTGTCACCACACTTAGAGAACCCATTCATGAGGCATTGGTCAGCGTTTAAGAGAGTTATGAGGTATCTTAAAGGAACAAGCAGTCTGGGACTGCAGTTTTCAAAGTCATTGAACTTTGAATTGGTTGGTTATTCTGATGCAAGTTGGGCAGATGGTAACACTACGGAATCAACAAGTGGTTTTGTATTCTTCTTAGGAAATAATCTAGTGTCTTGGATGTCTAAAAAGGGGTCAGAAATGAGTCTTTTGTCAACAGAAGCAGAGTACAGAGCGTACTTGTCAGCTTCACAGGAAGCAAAATGGTTGAGAAAGGTCTTAGAGGATACTCATAAACCACAAGGGTTTGCGTTGTTGTATTCTGATAACCAGAGTGCCATTGTGTTGACAGAAAATCAAGTGTTCCATTCTAGAACAAAACATATTGATGTTCATTATAACTATATACGGGATGCAGTTAACTGCAAAGAGATAGTGTTACGGTACATGCCTACTGGGGCAATGATTGCGGATATCTTAACTAAGGCGTTAGATAGGAACAAAAATGAAGGTTTTGTGTCTAGTATGCGTATGGCATCCCTTTTGGATTAAGGGGGTGTGTTAAAATGCGGATGCACTCAGGTAATGTGCATAGGAGTGTGTACTCCAAATGGGATGCAAAAATGGGCCTCCACAGCCCATTGGACATCACATGGGCCACGTGGGCCTATGTGGGTGTTATTGGTTTTGGGCATTTGGGCGCCAAAACACGTTTTTATGGTCTTTTGGGACACAGGCTCTCACGGGCCCACCAGGGTGGATGGGCCACCCAAGCTAGATGGGCTTATTTGGGCATAAAAGGGCACAAGCTTTATTATGGAAATACTTGGCCAGATGGGCTGGCCCGCCAAAGTATGTAATTCTCACAATTCGGGCTTGGGGCGGCCCATTGTGGCCACGGCCCGTGTTGCGGCCTGCTCGGGGCTGCTGCCCGCCTTGCAGCCCATTCGGGGCCGCCTGTGTTCCTTGGTACGGCCCACGTGGGGCCCAACAGCCCGCGCAGGGCTGTTGAACGGCTGAGGGATCCCGCGCGGGCCCGGCTGGTTGTGCCCGGCAACTGGCGCCGCGGAGCCGGGGCTTGGGGCCCCGGCTCGCTCCTCCTCCCCTTGCTTTCCATTGCGAGGGGGATGGGGGCAAGCTGGCTGGGTTGAAACAGCCAGCAACAGTGCGGTTGGTCAGGGCAGGGGGGACCTGACCACCCCCTTGCCCAAGGAGGTGGCGGCGCCGGCCAAAAGCGTAGCAACCGGCAGGTGGGGGGGAATTCATCACCCCTCCACCATTGATTGTGTGAAGCAACCAAGCAGGGGTGCTCTCCCCCCCCCCTTTACCAAAGGGGAGGAGCAATGGGCCTGGGGGGACCTGATCACCTCCCAGGCCAACTTACTTGAGGGCGCCCTGGGGGTATTGGCCCCCAGGGCCCCTGGTGAGGGGATTTTACCGCCCCCACCAGGGATTTGAGAGAAAGAGGGGGGGGGGACAGCATGTCAGCTGGTCACACCCCCCCATGTGAGTCTGAGACCGGACCCAGGTGTGCCCTGGGTCCCACCTGGCCCATTTGAGGTGCCAGGGGCTGGCTGCATGAGGCAACCAGCCCGTAAACAACGCAATGAGGTTATGATGGCTGGTTTTAATGGACAAACAGCCAAGGGGATTGAACAGAAAGGGGCTGGTTCAGCCCCGTAACGGTGAAAACACTGGAATGGACCGGAATAGGCCGGTTGTAAGGGTTCAGGAACTGACGCCATGCGGGCTGATGTAGTCCCAACCAAGTAGCAAGGCCAGTAGAGCCTGTAGAGCTTTTTTGGGGCGGAAAATTTTCCTTTTGGCTTGTTGTATCATGGGCTCAAAAGAGGCCAATCTTTTGTACTTAAGGAGCTCTTCTCCCTGCTGTTTTCCATCCATTCATTCATCATTCCAATCAAATTCATCCAACATATTGCCCCATTGTGAGAGCCCCATTAGCCAATATTGACACCCAGTGTCCAGCATTTCTTTTGCTTTAAATACTGCTCATTTTCTTAAGCTAATTGCTGGCCATAATTCTAACAGAGTCTTTGTTATTTTCAGATGTAGAATCCAGATACTCTCAACAGAAACTGGAACTCTGCGGTGTGGCTCAAATGATAAAGAAAATCCAAACTGTCCTCTGGGGTCAATATTTCAAAATACAGGTTTATGCTCTATTCATCATTAAAATGATCAATGCTCCCAGCCTCCCTAATGCTCCAATTACTTGTTGGGTGGCCTTGCTTCCAGCATCCCTAATGCTCCAATGACTTGTTGGGTGGCCTTTTTTCAGCTTTTCTCTCTTGATATTGTTCACAGGCCTGGAAAATCTTTCACCATGCCTGATGGTTTATTGGAACATCCTCTTGGTGATGAAAAACATGATGTTGGAACAGATTTTGATGAGGAAGAACCTTTAATTAAACCTTCTTTTTCCTTTTGCTCTCAGGATTATCCTGGATTTCAGAAAGGTTTCTGGCTTAAACTAGAGAAGTATCTTTTAAATTTTCAAAAGCCTCATGATCTCTCTGCTAAAGAATTTCAATCCCTCAAAAGAAAGTCCCCTAATTTCTTTGTACAAGGCTCTGGGCTTATGAAAAGAGGATATCCTTGTGCTCTTATTGTAGTCAATATTCCTTCTAAACAAGATTCTATCCTTGCAAGTCTCTATGAAGGTCTTGGTAATTGGTAGGAAACTAAAACTAATTGACAATTATCCAAAAAATTCTGGTGGCCATCTCTGGAGAAATCCGTCCCTCAATGGTGCAAGAGTTGTGAAGTTTGTCATAAACAAGATCTTAGGCATCCAGCCAAAATCCTTTATCCTACTGGGGATTCCACTGTCTTTGGAAGGATTGCTATGGATTTGGTTCCCATTAAGGCAGGTGGTGGTAGTTAACTCATTATGGCTATAGATGATTTTTCTGGATGGTTTGAAGCAAAATTTCTCAAGAATCTTAGCTCTGAATCAGTGGTAGCCTTCCTCTATGAGACTTGCACAATGCGTTACAGCTTGAACCAATCTTACTCTACTGATGGCGGCTCTGAATTTGGTGGAAAACTTGCTGAAATGATTCAATTTCTTCCTGGAAAACATGAAGTTACTAATCCTTATCAATCTGAAGGCCAAGGAATGGTGGAAAAGGCCATGCTCCTTTGAAGGCTTCACTTGTTAAACTGGCTGGTGAAAGTGTCAAGAATTGTTGCAAATTCCATCCTCTTGTTCTCTTCTCTGATTGAATCTCAACCAAACAGACCACTGGCTACTCAACTTATGAAATCATCTTTGGTCAAAGAGTAGTTTTTCCTTTGGATCTGGAAAAGGAATCCTTTTTGGGAATATCATGGGAAGGGGTTTCCTCAAGCACTGATCTATTAGTTGCTAGATAGAAGCAACTGGAGCAAAGTGAAGATTTTTGTGATGAAGCTTATCAGAAGATGATGGAATCAAGAGAAAAATCAGTCCATTATTGGGAAGATAAGCAATTAAATCAAATCAGGGATCATGTAAATTGTGGTGATCTAGTTTTAGCTTGTAATTGATCTTTGGAAACCCAGTGGAGAAAGCTTTATGAAAATTTCTGGAATGGTCCTTATCCAGTGGTTTGCAAAGTATAAGGTGATTCTTATGTTTTTGAAGAGCTGAATGGTACTCAGTTGACCAGAAGGTTCTCTGCTGATAAATTCAAGAAGTTTCATTGTCAAGGAGGCGCCTTATCTCAGAAGTAAGTCCTCCCAATTGTGTACCACCAGGGTCATTTGCTGCCTTTTTGGTGTGAAACTTTCCTGTATGCCATATATGTGAGCACCTGGGACACCTTCTTTATTTTATCCCTGCCACTTCTAGGACTCTTTTGGATGGATCAGGATATTTTTCAAATTTTCAATAATTCCCAGAATCAAGAAAATGGCCATTTTTCTGTCTCAATTTCTTTGTACTCCTCTTGTTTTTAATATATTCAAAATTGATATGCAGACTAGGGACAGTCTGTAAGTTGGGGAGAGATGTGGTGACCAATTTGGGACACTTCATGAAAAGAGGAATTTTTTCAAAAACATTTTGCTTATAATGTTTCATCTGAGTATCATAAAAAAAAAACATACATATGTATATCCCTGTGTTACTATGGGTACTCTTCTTCTTCCCCTTCTCCCAAATTCCTCCTGTTCTAGTGGACTAGGAAGGGCTCTCTTAGGACTTCCACATTCCCATATCCTGTGTTCAAATCCTCCCCATTGCGCTCATGGTCCGGATGTTATGCCAAGCGTGCACAATCATCATCAACCTCATTGCTATCAACAATTTTCATCCTCATAAACTTTTGGTGTGTCAAAATCACGGCCAAATAGAATGTGGAAACAAGCAGCCAATCAGCACCAATAATCAAATTTATCCTCTCCCTTTGCCTTGGATCCCCCTCCACACCCCCTTCAATGATCATCAAGGCCATCCATCTACCTCCCAACTCAATCATCACATCCATCCTTCATCCTACAAGCTCATCATCATCACCACCCCTCACTCAATGATCATAAACCTTGTCCCTTTCTACTCCTCAACCTCCAATCATTGACTGAAGCTGCCAAGAGACACAGCACAAATCCAAAACTGATCCATGCCTTCCTCTGTAGACGGGACCTCCCCTTGCTTCATCAGTTGCTCGCAGCCATCACAGCCATTTTAAAACTTGCTGACACCCATCAGCAACTGAGCGCTGCTGCTCAACTCTGCCGACCAGTTTTTTGTGCCAGTCCTGCAGTCATCTATTGTCTCTCCATCTGCTGTTTCCACTTTCATGGTTTTTAAAGCTCATCTGCTACTCATCTCAGCCGCTGGGCTGTTTCTTTTTTTTCTCAAAATTTTCTTTTTTTACTTCTTAATTTGTCTTTATGTAATTTTTCATTCAAATATGGAATCTGGGTTTTATTTCTCATTAAACACCCAAATATGTCTACTTTAAACCAATATTAATAGTAAAAATGAAGGATAAGTGCAGTATGATCAGAATTATGCCATTAACAGATTCACAGATCCTGGGACCAAGATAGTACAGAAATCCAGAAGATCTGAGGACAGCTGATTGACCGCACCAATTGGGTGTGTTAAACTTCCCCTGACTAGCTTTCCAGCCTCAGCTCATCAGCAGAAAAATCTCTGCATTCCTGAGAAGCTCTTTTATCACCCAAAAAGTTATTTATACAGACCTCTATGGATCCATTATTCATCATGTTTACCAGGAATTTATTATTATCAATCAGACACCATGTCATTTTTATTCAAGTTCTTATAAAGAGATAATCAAGGGATTTATGACTTAGTCTGAAGTATTATTATTATTTCCCAAAACCATTCAACCCAATTCATTGAAGTTTAGTCTGGAAATTAACCCCATCTGCCCTGAAACCCTTTAACTGAATCTGTCATACTGACACCTAAACTCAGTCAAACCTCAGTCTAATCTACTTACCTCAGGAACTTCAACCTCAGGGCTCTGGAGACTTGACCAGTATATCTCCTCCAACTACATATCTCCTCAGGATCTTCATGTCTTACATATCTACATATAGTCTAACCTCATGCATTATACATATAGACTCCTTAGGCTTGCACATACTTAATATCTCAGGTTCTGCATATCCTCTAACCTTCTTCACCCTGTCTATCCCATACTTCATTATGGTTTATCCTTTGGGAATCCTTATGTACATCCTATTGCGGATTGTATCACATACTCTCTGTACTTAGTACATAGTGTCATGACCTCCATGCACACTGTACATCCTATCACTGTACATTCCCAACTTAGACAGACAGACCTTTAGCCTAGCCCCAATGTAGTAAGCAGACTAACCCCAATGTAGCAGCATAGCTGATCAGTCCTCTCTGTTACCTTGACTGCTCCCTTGTAATCACTTATGTAGCCTGAGCCCCAAGCATCTGTAACTCTGTTTTAGTCCAGCCTCCTGTCTATTTCAGCAGCTCTTCTCTTCCTCTTCCTGATTTTTGTTAAGATTGCACCTTAACTTCTCTGCCGTTGTCTCAGTAGCTATGCGCACCTCAGCGTCTGGGTGGACCTCCCACAATCCCTTGGGGGACTTGGGTCCTCTCTTCTTCTGGATGGATGGGGTTCTCTCCTTGATCTCCCCACTTGATCTTTTCCACCATCTCAATCTCCCTTCTTCATCTTTCTACCATCTATCTTGAACTTTCCTTCTCTCTCTTAATTCTTCTTCTCATATTCCCTCCAACCCTCAAATTGACTGTGACTTGACTTTCACTTCTTGAATCCTAACTCAATACGCATGTCAACACAACTCAAGCTCTCCAATCAATCTTTCCAAACCAAGTAAAGGCCTCCACAAATATCTGCCTGGTAAGAGACTGATCCTCAAGGCCTTCAACTCAATGTCTCTGAAAGACTAGCTCCATTGTTTGTAGCTGCCCATCTATGCCCCCACAACTCTAACAACTTTGATTCTGCCCACATCCTGTGTCATCTGATCTCCTTTCTTCCAATCAAATAACTCTAAGCTGTTGGTTTCTGTATTCTTTCTTCTTCTCATGTTTCTATTTCGAATTTCTATGTTTGCTGACTTCTGTGTTCAGTCTGCTGGTTTTGAGCTCTAAGAAATTAAATCAGAATCTTATCATGGTTAAAAGCCAAAGACAAATCTACTCTATCAAAAATGAACGAACCAGCAGAAGCCAACAATTATTTTCACCAGGTTGCACTCAAGGCTTCTGTCAATTCTATCCCCCAACTCAACAAGGATAATTACTCTATTTGGCGCAATAAAATGATGATGCTGTTTGACCTTAAGGACATCAAGGAAGTTCTGACCTTGAATGTGTGCCCAGTACCCATAAAACAAGATTGAGAAATTTGAGCCATCATTCTATCCAAACTTGACAGTACCACCCATGCCAATGTAGTCAACGCCTCAAACATAAAGTCTTCGAAACTGCTCTGGGCCGAGACCACCTGGAGATTTTCCTCATCTGAAACCGCTAAACAAGCTTGCATATTTAATCAATTCCTACATGACCCATTTAATGAACATGCCATTGAAGGATTCATAATCAACATTCAAAAAGCACTTACTTGTATGGCTGATGTAGGAATAGACTTACCAAACAATATACTGGCGTACTTAATACTGTTCAAATTCCCACCTTCTCTAGAGAATTTGAAACAACAAATCATGCACGGCAAGAAGCTAATCACGGTAGAGGTGGTATTCAATCACTTAACTCAGTTCAAAAATGAGCGCAAGGCACAACACAAGATGGGAAAATCTACCCAAGACGTTTCTTTGGTAACCATAAAAAGTAAGCCGGATAAGGAAGACAGGAAGGTCCGCATTAAGTGCAAAGAAGGTTTCCACAACCAAAATGCACCACATCCTGAATCCTTGTGTTTTAATCTTCACCCTCAAATTGCGCCAGAATGGTGGGTTGAGCAGCAAAAGGAATGGAATAATAGAATCAAGAAAATACCTACTATCAACTACCACGCACTATGCACCCTCTGGATCAATACAGATAATGTACCCAACCTCCTCTTAGACTCTGGCGCAAACATACATATATTCAATGACCTGAAGTATTTTACCTCAATCAATCTACAGGACAAGCTAGAAGAAGTTAAGACAGGCAAGCTTGAAGCAAATCTTAAGATTTGGGGAACGGGCATGGTTTAGCTTGAGTGGAAAGAATCCATTATCAGGCTCAAAGGATGCATGTATGTCCCTGATATAGTGGTCAATTTGATTAGTCCCGGTATCCTGGAAAAAAAGGGATGTTGTCTCTTACAAAAGCAAGATCAATTTCACATCATCAAAAGCAAAGAGATGGTGCTTAAAGGTCTTATCCGAGATAATCTATTTGGGATTGAGAAGCCTCAAAATGTTGGAAACAATTTATTGGTCAATCTTCTAAATCAACCTACAATCATTTCTTCCATTGAGACTCCATCTTTATCCAATCTCCACAAGATGTATGGACATGCTTCAATCTCTACACTCAAAACTCTACTCAAAGATCAATACTCAAAAGAGGAATTAAGCAAGTTCCAATGCAATGGATTCTTACAAAGAAAAATCAAAAGGGCTCCATTCTTAGCCACCTCAAAGTCATCCTCAAAACCCCTGGAGCAAATTCACCTGGACTTGATAGGTCAGATCACCCCCCAGTCAAAAGTAGGTCATAGATATATCTTGACTCTTGCAGACAACTTTATGGGCTATCTTGCCTCCTTTCCCCTCCAATCCAAAGAAGAGACTCCCAATGTTATCATCAACCTTCTCAAGACAGAATAAAAACGGTTGAGTTATTACCCCACCAAAATCTTCTCAGACAAAGGCACCAAATTCAATAATAATACCCTGAAGGAATTTGCCAAGTTGAAGCACATGAAGCTCTTGACTTCTGAACCCTATCACTCCCAACAAAACAGCCAAGCCAAACAAGAAACCAAACAATTATTGAATTGGCGCGTGCAACCTTCTCATCTTCAAGATTGAATAAAGGATATTGGAATATCGTGGTTAGAAGTTGCTGTTTCATGCTCAATCAAGTCCCTAGGGAAGGTAACAACCAATCCCCTTGGGAACTCATGTTTAACAAGAAACTACCTGCTAATTATTTGAAACCTGTAGGATCTCCAGTCGTTTACCTTGCAAATTGGCTTCAAAAAGGGAGAAAATTTGATGATAAGGGATTAGAAGGGATCCTAGTTGGGTTCAATCCTGTTTTCCATTCTTACCTGATACTCAACTCATCTGGTGCTGTTGTTGAAACCAAACACGTAAAGTTCCTCAAAAATTCTTTCAACAAATTTCCCCTTATTGAATCACTGGGGATAGATATATTCAGTCAATCCAACTTCAAGTCAAACAAATCTGACTTTTCCTGAATTGAAAAGCAATATGCCTTTTGCAAATCACAAAATGAACTATCAGAATCCGACTCAGATTGAGAAGATTCAGAATCTATTGACTCTTTGTCCTCCAACCCTCATCCTTCTCCACCTTCTCCTGTCCCAGAACCTCCCGTTCAAACCATTTCTAAAGACCTAGACAGGAAACAAGGAAGCCTCAACAATACGGTTTCTACAACTACTACAAGCCCCCTTCCTATAAAGCTGCGTGGAAATGTGCCAAATGGCCCAAGTGGAAGAAAGCGGCCAAAGAAGAGATAAACTCTATAGAATTTCAAGACGTCTGGGAGGAGTACTACGGAATCCCGGAAAAATCTTGAATACTACTTGGGTCTTCAAGGTGAAAGAGAATTGCCACGGAGACCCTGTCAAATATAAGGCTTGACTTTGCGCTCAAGGATTCAATCAAGTCTTAGGAATTGATTACAATGAAACATGGGCACCAACAGGCAAACTTGGATCACTCCAAGTGGCCCTCATATATGGTCTGAAGAAGAAAATGAAACTCACTCAATTCAATGTGAAAGGCGCATTTCTCCATGCCCCCATTGACAAAACTGTCATCATAAGGACCCCAGAAGGGTCAGATAGGAAATCTCCCTACCTAAAATTAAAAAAATCTCTCTACAGTTTGAAACAATCCCCCAAGAACTGGTATGAAACATTTATTTCATGGATTAAGTCTCAAGGATATTTTGAATTGACCAGCAATCCCTGTCTGTACCTTAACTCTAAAACAGGAGAAATAATCTACTTGAACATTGACAACCTGATCCATGTAGGCAATTCTAACCTATTTGAAATAAATTTCCTTGAAAAATTCAAGAATTCATCATGCCATCCTCCTAGCACTATCCTCGGCATGCTTATGGAAATTGAAGACAACCAAATTCTCTTAAGTCAGCCCAACCACATTTCCCGCGGTCTTGAAGAACTTGGCTTATCATTGTTCAAAGACACTCATATTTCATTGACTCAGAATCTCAATCTTGAACCTGCTTCCGACACGGATCATGCCAAATTATTTCAACTTAATGTGAACTATAGATCTGCAATGGGCCTCCTCAACCATCATGCTCAATACTCTTGACCGGAAATTGCATTCTCTGTGTCTAGCCTGGCAAGGTTCAATGTTAAACCTGGCATGACTCACTGGAGAGAATTCAAGAAAGTGTGGAAGTATCTCAAAAAAACTAAGAACCTCAAACTTGTCATCAAATGCAACCCCAAACAAGAATTTCTCTCAAGTTTCAGCAATGCTACCTGGGCACATGATCCAATATTCCACAAATCTCAAACTGGCTACATTATCTTCCATTACAGAAGTCCAGTCATCTGGAACTCTACCAGGCAAAGAAATATTACCTATTCCTCCACTGAATCCAAATTGAATGCGCTACTCAACTGTTACTTGGAGGTCAAGTGGATTAAGCCCCTTGTTAGCAAGATTTATCAAAATACCAAACCAAGACCCACTCTATACATTGAAAACAAGGGCTTGGGCAACAAAATCAAGAAATTTGGGTCACATTTGAAGTCCAGGCACATTGATATAAAAAAAAGGGACTACGTGAGGACTATAACAACAAAGAGTTTTCCCTCAATCTTATTCAGAGCAATTCCATGATCGCCAATTCCCTTACAAAAGCCTCTTCAATGACTTCCTTGGACCTCCTCCAAAAGAAAATCTTTCTGAACGTAACAGACAAATAAACTTTTATATCATTCTCTCACCAGTCACGTGGGGTGTTAAGATTGCACCTTAACTTCTCTGCCGTTGTCTCAGTAGCTATGCGCGCCTCAGCGCCCGGGTGGACCTCCCACAATCCCTTGGGGGACTCGGGGTCCTCTCTCCTTCTGGACAGATGGGGTTCTCTCCTTGATCTCACCGCTTGATCTTTTCCACCATCTCAATCTCCCTTCTTCATCTTTCTACCATCTATCTAGAACTTTCCTTCTCTCTCTTACTTCTTCTTCTCATCTTCCCTCCAACCCTCAAATTGACTGTGACTTGACTTTCACTTCTCAAATCCTAACTCAATACGCATGTCAACACAACTCAAGCTCTCCAATCAATCTTGCCAAACCAATTAAAGGCCTCCACAAATATCTGCCTGGTAAGAGACTGATCCTCAAGGCCTTCAACTCAATGTCTCTGACAGACTAGCTCCATCCTTTTTAGCCGCCCATCTATGCCACATTGACTCTACCAACTTTCATTCTGCCCACGTCCTGTGTCATCTGATCTCCTTTCTTCCAATCAAATAACTCAAAGCTGTTGGTTTCTGTATTCTTTCTTCTTCTCATGTTCCTATTTCCAATTTCTATGTTTTCTGACTTCTGTGTTCAGTCTGCTGGTTTTAAGATCTAAGAAATTACATCAGAATCTTATCAATTTTCCCCAATAAATCAGTTTACTAATTCTTACTAGGAATCCATTCAAGAAAGTGTCATTCAGCAAGTTAACTCCAATTCAATCCTACTCTGCTCCTTTTATCATCTTCCAGTATCATTTACCCCAAGCCTACTGAGAGTGGAGTCACCTCTGTGCCAAGCCCTGCTTGCATTCAGCAGCCTTTGTGACATTAAACTGATTTCTTTCCCAAAAACCCCCTCTTCACCAACCACTTTCCTTATCCTATTTAAGCAGCATCAAATCTTGCTATTGAGTTGTGGAAATCTTTTTTTGCTTTATTTCCTGTCCCAACCTTGAACTTGGCTATTGAGTTGTGGCCATTTTCATTTTGTCCCTTACCTTGCTGTCAAACCTCCACAAAGGCCCAAATTTACAATCTAAGCTCCTCTTTGATGCTTTGACACTTTGATGCTTTGAGGCTTTGACACTTTGACACTTTGAAACTTTGACACTTTGACACTTTGACACTTTGAAAATTTGACACTTTGACACTTTGACACTTTGAGACTTTGAAACTTTGAAAGTATGAAGCTTTGATGCTTTGAAACGTTGAGGCTTCAACACTTCAACACTTTAACGCTTTGACAAGGTACTTCAACAGTTAATTTGATCAATATTTGAGTTAGTCAGGGAAAAACCTTTAACCATTTTATTCTTGTTCTAAGGTGAAGAAATATTTTTGGGTTATTATTTATCCTTAAGAATTCCCCCATGATGTACTATCTTTTCTCACATCTCTAGGCCAGCTGTAACCCGGAGCTCCAGAGGGAGAGGTTCCAATGAACCTACTAACCCTTCTACTCCCAGAGCTCGTGATAGAACCTTTTCTTACCTTCCAGCGCCAGTGGCTACCACTTCCACTCCTATGGATACTGGCTTATTGGAGCCTATAACCCAGGTATCTCTTTCTACTATTCATTTTTATGAATATGCTAGCCTCCACAGGGTTGTAGGTCACTTTCCAATTCCAGGCTACAATGGCTTGGACTCCCCTGCCTACAATGAAAGCATGGTCCCAATCCCAGGAGATGCAGAAGAAGAAGATGAGGATAAGGAATCAGGATTTGATTCCAGAATCTTGAGTGGCTTGGATTCACTCTCCCCAGGGGGTAACCCTAGCCCAACTTCTAATGCAACAGAAATCCCTTCAACTTCCCCAGCCACTAACCTTCCTTCCACCCCCCAGGGCCCTTCAACTGACCTTGCTCTGCTGGCCGTTATTCAGAAAATGACCACTGCAATGACCCATCTCTCTAGACCTTCTGACAATGAAACTTCTACTAAATTTAAATCCCCATCTATCAATGCTCAAGAAAAATTTGATGGGACAAACCCAACCAAGCTCAGATCCTTCCTTCAAGCTTGTGAGCTCATCTTTTCTAATGATGAAAGGGTTTTTGCTAATGACAGAAAGAAAGTATTATTTACAGTCTCTTACCTTACAGGGAATGCAAGTCAATGGATCCAACCATATCTTGCTCAAATTGGTAATCATGAGTGAAATCTAATACTTAACCCTTGGTTTCTATTTACTCAAAAGCTCCATACCCTTTTTGGAGATTATCTGTAAATTCAATGTGCTGAGAAGAAGCTAAACCTCCTTAAGATGAAAGAGACTGTCTATTCCACTAACTATATCACCAAATTCAGGAAACTTATGACTAAGCTCTCTGGATGGAGTGATAAAGCTTTCTTCTTCAATTCTATACGGGGACTCCCAGCCAGACTACTGGATCAACTAGCTGGTTATGATGGAACCCAAGAAAACTTTCAAGAACTAATGGAAATAGTCATTAAGTATGATAACTGCTACCATGAAATGATACAGGAAAATTTCTTCAGCTCCCCTCAGAACTCAAGACCTGGACCCAGTTCTTCCAATCCTCAAAAATCTCAACATCCCAGCCAAAAAGGTAGGTTCAAGGGGAAAGCAAAGGCTCCCCCTACCAATTCTGCTCCAACCTATGTCCCCAATCCTAATATGGGTGAGGATGGACACCTCAAGGCTGAAGAAAACGCTAGAAGGGAAAGAGAGTGTTTTTGCAACTACTGTGGAGGTGCTCGCAAGTTTAGCCTCTACAGGAAACGTCCAGACTTTGAAACTGGCCAAAAAACCACTCCTGGGAAACCCAAACAGGGAAAAGACTAGGTTATGGAAATGTGGTACTCCATGACCATCACACCTCCAATATTTGAGTACAAACTTTGGAAGGGAAAGCATCTAACCTCCCTACTAAATACTTAGGTTTTATTTTTTTATTCAATAATCAGGCCCATAGTGTACTTGTCAAATCTGGAGAAACTCAATCTGTTGTTTCCAAATCTATGGTTTCAAATTTTTCTCTTTCTCCCAAACCTCTGACTACTCCCATTTTCTTATTTTAATTCAACCCTTCCAACTCACCTTCCCAGGAAATCACTCATAAGGTTTCCTTTAAACTCTCCTTACCCTCCTTTCCCAACTTAGAATGGGAATCCTTGGTCATTGATACACCTCCAAAAGAAGATATTATTCTAGGTATTTACTTCCTGCATTTCTTGAACCCAGCGGTAAATTTGCAATTGGGATTGATCACCCCAAGGCACCAACCAATTTTGGATCACTCCCCTTCTGTTGAACTCTTTTTGGCCACTACTCACCTTTGGCCAGTCAATCTGCAGATCACTGCTCCTGCTCCCCTTTCAGAATCTATGCACTCACAACACTTTCCTTTGAGTTAAACAACCACTTTTTTGAACAGGATATTCTTTGGAAACTCTCTGAAATTCTTGGAGGATATAGAGGATGATTTATCCGTTCAAATCTTGTGTATGATTATCTCCACTTCTGACTCTTCCCAAAAGCAGACTACTGCTGAAGGTCTAGATGAAGATGAGCAGACTGATGAAATTGAAACTGTGACCAAGAGAGTCCCAGAAGCTTACCATGCTTTTTTAGGTGTTTTTTTCAAGGTGAAAGCTGATTAACTCCCTCCTCACTGTGCTTACAATCACCATATTGAGCTAGACGGCCCTTTGCCTCCAGTTGGGCCTATCCACTCCCTCAGTCATCATGAAAAGGAGGCCCTGCAAGCCTATATAGCGGAAAAAATATAGAAAGGTTTCTTTAACCCCAGCACTTCAAGCACTGGAGCACCTGTCCTCTTTGTGAAAAAGAAAAATGGTGGTTTGTGGTTGTGTGTTGACTATTGCAAACTTAATGCTGTTACCCAAAAGAATCGGTATCCTATTCCTCCCATGACTCACTTATTAAAAGTCTTTTCCAGTTCTACTATTTTTTCAAAAATTGACCTCAGGGGTGCTTACAACCTCCTTCAAATTAAAGAAGGGTATGAATATCTTACAGCATTCAGAACCCAGTTTGGAAGTTTTGAATATTTGGCAATGCCATTTGGGCTAACAAATGCTCCTTCCTCTTTCCAATGTCTTGTTAATGAAATTTTTGAAGACCTTCTAACAATCTGTGTGGTGGTATACCTTGATGAAATTCTCATTTTTTTCCAAAAAACTTAACAGAAAATACAGCTTATGTGTGTGAAGTCTCAAGCAGACTTTGGAAAAACAACTTATATGAAAAAGCTCCTAAGTGTGACTTTCATGCCTCCTCAGTGGATTACTTAGGCTAGGTTATCTCCAGGGATGGTATTGAAATGGAAAAATCTAAGTTCCAAAAGATATTGGACTGGCCACCACCAAAAAACAAAAAGGCCTTGCAACAGTTTTTTTTTTTTAATTTTTATTTCAGGTTTATCATCAACTATTCCAGAAAGGTCTACCTCCTCACTGCTCAAACTGGTTCAGAACCCATATTTACTTTGCCCCCAGGGGATCTGCAGCAGTCTGAAGACCTCAAATTGGCCTTTACCAAGGCCCCTATCCTTTGAAATTTTGATCTTTCTTTAAAAACCTTTTTGGAGACTGATGCTAGTGACTATGCCCTAGGGGTTGTTCTCACCCAAGTCTTTCCCAATAGATCCAAGCACCCAATTGCTTTTGAAAGCAGAAAAATTGGAAGTGCAGAACTGAATTATGAAATACATGATAAGGAACTCCTCGCAATTGTATGGGAAATCAAGATCTGGAGAGCTTACTTACTCAGTCTTTCCTCTCCTTTTGACATTCTCACTGATCCCTTGTCCCTAAAACATTTTATGAACTCTCAATTAATGACTCTTTGTCAAGCCTGTTGTGCTAAATTCCTATCAGAATTTGACTTTACTATAGTCTATAGACCTGGGAAGCACTCCATAGTGCCTGATGTATTGTCACATTGAGAAAATGTTTATCCCAAAGGGGGGATGCCCTATGCATAAAAGAATCCAGAAAATGTCAAAAAACTATTGAAGCAGACTGAATTTGAACCTTCTAGAATTTTCTTTATTTCTACAAAACAGGATGATACACACTTGGAAAACTTGATCCAATCCCAGAGCTCCAACAAATCAACCCAACAGATTATTCAGAAATTACAAAAGAAGGAGAAAGTAAAGAGTTACATCATAGACCCAGACACTGGACTTCTTATTTTTGAAAATAGAATAGCAATTCCCAAGGAGGATGAACAACTTTAACTTAAAATATTTTGACAAAAAACCAACTTCCCTCTCTGGTCACCCTGGAAAAGACAAAACAATTGATCTAGTAAAAAGAGATTTCCACCAGGAAAACATGACTTCCTTTATCAAAGATTATATTTCTTCTTGTTACCTTTTCAGCAGAAAAAAATACAGTCACCACCAGAAGTTTGGACTCCTTCAACCCCTACCAATTCCAGATTCTCCCTGGACCTCACTCTCTATGGACTTCATCTCACCTCTGCCACTATCCAATGGATTTGAATCAATCCTTCTGGTAGTTGATTGTTTTCCAAAATGTCTCTCTTCATTCAAACTAAAAATATCCTAAAATTAAACAAAAGAAAATCAACTTTCTTTCAAAAAAAATATATATATAATATTTAAATAGTAAATCTAACCAAAAATACAAAATAAAATAAAGCAAAAAAATGATAATAATAAAAAACTCTTCTATAAAAAGAAAAAAAAAAGCTTTTTATGTATAATTTTTTCTCATAAACAGATTCTCAGATAGCTTTGCACAAAAAATCTTCTAACTCTTCACTCTAGGCATCCATGTATTTATTAATTTCAATTTTGTAACTTGACAAGAATCAGGACATCTTAAAGTAGTCCCCACTTCAAAAGTATGACCAGCCAAAGCCAACATATCAGCTAGTCTTTTGTTCATCTCTGAAATCTTTTTCTTTCTAGCCTCCAAGAATCCATAATTTTCTTTTCTTATTTCACTTGCCCAACCTTTCTTAAAATGTTCCTTTAAAAATGAATTTAAATTCCTAGAATTCCTGCTATAAACTTCTAAATATTGATTGAATTTATCTTCATTTAAAACTGAATCTTCTCTAAATATCCTCCCTTCCATAATCTCCAACAATATTTCTCCATTTTCTATCTCCTCCAACCAAAAATCTGCTTCATTTCTCTTCTAAATTTCCTTCTTTCTGTTTCTTCTATCTTCTATAACCTTCATCTTCACAACTAAGTCCTTCATCTTACTCCTCAAATCTTCTAACTCCAAAGAGTCATCTGATCTGCCCCCTTCTTCAAAAATGACTTCTATTTCTTTCCCTTTACCTATATCTCTTATTTTTCTCTTTTATCTCCCAATTAATTCACTTCCATCTCTAAACTTCCCTTGGCATCTTCATCTTCTTCCTTTCTTTGACACTCATATTTGACGCTTTGACATGGAGGTTTGACGCTTTGAAAATTTACTTCAACACTTTGAAAAACCGCTTCAATGCTTTGACAACCTCCTTCAATGGTTTGACAACACCGTTTTACGCTTTGACATCCTCCTTGGATGGTTCAATGCGAAGGTTTGATGCTTTGATGTCCTCCTTCAACGGTTCAACGCAAAGGTTTGATGCTTTGACAGCCTCCTTGGGCGGGTTATACGGGTTTGACAGATTTGAATGGGTCTCTATTTCTTAGTCTCTTTGACAGGAACTCCACCACTTCATTGTCCAAGTCTACATGAGGGGTACCCCATCTAATAAACACCTCCCTGCACTCTTCCTCTTGACGCCTTGAAATGCCATCTATTGCCAAATTTTGGGTTTGACACAACATCTCACTCTTCTCCTGCACCTTATTCAACCTTCCCTGCGTCAATCAAACTATTGGAACCCATATCAGCACTTAAACATCCCCCACATAACAATCTGGCAACACTAGCCTGAAGATTCATCCATTTGGGACAAATAGGCCAAATCCATGGCATGATCATCTGGAGCCTCCTTCACTGCAAAAGGTTGGATCTTCTCCAGGACCCATAAGGTTGGCCGCATGGTCTTCCTGTCTGCTTATCCATATCACATACTCTTCCATATTGTCTACAACTTTCACACTTGGAAGAGTTATGCTTGATACTGGTGGTACAGATTCTTCCACGCTTGATGCATCTGTCTCAGCCTGGCTAATATTGTTGGCCTGGATAGTAGTTGTTGGTCTTCTCCATTGGGTAGGTTGGTGTAAGTGATCTTGTGAAAGGCTAAAAGGATGGTAATGAAGTGGATGGTGGTGATGGCTGTGGGAAGGGGGAAGGAAAGATCAAGTTAGAAATGTCTGAAGGAATACCTAGATGGCCTCTTAAACCTTTCCTTTTATGGTCATCAGGAGATGCCCTCCTTTTCACCAGGGGGTACTGTCATATTGACACCTAAACTCAGTCTAACCTCAGTCTAATCTACTTGTCTCAGAAACTTCAACCTCAGCAACTTCAACCTCAGGAACTTCAACCTCAAGTCTCTGAAGACTTTACCAGTATATCTCCTTCAATTACTTTTCTCCCCAGGATCTTCATTTCTTACATATCTACATATAGTCTAACCTCATTCATTATACATATAGACTCCTTAGGCTTGCACATACTTAATCTCTCAGGGTTCTGCATATCCTCTAAACTTCTTCAACCTGTCTATCCCATACTTCATTATGGTTTCCCCTTTGGGAATCCTTATTTACATCATCTTGCAGATTCTATCACATATTCTCTATACTTAGTACATAGTGTCCTGACCTCCATGCACACTGTA
Organism: Puccinia polysora; assembly: GCA_025617555.3. Lineage (NCBI taxonomy): Eukaryota > Fungi > Basidiomycota > Pucciniomycetes > Pucciniales > Pucciniaceae > Puccinia > Puccinia polysora. Next base: position 36,462,030 of record CM062628.1, read on the forward strand.
CATCCTCTCACTGTACATTCCCAACATAGACAGACAGACATTTAGCCTAGCCCCAATGTAGTAAGCAGCCTAACCCCAATGTAGCAGCATAGCTGATCAGTCCTCTCTGTTACTTTGAATGCTTCCTTGTCATCACATATGTAGCCTGAGCCCCAAGCGTCTGTACCTCTTTTGTAGTCCAGCCTCCTGTCTATTTAATCAGCTCTTCTCTTCCTCTTGCTGATTTTCCCCCAAGAAATCAGTTTAATAATTCTTACTAGGAATCCATCGCAGAAAGTTTCATTCAGAACCTTAACTCCAATTCAATCCTACTCTGATCCTTGTAGCATCTTCCAGTATCATTGCCCCCAAGCCTACTGAGAGTGGAGTCCCCTCTGTGCCAAGCCCTGCTTGAATTCAGCAGCCCTTTTTACAGAATCTTTGCATGATTTTCTGTGGATTATTGAATCAGATTGAGTGTTTCCCTTCCTTCCTTGGCCATTGTGGTGTTTTTAACGTCCATATCAGTGGATAGGTCCTTATAAGGCACCCATTATTCATTCCAAGGTTCTTAACTGCCTAAGGAGGCCCCTTGAAGAGAGTTTGTCTGTCCGTAAGGATCCCCAGTAGTAAAATAATGTAGCCCCTCTTTTTTATAACATATTGAAAACCTTTTTAACCAAACCAATTAAGCCTTGCACCAGCTCTTAACATCTTTATTGTTTGAGCTTTTTAAGTGTTTATCTTTGGATTATCATTATAATTATTATTCCAGTAAATTTATCACTCTCTTTATCTAAAGGACTGCAAGCTTCCTGGTATCAGAGAGCTGACAATAAATATTATTACACAAATGGATTTACCACCCAAAATTAGGTAGATTCACTCACTTCCCCCACCCTTAATTATTACTCTTTCATCTTTTAATTAATCTAAAAAAAATTGACAAAAAGTTGACGGCACCACTACTAGAACTTTTTGGTCAGTTTAACCTTTGGAATACATTTTTGAGCATGGGTTTCACACCTACAATTCGGTCATAATTGAGGTGTTGTGTATATTTTAGGAGTTACACACGTAAATTTGTTTTTTCAAAATTCCCCTGCACAGCCCAGCATCCCTATGAACTTTCTGCACACTTAAATACTTCCCTATACGCACAAACCAGCAAAAAGCGCATGCATTACCTCAAATACCCCCATGCAAGATCCCTGCCCAAAGTATATTTGACCAATTGAAATGATTGTTGGGTTCACTGACGATACGCAGAGGTGAGAGCAGAAAGAAGGATTATCATTAGTCATAGATAAAAAGAAAACAAATAGAAAACAAATTGAAAGAAGACGTAAACATAAATATGAACAAGACTAACCTGAGGATACGCAGAGGTGAGAGCAGAAAGAAGGATGAGGTAAAATCCTTCAGTCTGGCTCGACCGCTTTCCTCAGATAGTGTTGGGTGTCTGAGTGTCACAGATACAGTGAAATGATTCGTGAGAGTACAAAATGCGCGCCAGTGCCATGTTGATGAAGAACAGAAACAGTGATTTGAGTGTGAAAGATGTGAGAAAGCATATGAGATTTGTATATATGATGATTGAGACAAATGAGTTATTAGTCTATAGGATAGAGATCCAAGAAATATGAGATAAAGGACAGAGAGAAAGAAATATAAGAAAGAAGAGAAGAAAAAGAGAAACAAATAAAGTGGCATCAGATATAGAAGCTCTAACAATGATCAACAACAAAATGACAGCAGGTGCTGCCAAGAACAGCCAAAACCTAGAAAGATCAACCATTCAAATGTAATAACATGATAAATGCATGGTAGATAGTCTAAAAACTCAAATAATCCAATAAAATGTTTATATACTAAATTTCAAAGTATTTTAAATTAAGAAATAATTATTAAGGAGTACCACATAAATTACAGATCCAGAACCTCAAAGATCACAAAAAATAGTGAGAAATGATTATAAAAATTCACAAGAGTTAGCTAAATGATTGGCAGGTGATTTAAAAAAATAAAACACCCACTCCTTATCCCCTTAGCCAAATAATAATAAAAAACAAAGACACATGCAGGATCATAAAAATGACAAATTAAAACATTAACAGAACCTGCAGCTAAAAAAATTCATAAATGAAGAAGATGTGAGATAAGCTGATTAAAAGAACCTTGAGGAAGTGACAAAGCTGCCATGGCTGGCTCAATAGCCTTATCCCTTGAGCCTTACCTTCTCTATGTGCCCTGAGAAGGCTCTATTTCCACCCAAAAAGGTATTTATAAAGACCTTTTTTGGTTCTTTCAACTGCAGAAATTGATGAATTATTGTACACAAAGCTTGTGATCTATTATCAAGTTCCCAGAAGAGTTGAGGAATTGATTCATGGCCTTGGCTGATATATATTAAAGTTATTTCTAATATTATTATTGATTCATTGAAGTTTAGTGAGAAATCAACCCCAACTTTACTCTGAAACCCTTCATCTGAATCCTTCCAGGTACCCTGTGAATCATTGCTCCAAGGAATGAGTTATTTACTTCCTGCCTTGGCTTTTGTGCTATTTTTCCCTTCCATTTTTACCAATTAGTTGGATAATACTACCTTTGTGAGTAATCCATTAAGTTCCCCACCAGGATAGAGTTTTATGCTGTCCAAAGTGTCCCCCTGAAGAGAGATTTTTTACCTTCATTAAAGATCCCCAGTAGTATAATACTGTTGCCCTTCTTTAAAAAATATTGAAAAAATTTTTACCAAAACAATTAAACCTTGCACTAGCTCTTAACATATATATTTTTGGACCTTTATATGGTTTTATGTTTGAGGATATTATTATTCTATTCCTCTGACACTCTCTGTAGCTAAAGTACTACAAGTTTCCAGGTATAATAGAGCTGAATAGTGTTTTATGGTTGAAATGGTGACAAAATGAGTATGAGAGTGCTTCATAGGACAGTTCAGTGGCCTTATCTTTCCCTCAATGATCAAGGAAGGTACTTCAACATGGTTTCATAGTGGTGGTTGTAGTGGAACATTGGGCCCATATGGGCTTAGACTTGCAGTGTACTTCTGATATGGTGGATGGTTCCATAGTATGCATTTGGTTAATTTATAATGGTTTTAGGAGCCTAGTGTTGAATATCTGTTTTATTATTATTTTATTCAATCTGTGATAAATTTCATCTTGTGCTAGGTTTTGTAAAATGTTAATTCTAGGTGTTAAGATGTATGGAAAGTTATATTTCTTGACTGAGTTGACCTAGTCATGATGTTTTGAGTGACTGAGTTTGTTTTAAGAGTTGAAGAATCATCTACTGGAGTTATTTTGGAAATTTTATAATTAAAGGAGTTATTCCGATGAATAAATTCAGCTTTAGAGCGCCACATCACTCTAGCAGCGTCCATGAAGATACCATCTCTGGGTACCACATAACCCAGATAGTCCACAGAAGGTTCATGGAAATCACATTTGGAGGCCTTTGCATAGAGCTTGTTCTTCCTGAGTCTGGTTAGTACTTCACACGCATGGGCAGTGTGCTCCTGCAGGTTTCTGGAAAATATCAGGATATTTTTAAGGTATACCACCTCATAGATTGTGAGGAGATCAGCCAGGATATCATTGATAAGATTTTCAAAGGAATCTGGTGCATTGTTGTAGAAAAAATCTTATAAAAAGTATTCATAACTTTCAAACTGAGATCTCAATTATTAAACGTGTTCATCTCTTCCTTGATGCACAGCCAGTTATAAGCACCTCTGAGGTATATTATAGTGAAGATTGAAGAACTTGAAAGGATATTCAGTAAGAAATTCATTTGAGGAAGGGGATAGCAGTTTTAATGGTGACAGGATTAAGCTTTCAATAATCAATGCATAGTTTCAGATTCCCATGCTTTTTCTTGAAAAATAGAACAGATGATCCAGTTCTTGAAGTGCTGGAATGGATGAAACCTTTCTCTAACTTCTCTGTAATGTAGGCTTGAAGGGTTTAATTTTCACTTTGGGATAGCAAGTAGATTGACCCAACTGGAGGCAAAGGATGTTCCAGTATTATATGATGATTTCAAGTGCAGTGAGCAGGAATTTGATTTTCTTTAAATTTGGATAAAAAATATAGAAAGGAATTGTGATCAGAAGGAAAATTCTTCAGCAAAGTTTCAAATTCTTCAGGTTCTTTATCAATTCCAAACTTGTCCCAGTCAGCTCATATATATTTGTGGTGATTAATATAAATGCTAGAAGAAGAAACCAGTTGCATGATATTCAAGGATAAATCTTTAGATTCTTCCTCCAACAAGCTTTTCAAGGAATCAGTAAAAATCCAAGGAAGGTAGGCTAGTGTTGGTCTTTAAGGTAATTTAATTCTGTTTTAAAGAGGATGGAAAGGTTCTGAACAAAAGAAGATTGAAGTGTGATGCAGTGCCAAAGGCAGAGTTGGTGTGAAACTAGTTGTAGGTAGGTTGGCCAAGTTATGTTCAACAGATTTTTTGGAAAGGTTATTTGTTGTTGGGTGTCTTGGGGGTGATAAGCCCCATTTTTTAGTTCACATCTTAATTCAAGTTAAGAAGAAAGTTCATTTAAAGAATAACTTCTTCAAGAAATTTCATGTTTACCAACAGGAATTCCAATTATAATCTTGGAAAGGGAGGAAGTGAGAAAAATAAGTTTACATTATGATTAATTAGCTGAGAGGGTGACTTTTTGGGACTGAAGTTGAAAAGAGGAAGGGGTTTTCCCAAAGAAATAGGCTTCAATGAAAAATTTAGAACCATAGGGTTAGCCACTACAGAATGAGTAGAACCTGAATAAATCAAAGCACCAAATCTCAATTCCTGATAAAAACCAATGAAACATAAGCCTTTAGAATGTTTTTCAGAGTAATCTTTATGAATATTTTGAACCCTGATGTAATTTGGGTGATCATCCTGGAGTAAAACAGGAATGCAACCCAATTTTTTTTTGCTTGTTGGGAATTTGATTAACTGAAAGTAGAAGGAGGATTGTTTAAAGGTTTCATAACCGCAGTTCTGAAACTCCTTCAACTAAAACAATCCAACCTCTTCCACCAGCTTCACCTTCTCCCTGTATGGTATAAGCTCTATGTCCATATACACCTCACCACTGTGTCAAGTGATTCATTCAAACTTCTCAGGATCTCTCCCTTGCTCCATGGCTTGGTACATCCTCCAACTCTCCTCAACCCAATTGGTATATGATTTAGTACATATTACATACTCTCCACTTTCTGTTCAGCCCATACTCCCAGGACTTTAGATCAGTACATGTCAAACCTTCCTGGATAGGCCCATCACCCAATTAGTCAACTACAGCCTTCAGCCCAATCAGTCAACATGTAATACCGTGGGAAATCCAACCAGAAACACCAGCCACTCATCCCTCAAGGCCTCCTTCTCAGCTCTCACACATACTGGCCTCTCCTTCCCTCCTGGACTAATTCCCCCCAAGAAATTAGTATACTACTTCTTACTGGTTAGTCCCTATGCCAGTAGTTGTCATCTCAGCACAAGACAACCTTCACCCAGCCTGATTAAATCATATCACCTTGTCCCTTCCTGGTGTTACTCTTATAGGATTCAACAACTAATTATTAAACAACCTCCTCCTGGATTTCTCAATTCCATCCTTACATCTTCTCATCACTTGTAATCCTTGTCTCATCTTCTTCTTTGCAATTAACCCAAATCATCCTTGAGTTCTATGAGTAGCAGTGCCTGTGCCTTCAGCCCGTTGCACGCCAGGGGCAGTTGTGACAAAAGGCTTCTTATTAAAATTTTCTGTCTTCTGATTCCCATCAAAATAAATAAATAATCCCTCCTTATCTCTTATTAAATTTTATTCAGACTTCAACTTGCCGTCTCTCTCCACAACTCAAGTCCAAGGTAGTTTGAGTGAAGGACATCATTTTCTTTGAAAACTTTCCCTGCTTCCTGGCTTTCACTTTTCCCTTGTCAACTGATTTCAAATTGTTTGAGGTTTAGAGGAGCACTGGTGTTTTGGGTTTTTGGAATGGCAATAGTTCTCCTTCAATTTTTAATGATACCTGCTTTAATCTAAACAAATATCCATATGGTCTTGAAGAGTTTATTGCAGACAATTCTAACCAGCCATTTGACCTAGGATTGCAGAAGTTAAATTATGATAAAAATGGAAATAGAAGGCTCTATAAGCCCATCCACAGAATTTGCTCATAAGTGATCAAAAGTCCGTGATTTTTGTTGACAAATCCAGATTCCTTCATTTTCAAGTTCACAAGTTTCATCTCAGCTTTGAAAATAAAAATTCTGTCACCAAAGAGGGTATGAAGCTTCTCTTCTCTGTGATACCAAGAGTTGGGTAGAAAGGAAGGCTTGTGATTTGAGACATGATCCAGGTAGGGTTGAATACATTCACTTGAGTTAGGTGAGAGTTAGAATGCTGCAAATAGAACTTTAATTTGTTGAAAATTGGATTTTAGTTTTTTGATTGCAAAGAAAAGTTCATAATCTTGAATAAAAGGCCTGAGGTTGGTGATATTTCTTCCTTCACATTTTTCAGGCCCATTAATTGAACAAGATTTGATGGTTCCAGAGCTGTAAGTATTTGTGGTTCAAGGATAGAAAGTTTTTGCTACAGCTGAATTCATAGTTTGGAGAGGGCGTAGGAGAGCATTTTTGAAATAATTTTCCGCTCCAACTCACGCAAAGTTACCACTCTCCCCTCCTGCTCCCAACTCCCAATGAAGAAACTAAAATTTAGAAGCACTCCAACTACAACCCATCATTGTCTGCCATTTCCCCCTTCCAACCTCCTCAACAAGGATGGTCAAGATTGATTCTTCTATCCTCATCCCTTCATCACAATCTCCCACCTTCCTTTCCATCTTGATGCAATTCACTGCTTCATCCATCTCTTCATCACCATCTCCAACTCCTTCTTCCATCCTTTATCATATTCTAAAATCTTGTCTTTCATGCGTCTCAAAAATTTCCTCTTTGTACAAAATCCTCACAAACCATCCCCTGAAATCTTACCCCAGCTCCTGATTCATGAATCCTTAAGGAAACCTTGTCTCATATCATTGTCCTCATCAAGATCCTCTCCCAACACTCAATCCTTGCCAATCCACCTCAAGATTTTCTTAGAAGTGACAGACTCATTTTCATTCCAACTCTCTTTTTCTTTTACACTTTTCCTTCAATTTATAGCTCTCATTTGTAATAATCCAGTGATCCTTGTTATTTCCCAACCTTCCAGTCTTGTTTGAAATTCATTCCATTTAAGTCTTCAAGTAGGATTCCCGGGAAGGGGTTGAGGTTGAGGTTGAATTTGGGCAGCACAAATTTCAGTTGAAGCAGATTGATGAGGAGCTTCTCCCTGGGGTCCAACATTGAGAGAATTGAGGTTAATGAGGATTCTTGAATAAAAACCTGAGTCTTCACTCTTTTCCTTGTCCAGAATATTGGTAATTTAGATCATCCTGGTATTGTAGGATTTCGAATCTAGTTCATAGCCTTCTTGGGAATATTGACCAATTCAAAAATTTGAAAAAGGTCTGACAACAGGAGGAGTTGGGAAAGAACTAAGATCTTTGAGGATCCAGAGGAAGCATACCAGTATCCATTAGATTGGATGAAGCTGTTATTTGTAGGTTGGAAAGTCTTCCCACGTCCAAAAGCTTGAGGAGTGAGAAGATCTAAATTTTTAACCAAGAAAAAACTTTCATTTTTTACAAAAGTTTAATGAGTAAACAATCTTTAGAAAAACAAGTTTGAATGAAGAAAATTTACAATGGGAAATAATAATGAGTGAAAACAATAGAAGAGTATCTGGCTCATGACTTTGAGTCAAGTTTAAAAGGCTGCAGAAGAAAATGAAGAGACTGGTATGACCAGGATGAGGAGCTAGTAAGTATCTGGATGTGCTGGAGAGTGATGGATAAGAGGTCTTTCACAAGGACCCAGAGACAGGAGCAAAAAATCCAGTTTGAAATTTCTTGGAGAGTGATTTAAAGGGCCTTGAAAAATCTTAAGGAAGGATGGTTATCCAATTGACTGATGGATGAGTTGTAATTTGTTTTCCTTACATGAATCAAGCTGGCTGCTAGTCTTATTGGTTTGAAAGATGGGTTTTCTAGGTGTATTTGATAGGTTTTTTGAGAATTGAATGGAGTTGCAAAGAAGGTAGGGATCATACTTCATGGATGAATGGATTGGAGTTCTGAAAGAGGTGCGGGTGAAGTGAATAGAAGATGACCTCCAGTAGTGAGTGATCTGAAGTATCTTCAGCTGTGGTTAAGTTTGGTATCCACAAATTTAAAACAGATAGAGAGGTATGTGACAAAAAAGGAATCAAGAAAAAATGAATAAAAAACATGAGATTTCAATAGAACAAGTGAAACACACTTTATTCAGGTGATGCTCATCACTTGACAACTTGAGATAAATGAGGAAGTAGTGAGATGTAAGAATAGTTAATCTGAGAAAGGAATAGAAAAAGTCAGGCTGAATTTCAAAATCAACAAGGAGTAGATTGATCCTGACCAGGAATGTTGAGAACAAAATTTCTCAGCTTTCTGCTACCAGGAACCTTGCAGACCATTAGCCATAGAAAATGAGGTAGTGGTGGAGTAATAACATTGAAAGATTAAACATGATAAAAAGCTCCAAAATGATTAATACAATAGGAGCAGCTGCAAGGTTTATCTTGGTTTGTTTAAATGTGTTTTCAATATATATTTTAAAAGGGGGCAAAGTTTTATATTTTATAAAATAATTGGGATTCTTATAGCAACCTCTCTTCAGGGGATCAACTTTGGACCCTATGAAACCCTGGAATAAAGGGGACCATTTTGAATTATTCAAGAAGGAATCATTCTTGAACTAATTGGTGAATGTGGCTGGGAAAAGAAGAACTCAGGCCAAACCAGGAGGTAAACAACTTACTTATTTGATTAATTAATCAAATTTTACCTGCATTTCATAACTGAAGGGTTTCAGATCAAAGGTTGGGGTTTTATTTATTCTTCTGAAAGTAAGTAGAAATGATGGGTTTTGTAAATAACACTAATACTTATGAATGAAGTCATAAATCAGTTGCTTCTCCCTTATAAGCAAGTGATGAAAAATGAAATGGTGTCTGATGATAAATAATAAATTCCTGGTAAAACTGTCTAGGGACCAATGGGCCAAAGAAGGTCTGTATAAAAACAATTTGGAGTGAAAAGAGCTTCCTCATGGCATTTTGAGTGGGTAGGGCCCATGAGCTAAGGCTAGAAAGCAAGCCAGGGCAGGCTTAGCACTTTCTCTTTTTGAGATTTTATAAATGTTGAGGGAAGAATATTTGTTAAAAGAATTGATTTTATTACCAATGAAAAGAGAAGATAGTTTGGACCATGATGAAGGAAATAATCATCTCAATATGTTGATTAATAAAATAGTTATGAAAGCTTAGTTCTCTGTGAAGTACGTCACAGAAATATAAACACAGCCTAGAAACCCGGGTACATCATACCAATGAAGAAAAGAAGAGAAATTATGAGATAAATAAATTAAATAAATTAAAAAATTGAAAGAAATTCTTGTGTATTTATTGCTGAAATTTCCCATACAGATAAGGATAGTAAGGACTATCAGAGAAAATAAACATTAATATTAATTGCAATCAATGGTAAAACAAACAATCCAAGGAGAAAAGCATTTTTCAATTCCTTCCCTCTTTGCTTGTATATATTCATATCTGTGAGGGATATCTTGTCTATAAAATAACCACTCTACCCATAACCGGGCCAAATTGGGGTCAATGGATGGCCAGTGACTTCATGTCACATCCAAGCCACATTTCTTTGCCCATTGAGTCCCTTCAGAGGAACTTCTATTCACCAATGAATATTCTTGAGTTCACCTCATTTTACATTGAAAAGAAAATATGATTCACATTGTATTCAACATGGTGGAAAATGAATTTCAATTTTGATTCCACAGTGAAAAAAACTGAATACACTTGGATGTTCATGTTGATTCAACTGGGAATCACTTGAAATTCCCCATCAAATGAAAATTTTCAATAAAAGATTGTATATTTTGATATCCCAGCTCAAATTTTGGTGATCAATATTTTATACAATGGCCAGTTGAATTCTGATTAATTCCAGAATTTATAAAACAACTGATATTTTCCAGTTCATTTCACATTTATTTTTTTGGGAATTATCAAGTATGTATTACAATTTTAACAATGGCTTTTCCAGCCTTTGAACCGGGTTTGACATCTCGCTCAATTTCTAAAAAATATGTTATCCTTAATGACACTTTTTTCAATGGAAACTGGCACTTTTTCTCCAAATTTTAATTGGGGTTTGTGGGTAACATGCCAAGTTATATTCTGCTCAGAAACGTTGATCAGAAAGTTTGGGAATAATTTAAAATCTAAAATGATAAAATAAATGGGGCATAATGTTTTCATATTGTATGTCATGTGTAATGATGGAGAAAAGGCTAATGCAGCCAGTGGGAATCCCTTCCACATTGACCCATTTCATGGGGCTTGCTATAACTATTGAGGTATAACTGCTTGGAGCAAGGTGTACATCACAACACTATGGAATTGAATTTGAAAGCTACAAAATTTAAATTAATCTTTAGAACATGTACCACTGTCTTGATAAGTTGGCTTGAGACATGGACTTATTGAGGATTTATCCCATCAAGCCACCATTTTCTGCTAAATAGGGCTTGAAATAAATTTTTCCCAATTGGTTTGATTTTTTTCTTCTCTTTTTGAGCTCAAAATGATCCCATGACTGTTTTTTTGCCATGTTTGGGGCAGTCCCAACCCTTATTGAACAGGGACTAATGGAAGTAAAAACAGTGGGTCCTGCTCCCTGACAGCTGGATAACTGTTGCGTGGGCCTCATCTATTGCAACAAGGGAGCAAAATAAAGCTTTAACATTTATCCAAACTTGCATGAATCAAAAGCTTGTCAAATTTTTCAAGAAAGTGGTAGATGCTCTTAGGAATTGAAAAGAACATGCCAACAATATTGTGATGTGCACCACTAAGAAGTCTAGCTCAACAGTTATAGAAACCCAAATTCAATGTTTCAATCTTGGTTTGACTCCCAGAAACTTTGTTATTCATTTCCCCAGTTCATTAAAAAAAATTCAGTGCAGGTATTGCTGCAAGATTTGTCACAATATAAATCACATGCATTGGCTTTGAAGTAATAATTTATATGTAAAAAAAGCATGAAATGCCAATTTCTGAATTTTTCACATTGATGTTTATGAGTGCCCTTGGATTTGCATTAATGTGTTTTCATAATGGTATGAATTGGCACAAATTTACAAACACAAGCCAAAACAAATAGGCTAACCTGCTCAGGGATCAGGGGAAATAGCCACCAATGAATTTTTTTTCATTTCCATTGATAAAAATCAGCATTGGAACTTGAAAAATGTTTATTTTTTCATTTGGGTAATAATTTGTGAAAAATCACGCATTTCAGATTGAATCCAATCACCAAGAATGGCTTTGCTTCATTCTTGATCTTCAATCAAAGAAATCTAGCTTTAAGGCTTTCCAAAAATATAAAGAGGTTCATCCTTGCTTGTTTGGCATCTCTGTATCCTCCTCTCTTCACTTTCAAACCAGTTACAAGGGAATTTTACAATTGAAGATCTATGTTCATCTCATGTCCAAAAGTCAAGTTGATTGTGAGTTGCTTTGTGGTATTGAAAATCAATTTTGTAAAAATCATGCAATTTGAATCATTCAAAGTTAACTCAAGCTTTGGAAAGTTAATCTGTGTTTCAATTACAGCACATGCCATCCAGATCTAAAAGATTAATGCTTGATTGAAGTTACAAATAACTCAGTTACACATCAATATACAGAGTTTTTTCCAATGATTTCATTGGAAAAGAGTATTTATAAAGTTGATAGACCAATGTGTAAGCTCAAATTTTGATGGGTTGAAAATGGCATGAATTAATCACAGAAAATGTTTCAAAATTTTTTTGGTACAGGTTCTGTCCCAATTTCAGCCCCAGAGGGAAAAAAAGAGTCAACTGGGTTTCAATCTTCAAAAAAGAGCCTACCAAAGTCAAGAAATGTTTATCAAACAAGTTTTATGTTCTCCTATTTATGTGAGAGATGTTTGTGGGCTTATTTTATAATCAAATCTTGATCTAGTCCACAATCCTTGGTCCCCAGTGGCTCCATCAGGAAGTAAAGGTAGTTATTCATAAATTTTTGAAGAAATAATTCCTTTTAAATTTATCACAGTCCACTTTTTAGGACAAGTGACTACTTCTGAATGGGAAAGAAAAAATGCACAATGACAAAATGAAGCAGCAGGAAGGACAGAAAATTTAATATTCCAATGCAGAAAGAAAAAAACGTTATTGGAAAGGCTGTCTTCTCAACAATGCAGATCAAATCCCATGGTTCAGATGCAAATAGGTTGGCAGCCTCAGAAGTTACATCTGTGGGAACTGCCTTGGTACAAAGTTTGTATATGGAAGATGAACGTTAGGGTATCTAAATGTGCTTGAATCAAATAAAATGACTGATAATTGGTTAAAATTCCTTTGAAAAGAGAGACTAGTAAATCCACTTGAATCAAGAAGAGAGAGTAGTAATAATTTTGAGTGAAGCAGGGAAATTTTCTTAGAATCCTTCACATTTACAAAATGTTTTTTATAGTGGCTTCATATAAATTTGAAACACCTGAGGCATTGACAAAAACCATACCCACAATAATTTTAACAGGTATGTGGAAATTATTTGTGACTTCTAACCTTTGGAAGGCATTTTGATTTTAATTATTAAAATTTTCAAAATAAACATGGAAGAAAACCCACCAAAATCTTCAGAAACACTATCAGGGGCAAAAAAGAAAAGAAATGACACAATTGAAGCTGCTGGTTCAATTGGTGGATCAAGCTTGGGGAGAAAATCTGTGGATGTTCTCATGACACAGATTCTAGGTGGGCGTATTGATTTCATAGGTGTGTTTGATCTCATACATTGAGTTGAAATTTTAGAACTGGAAATTTTATTCCACAGCTCAAAACACACGCTTGCCATCAGGTGGTGAAACAGATTTTTAAGTTTTTTCAGAAATGTAACACACTGAAGAAATTTAATTGGAAATTCTTATTAAAAAATAAAATATAGTTTCAGGCACTGAGGGTAAAATTCCTGGGGAAAAAAGGATAAGTCTGACCAGAGATGAACCAGCTCAATTTTGGAGAGATCATTAAGGCCCCCGGTTGCTGCATTGCATGATAGCAGCCCTAGTGAATCCATTTCCAGAAATGTAAGTGATATGATAATCCCAAAAGGTTTTGGAAACGTCCCTGGTGTCTGTGAGATTTCAGGTTTGGTTTGGAGAGATTTGTCCAGGGGAAGTGAGTCAGGAGAATAAATCAGGCTGCATCTGTTCCAACCAGTGCAGGGAAATTGGGATTTTTGGCTTGGCAGATTGAATTCCCAGGGTGAGTACCATGGTATTTTGAAAATTATTTCTATGGCCACAATGGCTTATTTATGACCATTTTACAAGGCTCCAGTGATTCACCAAAATCACAAAATGTCTGGGATAATCAAAAAATCTGAAAGTGGAAAACTATTTGAGACAAGCACCCTAATGCTTTGTGATGGAGAAGGTTGGGAACCAACTGATGAAGATATGGAAAATTTTGAAATTTTGTGATAAATTGATATGATTCCTGAAAACAGTAATAGTGATTTATTTTTAAATCAATAACTAAGTGATAAGCCAGAAATCAGACAAAATGAGAAACAGTTCAAATATGCAGGTTGGTGCTTCTAAATCACAAGAACATTCAAGGCATATGGATGGAGGACTGAGAAATAAGGAAGGGTTTGAGAGTGGGGATCAATTCAAATTGGATGGTAGAAATTTTAGGTTTGAATTAATAATCTTTCCAGAAATCCTGGTGGTGATAAAAATCTATTTTAGGATGTGAGAACTAGAATACCAAGAGCAATTACACGCTGGGAAAAAAAACCCTGCCACCAGAGAATTGGAAGAGGGAAGGTAAATTACATGTTTAGTAAATGAATTAATGGCTGCTGACAGAATCATCTAGAGCTGCTTCTGGGGAGATATCAAAGAGAATTTATATGAGTCTTCAAGATTTTGATAGATAAATTCAAATGGTACTTTGGAAAAAAGCTATAAGTTTGATTTCAAATCACGAAAAAGGAAAACAACCTAATTGGTAGCATGTTTTATTTTTTTAGGGTCAAGCAGCAATCAGCCTTCACAGAATAAGAAAAATAATTTTGGCTACCATTGAAGAATATCAGCACCTCCTAGCATAAATCCTCCGGTAAAATCTGGATCTCAATTGAGATCCAAGAGACTTTCAGAAGATGCATTTCTAACTCAACACAAGAATGTTTTCTCCCAGGGAAATGATGGTAAATATTAATAAAATGAGGCTCTTCAAAGAATCACCAATGAAAATCTTTTTGATATTTTGAATTAGATTATTTCCTCAGGGGATCCAAAAAGGCCGTTTTCAATATCTGGAAGAGAGTGGAGAAGGTATTTTTTTCCACCATGCACTTTCATATGGCATAAGCTAGACCAGAATGAATCTGATTCATAGCCCATAATTCAGAAGAACAATTATCATCTCCTATTGAAAGGATGCAAAAAGGAAAGAAAAGTACAATTAGCCCAGGTGATGATTTTAAATTTTCAAGCATTTTTTCAAGAGCTAAATATTAGGATCAAACACAGATATATCTGTGGACTTTGCACAATTACACTCCATATTCAGTGTGGTTGCATTAGCACAGGGTTCAAGCCAGAGGAGAGTAATACAGGCTCCAGGCCCCAGAGGTAAGAAAATAATCACAGGAAGAAATATTATCCAATTAATTGATTGTTAATTGGTAAATAGATGTGGCCTCACTTGAGGAAAAAATTTCTAGGGCTCAAGATGCTGGAGTAAATATAAAACTCCCAGGAAGCATTCAATCAACAATTCCAGGAAGAATATGCCAAGAATTTCTATTTACTGCCAGTGCAAGTGAAAAATTCCCCACAGGTACTCCTCAGCCTATATTTACTGGAGGAGCCCCTGAATGGAGAACCATACCTTTCCCCACTTCACGTGCTGCTGGAGCTGTGAAGTTGCAAGATCCTCCTCATGAAAATGACACCCATCATTCAAACTTTGCAAAACAAGCACCAGGAGAAGCAATTCCTTCTGCATCAAATCCAAGTGAGCTATTTGTTTCAAAAGAATATTGAGAATTATCTCACTTGCTAATTACAATTTTGGCTTGTAGCCAAATAAATGAACAACATTCAAATTCAAGATGAAAATTTATCTGATGATCAGGGAAAGGTTTTTTGTAGTGTATGCCTGGTTTTTGGAAAAAGTAATTGAACGTGATTTCACAAATTTGAGTGGACCCAGTAGAAGTTGAGGATTATGCTGCAGACTCTAGAGCACATGAAAATCAAAGAATCTGCAGGAAAGAAGCCAAATCAGCCAAAATGCAAACCAAAAAAGAGAGGATGAAGGAACTTAGAGGAGAGCTTCCAGATGGAAGTAATATCATTAAGACAATTTTCCATCAACATTCCAGGCTTCTCATGGATGTGGAAGGAACTAACCTCTAAAACCTCCCTGCACCACCACTACAAGATTAGAGGGACCTTGCAGTTCAGCGTTCAAAGATTTTCAGTTTAATTCAGCCTACCCCAACAGCCCCTTCAACAATCAATAACAACACAAAAGCATACAAAAGTTGGGGCCAAACCCGAATCTGGGAGCTTGAGCTAACCTGTTTCACATTTGATTGGAAAAGCGCATGGAAGAATTCATTCAAACAGCTCATGTACCTGCTGTTTTTCAGGACACTTGACATGGACCTGCATTTGGGTGAATATGATAGGTACCTGTGGTTGCCCAATCATGCTACTTGTGCAGTTGTGTCAGTTATCCTTGAAAGTTAATTTTCAAACCTGCAGTCTCAATGGAAGCTGGTACAAATATCTGGTGAACAGGCTTTGGAGAATCAAAAAGCAAGAGGCACATGCCCTCAAGACAAGGAAACAAGTGAGTGAAATTTGCTGATAGCTCTCTAAATTTATGAAGGGCAACTGAATTTATTCAAAATAAACCAAAGCTTTCCAAAAGAGCGCATAAGTTGTGTGATGAATTTGAGCTGGCAGCGCAGTTCAATGACCCAGCAATCTTCTCTGACACTGAGGAAGTTTCATTTGGCCAAGTGACACAGAATCACCAAAAAAAACCTGAATGGAGGTCAGATTAATTTTCAAACCTGGTCAAAGCTATAGACCATCAAATACAAGTGGGTGCAAGAATATGAAAAAGCAGAAAAAAAACACACTTCATCATCAGAGAAGATGGCAATAAACATGAAGATAATCCACGTATACCAGAGAATAAATCATTCCAAGGGTAAAAACCTTCTTGGTTGGCCACATTTACAGCTGAAAAAAGGGAGAGCCTCAAAATCACCAACACCAAGATAATGAAAGAGTATGGTCAACCCTCAACTTCCACAAGGCCTTAATCTATGATAAATTTATCCCTCAATATAAGTTTGTATTTTTACCAATGATTTCAGTTCAAGAATGCTTGTAATAACTCCCTCTAATCAGTTATGGTTAAGATTATTGACCTGATATATCAGAAAGAACCATGAGATATATGCAAGTATTGAGGAATTCATGATGAAAAAATTTACTGTGCCAGCTGCTTCTTATGCCTTTTCACCTATTTAATTCATATGTTTCCAAAATTAGTTGATCAATCAAGTCTAAAAATTGTGTTGAAAGGAAAAAGCTTTCCACTTGGATTTTGGTCTCTATTGTGTCTGGGGTAATTAGATGTAATACTTGAACATTTTTATTTTGACAACTTCTGTGCAGACGGCCAACAGCTTTGGCCTCAACAGTTGAGTTCCAATGGGGCTCCTGGTGGCAACATTGATGCTGATTGAGACTCTCATTCCAATTTTCCGAAATGCTTGTGGGAAGGATACATACCATTAGAATACACACAGAAGCACATGTAATATTAAACCCACACCAGCTTCTTGGATTGAAGCAAGGAGGATTGATATTTTATTTTTTATTTCAAATTGGCAAAAGCAGCTGTCTTGCCCATTTGCATCTACTTGTCCATCCATCCATAGAAATTGAATTAATCTGCCTTCAAATACAACAGAAAGACTAGGAACAGTGGAATTTAGTGCTTTTCAGGAAGGATGGAATACTTGATCACAACTCACATGTCAAGCATACGTGTCCAAATATAAAAAATGACTACTTTTAGTTTTTTTGCATATAATCAGAAATTGGTCAGAAAATTTGGAGTATTGCAGATCTCTTTGAGCTCATGAGACATACCTTTAGATTGATTTCATGTATGATCAGCTCCTTTGTCACTTTTTGTGATTGCTGTGAGTCAAATTTGGTAATTTCCTCTGAAAAATTGAGGCCAAGAGCAAGATTGTGAAGCAGAGTATGATCAAAAATCTCACGTAGGCCTTGGATCATGTGGAGGAAGTTTGACTGTGTTCTTTGGCCAGTATGAGGGGTTTTTTTGCCAGAACAAGTCAAAAACATTTGATAATTTTTGTTGTAATATTCCTTGAAAGGGGTGAACAGGGGTTTCTGGAATTTCTTGTGATTTATTGGAAGAAAAAAAGTCATTTCCCTTGATTTGGTCCTTTTCAGAAGACAATGTTTCAGAATCGGCTGAATTGGCTTGAAATTGGAGTTTTGAAGATGTGGAAAAAGTGTTTGTGGCAAGTCATTCAAAGAATTTTGATGATTCATGCACAGAAATGTGGGCAATGATAGTAAATCATGAACAATTTTCTGTAAGGGAGTTCCAGTCAGACAGACATGTTTTGAAGCCTTGAGGCAATACATTGCAATCTGTGTTTTGGATTCATTGATCCTGATTTCACTTCAAAAGTACCATTATCAATATGAAATTTCATAGATGGCCTGAATATTAGTTAAAATCCTTACTGCACTTCATCAATTGTGAGCCTGTGCCAATTGTAAGAAAACAGCCTTGATTTTGTGGACATTGAAATTTTTTTGGAAGTCAAAATTCTCTTGTTATGATGGAGTATGTTTTCAGAACTAAATTGGAGCTTGTGACTGTATGAAATGCTATATTGTTCTGAGAGGTCCCATGAAACAGGACATAGTTGATTGTTTTTGGCCAAGAATGCTTGATTATTTCTTTTTCCCAATTATGGAGGACCCGTGAAAGAAATATGAGCAATGTTGAATGAACGAAATGTCCAGGATCCCCTTTCAGCGGCAAAGAAAAGTTCTGCCTAAGGGTTGTGGCAATGAGGGAAATGGCTTGGAGTGATTTGCCAAGTCTCATGGCATCCACAAGGATGGAGCCAATTGAATTATCAAGAATTGAGAGTGGATCTGAAACCAATATTGTTTTTCCACTGACAATATTCTCCCACAAAAAAGATCCATTAGAGGGAATTATCTTCCACAGTGATTTTGAGGATTCTGAAGAGGAATTTTCTTGATTGAGGAGGAATTCCATTGCCTGTTCTTGATGTGGCAGAAGCTTGTTCCAAACAACAGCCTGTGGGGTAGTTTGTGGTGGAAGGTTGCAACCACTGGGAATCAAGAGAAGATTTGAGTTTAGATTTGGATTTAATCTCAAACTGGTATGATTTGAAAGTGGAAATGTTGAAAGCTGGCCGCCAGAATGTTGTTCAGGGTTAAAGTTGCAAGGCTGTGTTGAACTGATGCTAGCATGAAGCATATCATCAAGCAGCTTCTTTGCTTTCTCCATGGCACAGAATATCCACAGAGCCATCTCAATGTGAATTAAATTCAAGACTATGACATTGAGTACTAGCTCCACACAAATGTAATTGTTTGGGGAGTGCTCTGATTTCCAACCACCAACTGGTCCAGGAGTGGTTTTTGAAGGAAGGGGCGAAAATAGAGCCTTTGAAACATGTGGAGGAAGTTTTCCCACAAGAGTATTGCCATTGGCAAGGAATTTATCTACTAGATCATCTGAAATCTTCAGATAGCCTCATAACAGTCTTGATTTCTGGGGCAATTTAATGAGAAAAGAAGGATTGAGTGCTATTGGGGAGCAAGAGATAATTCCAAGGCAAAATGGAGAGGGAGGCATTCTTGCTATGGCTGAAAAATATTGTGTGGAGTCATGCAGAGAAACAAGGGTGTGCTGTGGTTTATATATTATTGCCAAAGCCTTGTATGGGTGGATCATGTGATATTTTTTGGCTGCATTTACAAAATAATTTGGGGCACAATCTTGTGGGCATTGGAGACAATTATCATGGTTACTCATCATGCAGAATGATGTTGATTGATGTTTGTCATCACAACCTGTTTTGGATACTCAAAACAAATACTTTAATTAGCTGTATGTTTGCATCCATTCAGTGGTAGGGCATGCACCCTAATACTATTGTAGACATCCAAGTAACATGATGCTTTTCAAGATTCCTATTTGAAATGCATAAATTTAGAGATGAATTCTATGTTATAGTCATGCCAGCAATTAGCTTAGGCAAATGAGCAGTATTTAAAGCAAAACAAATGCTGGAAACCTTGTGTCAATAAATGCTTGATGGGCTCTCACAAATTGGGCAACACTTTGGATGATATCAATGATGAATTCAATTGGATGATGAATGGATAATGGAAAACAGCAGGGAGAAGAGTCCCTTAAGTACAAAAGATTGGCCTCTTGTGAGCCCATGAGACAACAAGCCAAAAGGCAAATTTTCCGCGCAAAAAGAGCTCTACAGGCTCTACAGGCCTTGTTACTTGGTTTGGGCTATATCAGCCCACATGGCATCAGTCCCTGTACCCTTACAACCAGCCTATTCCGGTTTTTTTCTGGTGTTTCCACCTCAATGGGGCTGAACCAGCCCCTGTGCTGTTCAATCCCTGGCTGGTTGTCTGTTACAACCAGCCCTGTTACTTATCTTAGCACTTGTACAGCCCTGGCCCCTCATATGGGCCTGGTGGGACCCAGGACTCACCTGAGTCCAACCAAAATCTCACCTGGGGGGAGTGTAACCAGCGGACATGCAGCCCCCCCTCTTTCTCTCAAATCCCTGGAGGGGGTGGTCAAATCACCCTACCAGGGGTCCTGGGGGTCAATACCCCCAGGGCTTTGCTACGGTAAGTGGGCTGGGGGGTGGTCAGGTCCCCTCCAGCCCTTTGCTCCTCCCCCTCAGTAAAGGGGGGGGGAGCGCCCCTTTGATGGTGGGGGGGTGGTCAATTCCCCCCCACTGCCGGTTGCCTTGATGCAACCAGCCTGGCCACCTCTTTTGGTGGGGGGGTGATCAAATCCCCCCCACCATGACCGGTTGCCCCTTGCAACCGGTTGCTGGCTGGTTACAACCAGCCAGCCCTCCCCCTCCCCCTTGCAATGGTGAGCAAGAGAAGGGGGAGGAGCCGGGACCACCAGCCCCACAGCTGCCACCCAGAGCGGCAGCCGCAACAACGGCCCCGCGCGGGCCATCGGGCCCCACAGACGGGCCAAAGGCAAAAACAGCAGCCCCAAGCGGGCCGCAACATGAGCAGCGGCCCCGAGCGGGCCCCAACACGTGCAGCAGCCCTGAGAGGTCCTCCACGCGGGCCACAACGCTGGTGGCAGCCCCAACCAGGCTGCAACACGGGCGGCTGCCCCAATGGGCCGCCCCAAGCCCAAAAACTAAATAAAACATACTTTGGCGGGCCAGCCTGTCTGGCCAAGTATGTCCAAAATAAACCTTGGACCCAATTACGCCCATACAAGCCCATCTAGCTGTACTTGCCCATATCCCCCACCGGGCCCGTTAGGGCCCCTGTCCCAATGAGCCTGTTTCATGCGTTTTGAGGCCAGTTTCCCCAAATCAGTGACATCCACACAGGCCCGTATGGTGTTAATTTCTGTGTAGGTTTTATTAGAACTAGAACCAGAAGACTAATGACACACAGTTAGAAATCAAGCAAGAAGATTCACGTATGAGAATAAAGAACAATGAGAATAAAAAGGATTACCAACAGCTAAGATTATGATCAGAGTCTGAATGAAATGGACGATAGAGGAGAAGATAAGACTAGAAGACGTTGGCAAGTAGCTGAAAGAGACAACAGTCAGAATTGTTTTATATGAGAGATACCAAGGATAGATCTCTTACCAGACAGCAGCAAATGAACCATGAGATTGAGAAGAGTTGATGAGAGGATTGAAAATAAGGAAAAAGTAGAAAAGAAGAAATATAAGAAAGAAAAGAAATAAGATAAAGTAAAGAAGATAATCGGACGAGAATTTGAGATGAATCGAGTTGGTGAGGTCTATTGTTCTGGGTTGAATTGGACAGAGTATTTGAGGATTTCTTAAGATCAGAGAGCGAGAAAAGAAAATGGACAGAGATAGAAGTAAAGAAGAGAGTCTGGGAATCGTGATGGTTGATTGAACATCAACATCACTCAGAATAGAGTGTTCGCACGGATTGGAGCACTGAGTGCGCGGCTGTAGTAGACTTGCGCGGCTGTAGTAGACTAAGTAAGATGAAAGTATGTATCAGATCAATTCTTAACACTCCCCATGTCTGGTAAGGGAGTTATCCAAGAGATTACTTATTCCACGTGAATGTTCTTTTTTGTATTAGTTCAAGAGAGCTTATGGACAACGCTTTGGTGAGGGAGTCCGCAACCATTGATTGACTAGGGATACGATTCAGTGCAAACTCCTGTTCCGTAAAGCCTTCGCAAAGACCTTTTGTTTTTATGTCAATATGTCTTGACTTCAAATGGGAACCAAACTTTTTTATTTTGTCATCTAAGCCCTTGTTGTCAATGTAAAATATAGGTTTAAATTTGCATTCTGGAGAGATCTCGCAGATAAGATGTCTAATCCATTTGACTTCAAGGTAACAGTCCAGTAAGGCGTTCAGTTCAGATTTGGTAGATGAATACGAGATATTGCGTTGCCTAGTTGAGTTCCAGATAAATGGACTTCCATAGTGGAAAATGATGTATCCAGATTGAGATTTTCTAAAAGCTGGATTGTCCCCCCAAGTAGCATCTCTAAAGCTCAAAAGGACTTCTTGTTCAGGGTGGTATTTGATGGTAAGCTTAAAATTTTTAGTCGTCTTAAGGTACTTCCATACCTTTCAAACTTCCCGCCAGTGGCTCATACCGGGTTTTGCATTGAACCTCGCCAGACTAGAGACTGAAAAAGATATGTTGGGGCGAGTATACTGTTAAAGATGATTAAGAAGTTCGATTGAGGATCGGTAGTTAATATTTAACTGACAGAATTCCGCATGATCCTTGTCAGAAGCAGGTTTGAGATTGAGGTTTTGATTTAGAGGAGACATTGTGTCTTTGCAGGCTAATAGACCGAGTTCTTCTAACCTGTGATCAATATGGTTAGGTTGGCTTAAGAGAATTTGATTGTCTTTGATCTCCATGAGCATACCAAGTATGGTGTTTGAAGGGTGACATGACAAGTTCTGGAACCGACTAAGGAAACTTGACTCAAAGGCATCAGAGTTACCTACATGAATTAAGTTGTCCACATGGAAATATAAAATTTCCTTTGTCTTGCCATTGAGATAGAGACAAGGATTGCTTGTCAACTCTTTATATCCTTGAGATTTGATCCATAGTGAAAAAGTCTCGAACCAATTCTTGGGTGATTGTTTCAGACCATATAAAGATTTTTTTAATTTCAGATACGGAGATTTCCTATTTGATCCTTCTGGCGTTCTTATGATGACCGTTTATTCAAGAGGAGCATGAAGAAATGCCCCCTTGACGTCGAATTGAGTGAGTTTCAGCTTTTCTTTTAAAGCATATAAGAGGGCCAATTGTAAAGATCCAATCTTTCCGGTTGGTGCCCAAGTTTTATTGTAATTGACTCCTAATACTTGATCAAAGCCTTGAACGCATAGTCGGGCTTTATATTTGACTGGTTTGCCATGGCAATTTTCCTTAACTTTGAAGACCCAAGTTGTATTCAGGATATTATCTGGGCTTCCATAATATTCTTCCCAAAAGTCTTGTGATTCTATGCCATCCAATTCAATTTCTGTAGCTGTTTTCCACTTAGGCCACTTGGGAAATTTGCGTGCGGCTTTGTAAGAAGGAGGCTTGTAATAATGGTGGAAACCGTATCTTTGGGGTTTCTTTGTTTCGCGTCTGGGTCTTTGATATGCGGTTGGTTCAGGAGGTTCTACTGGAGTAGGATGACAAGGAGAGTTTGGGACAGACAAATCTGAGGAATTTACAGGATTAGTCTCCTTGCAATTGGATTCTGATTCAGAGAGATTTTCAAGTGGTTCGCATATTGTGTATTGCTTTTCGACAGAAGAAAAATCTGATTTGTTTGGTTCCGAACTGACTTGAGAGAAAAGATTGAGTCCAGGAGATTCGAGAAGTGGAAAGTCAAAGGTGTTGTTCTTGAGAAACTGGACGTGTTTGGTTTCAATAACAGCACCAGATGAGCTTAAAATTAAATAGGAATGGAAGATTGGATTAAACCCAACTAGTATTCCTTCTAACCCTTTTTCATCAAATTTCTTCCCTCTTTGAAGATGATTTCCCAAATAGATAACCGGCGCTCCTATGGGTTGCAAATAATTATTAGGAAGTTCCTTTTTGAACATCAGTTCCCAGGGAGATTGATCATTACCTTCCCTTGGGATTTGATTCAACATGAAGCAGCAGCTTTGAATTACTATGTGCCAGTAGTTTTTCGGCAGCCTGGAAGAGGAGAAAGTAGCGCGCGCAGATTCAACTATTGTTTGATTTGCTCGTTCCGATCTACCATTGTGCTGAGAATGGTAGGGCTCTGACGTGATTAACTTGATGTGTTTGGATTTAGCAAAATTCTTCAACGTTCAATTAATAAATTCCGTCCCTTTATCTGAGAAAATCTCCGTTTGATAGTAGTTGAGTAATTTGTATTCGGTTTTGAGAATACTTATCACAACATTTGGAGTTTCATCTTTGGATACTAGTGGAAATGCCGCGAGATAACCCAAGAAGTTATCGACAAGAGTCAAAATATACCAATGACCCGCCTTCAATTGAGGAGTTATTTGTCCTATCAAATCCAGATGAATTCGTTCAAGGGGTTTTGATGACGGGGTTGATGTTGCTGGGAAGGATGATATTGTTATTTTACTTTTGACGCAGCTTTCACATTGGAAATTATTCAATTACTCTTTGGAAAATCAATCCTTTAGAATAGTCTTTAGAGTTGAGGTTGCAGCGTGACCATACTTTTTATGAACATCTAATAGAGTTTGAGATTCAATGGACAGGGAGTTGGAGGACAGATTCATGAGATTAACTGAGCAATTATTGCCCGCGACACGGGGTTTCTCAATAACAAATAGATTATCTCAAATCAGTCCTTTCAAGACTATGTCATTACATTGAGTGATAGTTAACCTATCTTGTTCTTGTTGAAGGCTGAATCCCTTCTTTGCTAAAAGACCTGGGCTAATCAAGTTAACAACTATGTCTGGAACGTACATGCATTCCTCCAGGGTGATGACTGATTTGTTCCATTCTAATTGTACCGTACCTGTGCCCCGAATTTTCAGGTTGGCTTCAAGATTTCCAGTCTTGATTTCCTCCGGATCATCTTGAAGGTTGATGGATGTGAAAAACTTAAGATCATTGAATATGTGGATATTTGCACCTGAGTCTAAGAAGAGATTGGGCGTATTATTGGAGTTGATCCAGAGGGTGAGCAAGGCATGGTAGTTGATTGAGAGATTCTTTTTTGATTTATTTTTCCATTCATTCTGATTTTCAACCCACCAACCTGGTGCCATTTGAGGATGGAGATGAAAGCATGATGCTTCTGGATGAGGTGCATTGGGGTTGTGATAGCCTTCCTTGCATCTGAGTCGAGGTTTCCTATTGTCCTTTTCCGCTCTACTTTTATTCAATACTAGGGTGACATCCAAAGTTGATTTACTGACTTTAAATAGTGCCTTTTGCTGATTATTGTATTGAGTAAGATGGCTGAAAACTACATCTACCATTATAGATTTTTCTACATGCATGACTTGCTGCTTAAGATTCTCAAGAACCGGAGGAAATTTAAATAATATGAGATATGCTAGTATGTCTTTTGGCAATTCTATACCAACATCCGTCATGCGAGTAAGTGCCTTCTTAGTATCTGTGATGAAGCATTTGATTGCATGTTCATTAAACGGAGCATGCAGAAATTGATTAAACACTTGGGCCCTATTTGCAGTTTCAGATGAAGCAAATCAACGTGTAATCTCAGTCCAGAGTAGTTTAGAAGATGAAATGTTTGTCAAATTGACCACGTTGGCATGAGTGATGCTGTCTAGTTTAGAGAGAATAATGGCTCAAATTTTGCAATCGTGTTTTATTGATAGTTGACCCAAGTTCTGAGTTATGGCGTCCTTGATTTCTTTTAGATCAAAGAGCATCAGCATCTTATCTTTCCAGATAGAGTAATTATCTTCATTGAGCAGAGGGATAGCATCGACTGAGGCTTTGAGAGAGACTTGATGAAAATAATGGTTGGCTCCAGCTGGTTTGTTCATTTCCATTTATAAAGACGTTTGTTCCATTTTGGCTTTTAACCGTGTTAATTTCTGTGTAGATTTTATTAGAACTAGAACCAGCAGACTAATGACACACAGTTAGAAATCAAGCAAGAAGATTCACGTATGAGAATAAAGAATAATGAGAATAAAAAGGATTACCAACAGCTAAGATTATGATCAGAGTCTGAATGAAATGGAAGATAGAGGAGAAGATAAGACTAGAAGATGTTTGCAAGTAGCTGAAAGAGACAACAGTCAGAATTGTTGTATATGAGAGATACCAAGGATAGATCTCTTACCAGACAGCAGCACATGAACCATGAGATTGAGCAGAGTTGATGAGAGGATTGAAAATAAGGAAAAAGTAGAAAAGAAGAAATATAAGAAAGAAAAGAAATAAGATAAAGTAAAGAAGATAATCGGACAAGAATTTGAGATGAATCGAGTCGGTGAGGTTGATTGTTCTGGGTTGAATCGGACAGAGTATTTGAGGATTTCTTAAAATCAGAGAGCAAGAAAAGAAAATGGACAGAGATCGAACTAAAGAAGAGAGTCTGGGAATTGTGATGGTTGATTGAACATCAACATCACTCAGAATAGAGTTTTTGCACGGATTGGAGCACTGAGTGCGCGGCTGTAGTAGACTTGCGCGGCTGTAGTAGACTTGCGCGGCTGTAGTAGACTTGCGCGGCTGTAGTAGACTTGCGCGGCTGTAGTAGACTTGCGTGGCTGTAGTAGACTTGCGCGGCTGTAGTAGACTAAGTAAGATGAAAGTATGTATCAGATCAATTCTTAACATATGGTCTCCGTGAGTGTCCAATGGGCTGGAGAGTCCCATATGTGCATCCCATTTTGATTACAATTTCACGTAGCACACGCATAATTGCATATGTATTTTAACATGCTACTCATCCCTACATGCACACTTGCACAAAATTCTTTGTTTGGAGGCATACATTGGAACAGAAGGATTCTTGTGAAACACCTCAACTGGGGTAGTGCTGCTTATCATGCCATGTCTATTCCATTGGAACACTGAGATTCTGGTGCAACAGCCTCTTTCCTGTTCCAAAAATTTCCAACACTATATACATGGCCAGAAGCATAGATCTGGTGCAAGTGAGCCTGTTGCAAATCTTAGTGAGTGTCCATGGCTCAAAGCCTGGGACTGCTTCATTTGATGTGGTTGCACCGGAATCTTAGTGTTTGGATGTATGCATACAAACACTAGGATTTTGGTGCAAGTGTTGATGGTGGGGTTAGGCACACTGCAGAAAGAGAGTTGGTTGCATCAGAGTCTTAGTGTTTGGATGTATGAATGCAAACAATTTGATTTTGGTGCAAGTGTCCATGGTAGGATGAGGGGCACTGCACCAAGGGAGATGGTTGCAATGGAATGTTAGTGTTAGGATTTATGCATCCAAAAAGTTTGGTTTTGGTACAAGTGTCCATGGTGGGATTAGGGGAACTATAGCAAGGGAGATGGTTGCACTGGAATCTTAGTGTTTGGATGTATGCATTCAAACACTAGGATTTTGGTGCTAGTGTCCATGGTCGGGTGAGGCGCACTGCAGTAAGAGATTTGGTTGCATCAGAAACTTGGTGTTTGGATTTATGCATCAAATCACGTTGATTTTTGTGCAAGTGTCTATGTTAGGATGAGGGGCACAGAAGCAAGGGACATGGTTGCACCAGAATCTTTGTGTTTGGATGTATGCATCCAAACAGTTTTTTTTGTTGCAAGTGTCCATGGTAGAATCAGGGGCACTACAGCAAGAGAGATGGTTTCACCAGAATCTTAGTTTTTGGATGTATGCATCCAAACACTTTGATTTTGGTGCAAGTGGACATGGTGGGGTGAGGCGCACTGCAGTAAGAGAGTTGGTTGCATCAGAATCTTAGTGTTTTCATGTATGCATCCAAACACTAGGATTTTGGTGCAAGTGTTCATGATGGGATGAGGAGGACTTCAGAAAGGGATGTCTCAAAGCCTTCCACTACAGCAAAGGAGGTGGTTGCAACGGAATCTTTGGTTTGGATGTATGCATGCAAACACTAGGACTTGGGTGCAAGTGTGCATGGTAGGATGAGGGGCACTGCAGTAAGGGAGATGATTGCAGCATAATCTTAGTTTTTGGATGTATGCATGCAAACACTAGGATTCTGGTGCAAGTATCCATGGATCAAAGCCTTCCACTGCAGCAATGCAGGCGGTTTCATCAGAATCTTAGTGTTTGGATGTATGCATCCAAACACTTTGATTTTGGTGCAAGTGTTCATCATTTTGGAAACTTCTTTGCTGTCTTATTGAATCATCCAAAACCATAATTGGCCCCATTGCCAGTCATCCAATCCTAAACCTCCTTCCTCCTTTGATTTTGATAATTTTGACAAAAATCCAAAGGTGAGGAGCCAAATCAATGATTATTTACCGCCCTCAAAATGGCATTTGAACCCACTGGATCATTGAGCTCAAAATTGCATCCCATTGCACTCAACCAGATAATCATTTCAACTTACCAGCACGCCTTACAAGTCAAAAATCAGGCTGAAGATGTCAGAAACACATGAGAAATTGTTCAATCCCAATATACCCAAACTCAACAAGAAAAACTTCCTGGTTTGGTTCATGAGGATGAAGGCTCATCTTAGGAGAAAAGGGTTGCTATCTTGTGGTTTATAACCCATGGAGCACACACCAAGTGAAGTTACTTTACCCAAAGTCATGCGCAAGAGATACAAAACTGTGGATTTCCTCATGAATCACATGGGAAATGCCTCTTTTGAAGCCTTCATCACGCCTGAGAACAAAGAGAACCCGTACTCAATATGGATTAAAATAATCAGCTTTTATGCTTCTCAATTGGTGTCCAACAAAGGTCAAGTTTGGCTGAAATTCATGAGATAAAGTACAATGGGGATCTTGAGCATTACATCATAGATGTTTACACAAGGATGAAGGAAATTTTCTGTTGTTCAATTGGTTATGAATCATGGTGTTCTAGGATTCTCAATGCTTTTGAAGTTACCTGAAAAGCTCTCAAATATCTTTGATCACCTCATGATGAATGAAAAAGCGGTGGAGCATCCAGACGCAATCATAGCAAAATTGCAAGAAATCTGCCTACTCATCCTAGCTGGGTTACCCAATCTCTAGGCTCTATTCTACATGCAGGGATTACAAAATACCTTTGAAATACTTATAAAAAACTTTCTTACAATTTGTACATGTCATGAATTTGGAACTGCCTTTAACCATTTTCTTCAATGGTTGGTATTGCTGCTTTGGAGGCTAGGTGCGTGGAGCCTATAATTTTATCACAGTCATCTGGTGCTGCGACTCAAGTAGCCCAGCAGGAATTTGATACTGGCACTAAGGATTCATCCTAATGAACTTACAAGGGAAAGAAAGTTAAATTGAGCTGTTGGCTGGGACTGGCCAGGCTGGCTCAAGCTTGCTGGGACAAAGGGCGCAGCGCCAGGCAGGGCTGGGAAGCTTCCAGGAGGACCATAGGCCATGGGTGGGGGCTGGGTAACAGGTGGATAG
The DNA here is from genome assembly GCA_025617555.3 of Puccinia polysora. Classification (NCBI taxonomy): domain Eukaryota; kingdom Fungi; phylum Basidiomycota; class Pucciniomycetes; order Pucciniales; family Pucciniaceae; genus Puccinia; species Puccinia polysora. The sequence continues at coordinate 36,491,198 of CM062628.1, forward strand.
TAGGGGGGGTAGGCTGGTTGGGGAGCCAAGGAGGCAGGCAGGTGGGGCAGATGGGGTGAGCCAGGTGCAGAAATTGAGGGCCAAGCGGGCAAGGAGGAAAAGAGGCCATTGAGAGCTCTACTCATCATTTTTGTACATGAACAGGGATGCAGTTTTCTGGGCCAGATGTTCAGTAGGTCAGGGGACACCGTCCACCAGGGTCAGCAGTTATGGTTTCCAGGCGACAGGAGGGAATCAACTCAAGGATCAAATTGAAATTGATAAGTTCAAGATGGAAAAGTAAAAAGCTGACCTGAGCAATGGATGGCAGGATGGTTTCTGGAGCGTAGGTAGCTGTGGGCTTTGTTCCTTTCCACTTTTCTTTGTATTTTCTCTCAATTTCAGGCAGCCAGCAGAAGGTGATGATGGGGATGATTCTAGCAGAGAAAATTTTGTTCCTCTTCCAAAATGCAAGTTGAGCCTCCTTCCCGCTGGAGTATGGAGCACTTCCTGAAATTCAAGTCTTGAATTGAATCCTTCTGAGGTCTTGAGTTTTTTTTTCTTTTTTTAAAGTGTGATTTTGCGGATTGCATTGCACACTAGGTTAGAACCAAGACATGTACTGCCTCTGCAGGCAGGAGGGGAGTGAATAGCGCAACACTGTTCCCCAGAGGGGGAATACAGTAGTGACCGTGAATGAAAAGAAAAAAAAGGGAGAGAAAGAAAGGCAAGAAAACAAAGAGAAAAATAAATTAAAAAAGACTAAGAGACTAGAGGAGAGAGGGACAACTAGAAGAAGTTAAAAGCTATCCAAGGGATGCCAAAAGCGGTGCAAGTTGTCAATGAAGCAAGCCAGGGTAGGGTGGGCTTGAGGAGCAAGGAGAAGACGGCTCAGTTGATTTGGATTGAATTTCAGTCCCAATGATTGCAGCTCCCTCCTGAGGAGGCACCCAGCCTCCCTAATTGCAAATCAGTAATCCAAGAAGTGTTTGAAAGTCTGGAGTAGCTGAGCTTTAATTACTGCTTTGAGAATTATGGTGTGTATGTACTAAGTGAATTTGTGCTTCAATTGTGGTGGGTGGCCCTCACTGGTCAGCAAGCAGCGCAGTGAAGTGGTGGTCGCCTGGCTGGCTGTGAGACAGAGGATGATACCTGGGAGCAACCTGGCACTCAACCTCACTGTATTCTCAGGTATTTGTATATCCATAGAGCTCACTGTACATACATAAAATAAAATGATCTAATTTTCAGGCTGTTGCTGTCCGCTGTCACCAGCAACTGCAGTTGGGCGCTGTGACAGCTTCAAAGCTGTTGCACCACCTGTTTTCATTTGCTGGTGAAAATCGGGCGCTGCAATGGCTTGTACGGTGGTGCAGCCCCCGATGGATTCACTGGTGGTCCAAGCTGTTTCAGCGCTGGATTGACACCAGAAAATGCAATTGCAGTTGCTGGTGACAGTGGAAAGAATGGCTTTATGAAGCTTCCTGCTGTCACCAGCAGATGCAATTCGGCGCTGCAACAGTTTCCAAGCTGTTTCCCCGCCCAATTTGATCTGTTCTAACAAGCGCACAACTGCTGCTGTATCCTGAAAAACAAAAACAGTCACAGATTTGACGTTTCAGAATACTGCGGCAGGTGCAATTGAGTAATGCTACGGCAGGATAAAAAACAGATTCAATGATGAATGCTCCCACAGGCTGGTTTCCCCCATTGAAATCAATATAAAAGCCCTCATCTACTCTCTTTGCCTCTTGGAAACGTTCTCCCCCTCAAACATTTCAATTCAAAAATGAATGATCCATCTGCTACTCTTTTGACAAAAGTGAATAACCAGTTGTTCACTTATTCTTTGTTTCCCTAGAAGGTTCTGTTGTTTTTCAACAAAAGAATTCCAGAGATTGAATGCCTTTTGTGAATGCTTCCATTAAGGAAACCATGCAAATTTCTTTCTAACCAATGATTGTATTTGATTGGTTGGGCTGTGACCGTGCCATGCCTGAAAAATTGAACCTTTCTTTTTTGCCACTTTGTTTTCCTAATATCACTCATATTATTCCAGTAAAATACTTCCCACAGGAACTTTAATAACACTTATTGACTTTCATTTCTTGATTTTCAGAAAAAAGAATTTCATTGCTCAGTAGCACCCCTTGAAGGTGGTGCCCTGAGAATTCAAGAAAAGGATGACATGCAATGCAGAGGCTTATGACAGAAAGCCAAGATCAGAATAAATTCCAGGTCCACTCCATGAGTGTGCATCAACCACGTAGAAACTCTGCCAAAAATTTCATGGCCATTCCATTTCCTAAGAATAGCTACAATCATTCAACCTAACAGAAATCATATAAACAGGCCTCAATTGCAATGCTAAAGCATTTACTGGTATTTTCTTTTTCTTGAAACCAAACCAACAACCTGGGGTCCATTCAATATCCAGATGTTCATTCCATCCACCATACACAGGAGGTAATCCAATGTTACAAGTATCTCAGGCCACCAAGGCCTGCTGTTGTGCATGCCAATGCAAAAAAGGAAATTGGCCTAGCCATGAAATTTACTCAATTGAGGGATATGAGTCCTTTTGGATATTCTGACCTCTGCATTGTCACAACCACTCTTGTCCAGTTGGAATCTTTCTATGGAAACTGTTATAATGAGAATTGATTACACGGGCACACAGACAAGGTTGAGGTGTGAGAGTTAAGTGAGGAGCAATGAGACAAGAGACAACATGAGCGGGCATACAGAAGAGTATTTATCAATAAAAGATTGAGGAGAGGTGAAGAAGAAGAAGAAATGGAAATGTAGAAATATCTCACCAGGCACACAGACAAGGCTTGAGGCATTCAGACGAGCAGACAAGGAAGGGAGAGCAAGGATGGAGATTGAGAGATTAAGGTGTGGTTGAGAATGAGGAAGAATAAAGAGATCAAGAAGTAGATGAGAGGTTGAGAGGTTGAGAGGTTGAGACGATTGGAGGTTACTATGATGATGGGTGATTGAGTCTGATCTGGATTTGGAGTTTGAGGAAGTTAGAGTGTCCCCACTCCCTGTCTTTCTGTCAGTGTGCCGCGCCTGTGTACCCAGTAAGGGGAGAAGACCTAACATCTTAAAACCCCACCATGCCCAATGAGATATTACAGCAGAGAACAGGTAATGAAAGAATCAAAGAAAAAGAAACAACAAGAAGAAATTCAAGATTTATCTGAGTGGAGGAAGGGAGACAACAGAGCAATACTATGAACAGAGGATGCCTTAGTTAGCGCATCAGACAACATTTGTTTCAATTTTATCAATTTGATTTTGATTCTTCTTGCGCTAAGTTTGTCCCTCATACCTTTAGTTTTTATATCTAAGTGCCATGTTTTAGAGTTTGATCCAAATTTGCGTATTTTATTGTCTAATCCGCTGTTACTGATGTTGAGAGGAATGAATTTCAAGGATAAGTCAAAGATTTCATTAACTAATGCCTTGATCCATGTAGCTTTGTGATATGCATCTACCAAGGCATTTAACTCTGCGTCAGTAGAGGACCACGTAATGTTCTTTTGTTTGCAACTGTTCCAGGAGACCAGGCTCCCAAACACAGTGCACAGATAAACTGTTTGGGATTTACAAGTGGAAGGATTGTCTGCCCAGGATACATCCGAGAAAGCCTCCAATGGATTTGATTGAGGAAGATGCCTGAGTTACAGCCTATAGTGTTGCATTGACTTGAGAGACTTCCAGGTTTTCTTCAGTTCATTCCAGTGTGTAATCCCTGGTTTGACGTTGAAACAAGCGAGACTCAACACTGCAAAACTAACATCCGGCCTTGTATAACAAGCTATGTGATTTAGCAACCCAATAGCTTCTCAATATTTGATATTCAACGCCTTGAATTCTGCGTTTTATTTTTTGGTGGCGGGTTTGAGCTGAAGATTATGAGTGGGAGGTGTGGATGAATCTTTGGCTTCCTCCAGACCCAGTTCTTCCAGACCATGCTGAATGTGATTTGTCTGGCTGAGCATTATTCTGTCTGCCTCAACTTTGATTTTCATTTCAGAAATGGTCTTTGGATCTTGGCAGGTCAATCCCATGAACTTAGGTACAAATTTCTCTTCAAAGCCTTGACTGTTGCCTACCAGTATTAAATCGTCCACATGAAAGAAAAGTTGCAATTTCCAATCTTTTGAGAGGTACAAGCATGGTTTGCAGGTTAATTTGTAGAAACCAATCTGTTTGAACCAGTCATTCCAGGTTTTGTACCAGTTCTTGGGTGATTTCTTCAGCCCGTAAAGTTATTTCTTTAATTTGAGAAACTTTGCAGATCAATTTGAGCCTTTTGGTGTTCCAATAATGACTTCTTCCTTGATTGGCAAGTGTAAAAATGCACTCTTCACGTCGAATTGGCAAACCTTTTGAGCAGACTTCTGAGCATACAGCAGCAATAGTCAAAGAGATGATGGTTTACCAGTGGGCGCGAATGTTTCAAAGTAATCTATGCCTTCAATTTGGCTAAAGCCCTGCACACAAAGTCTTGCCTTGAATTTCACAGGATTGCCATGACAGTTTTCCTTCAGTCTATAGATCCAGGTTGTCCAAAGCGGGTTCTCTGGTTCAGTTCCCTCGTAATCCTTCCATACATCAAAGGATTCAATTGCATTTAGCTCCGTTTCCATAGCTGAGATCCATTTGATGCTTTCCTTGCTTGTTACTGCGTCCTTGTAATTTTTTGTCTTTTAATAATGGAAGAAGCCTTAGCGTTGAGGAGGTTTAATGGCCCATTGATCTCAGAGGCTTCTCATTGATTGAGTTGGCGGTATGGTTTTGGATTGTGGTTGAACGGTGATGACTGGAGTAGGAAATTCCTCTCTGTTCAATGATTCCAAATCCAATGGAGTACTGACGTCTGAGTTTGAGGATACGTTGTTCTCCGGTGCACTCCTGTAGTTTTTGAAAGATGTATTATCCTGCTGATGCAAGAATTCCAATTCAGCTCTGATGGAGCAAGAGAGTTTCCAGCCGGGTCACTCGTTCAAGACTTGTCTGTCCAGTTGTCCGTTGAGACAGTTAATATTGAGTTTTGATGGTTTGGAATCTTCAGAAACTTCACATGCTTAGAGCAAATGATAGAGTGCAATCTAGTCAGAATGCAATACAAAAAAAAGAGTGGATTGAAGCCTACAAGAGTTCCCTCTTCCCCTTTTTCCTTGAATTTATGCCCTTTTTCTCATCGCATCAACAGGTACACAGACCAACTTCCACTCGGCTTGAGGTAGGATGGCGGTAGCAAGTGGCCATGTAGTCTAGACCAGGGCAAATCAGGGTGGTTTTCCCTTGGGATTTGGTTGAGAATCAGGGCAATGGATTTGATCACCTCGTGCCAGAGGTTTGCAGGAAGACAGGCGTCCTTGAGGATGGTGCGGGTTGATTTGATGATAGTTCTGTTTGCTCTTTCCGCCTTGCCATTGTGTTCAGGGTGATAAGGTTCTGAGATGATTTGGCGTATGTTTTTCCTGTCATAGAAGTTCTGCAGCTTTTGATTTACAAATTTGGATCCACCATTGGAGCACACTTCAGTTGGATAGTACCCCCTTCCTTGGTGTTCTTTCTCTATGAGATCTATTACAATTTTGGGAGTTTCTTCCTTGGAGTTTAAGGGAATTGCACCAATATACCCCATAGCGCTGTCCACCAAGGTGAGAATGAACCGGTGACACCCCTTGGACTGCGGCTTGAGACGCCCCATGAGATCTAGATGGATTTGCTTGAAAGGTTTATCAGCGTTGATGGATGTCCCCTTGAAGGTTGATTTGGTGATCTTGTTTTTAATGCAATGGATGCATTCAAAATTGGTTTTTGTCTTGGATGGTATGTGTTTAGTGATGGTCTCTAGTCTTGAGATAGAGGTGTGCCCGTAGTTTCTATGGATTTCCATGAGCTCCTCTTTGGCGGCGCAGGCAATGTTTGCTGAACAATCTCAAATCTGAGCTTGAAGGAACCAAGGAGTGTCCAAAGTGTAGAGGTTATCCACAATATTCCCACTGAAGACCCTGTGCCCATCCCTTGAAACCTTGAATTGCTTTTTGCTTGCTTTTAAAAAGCATCCTGACCGATTGAGTGCTCCTGCGCTTATCAAGTTGATGGTAAGCTTAGGAACAGAGAACACATTGGAAAGTTTGAGCGTGAAGTCATTCCAAATCAGTACCACTGTACCCCTGCCCTTGATCTCAAGTTCTGCCCCCTCCTTGCCAGTTTTGATTGATTGGCTGTTGCAAGGAGACATATTTTTGAAGTATTGACTGTTGTTAATCATGTCAATTGAGGCGCTGCTGTCCAGAATGAATTGAGATTTGGGATTTCCATGATTGATCCACATTTAAAGGAGTGAGAGATAATGGGTGACTGGGTTTGGGTTTGATTTGGAGTGATTTTTACAAGACTTCCATTTAGCTTGTTCTTCTCTCCACCAGTCAGGAGCAACTTCCGGATGTAGATGCCAGAAGTTGTCGGCTGAGTGGTATTTATCTTGTTTTGGATTGTGGTACCCTTCAGTACACCTCCGGCACTCTCCAGATTTGTCGGCGTAATTAGAAGCTGTGAGTTTTGAGTTTGTCAAAGCCACTTCAGTCCAAGAGTGCTGAGGATCTGGAGTCGTCTGCGCTTTTGATTCATTATTCTGTTGGGTGAGATGATTGAGAACGTAATCCACTGAGAGTTCCTTGTCTGTGTGGATGATTTGCCGTTTTATGTTGCTCATAGAGTCGGGAAATTTGAAGAGAAGATGATAGGCCAAGATATTTTTTGGAAGGATGATTTTGACTTCTGACATTTTTTTCAGAAATACTTCAGCCTTAGTTATGAAGTTTTTGATGTGATCCGAAACAAAGGGTAAGTAGAGAAATTCATTGAATATTCTGGCTTTGTTTGAAGCTTGCAAGGAAGCGTATTTGTCAATAATAGCCTTCCACCAAATTTTGGCGGAATTCTTGTTGAGTGAGGTGAAAATGTTGTCATGCGTAGCTTCTTCTAGTCTAGAGATAATGAGGAGTTTGATTTTGTAATTCACATTGGGATTGAGAACCAAATAGTTGTTGTTAATGGTTATGGAGCATCCACAAACATTGAGAATGGCGTCCATTTTATCTTTCCACAAACTTTAATTGTCCTCACTGAGTCTGGGGATTGTATTGAGGGCGGTTTTCAGCATTGCCTCCCTAAATCCCTCCCAAGTTGAGGCGGACATGATTTCCCAGTTATTTGATGATGTTTGAGGTTGAGAGTTCAGAGTCAAATTTGGCTTTTAACCATGTTATAATGAGAACTCATTACACAGGCACACAGACAAGGTTGAGGTGTGAGAGTTAAGTGAGGAGCAATGAGACGAGAGACAACATGAACGGGCACACAGAAGAGTAGTTGTCAATAAAAGATTGAGGAGAGGTGAAGAAGAAGAAGAAACAGAAATGTAGAAATATCTCACCCGGCACACAGACAAGGCTTGAGGCATTCAGACGAGCAGACAAGGATGGGAGAGCAAGGATGGAGATTGAGAGATTAAGGTGTGGTTGAGAATGAGGAAGGATAAAGAGATCAAGAAGTGGATGAGAGGTTGAGAGGTTGAGAGGTTGAGAGGTTGAGACAATTGAAGGTTACTATGATGATGGGCAGTTGAGTCTGATCTGGATTTGGAGTGTGAGGAAGTTAGAGTGTCCCCACTCCCCGTCTTTCTGTCAGTGTGCCGCGCCTGTGTACCCAGTAAGGGGAGAAGACCTAACATCTTAACAGAAACCAGAAAAATGGATTCTCATTTTCAGGGATCATGAAAGCATTTGGTTGGCCTCAAGGTTATGGCTATCATGGAGGAAACGCTGGTAAATTTCAAATCATTGATATTGGCTATATCATATTGGCTGACAAACAATTTTTCCAGGCCAGTATGTGCCACTTCCTGCCTCAGTCAACACAAACCAGAAACATGTGCATTAGATTAACCTTGTGAACTGTCTACCAAGGGTTGAAAAAATATTGGGCAATTGGCTCAAAACCATGTGGCCAGGTTTCCACAGGCAATCCATTGATCAAATGCATCAATTTTCAATAAAAGTATTTGCATCTAGATAATGTGGGTCCGCTGGTGAAGAATTCTTTTCTGAAAATTTAAATGCCACTTGGAATGAATCTTATAATTCAGTCCATTTTGATAATGACATCAGTGGTATGCCTTATGGTGGCTTCTGTGGTATTTTTGAGGAGATGGGGGAACCTGCCCATACATACCAGGGCTTTGATTTTCAATATGGACAATTTTTCTTGCTTTTGATTCAAACTTATATTTAATTTCAATGCAAAAATGGTTGGACTGATGTAATCTGGGCATCAAATTATCTTTTCCATCAGACATTCCAATCACTGAGACCCCCTGGAAGTCCTTTCACACGCTTAGGAATATCATTCCAAATTAATAAAAACCTGGCTGAGGTTTTCAAGAAGTCAGAAGTAACAGGTTTGGGAAATTTTTGTGGACATAGTGCAAGGGAGGAAATTGTTATCAATTGTCTTGCTTCTTCATCCAGATGTTAGTTTTTCCATCAATCTTGATTGCCACGCCTTTTTTGTATTAAAAAATGCTCCAAACCTGTAAATATTTTGTTTCAAAAATGAAAATCTCACAATTGATCAGTCACAATGCATTTGATGCTTGAATGTGACTTTTGTGAATCATAAACATTCATATTCTCCACGCTTGCCTGTAAATCTGCTTGCCCACAAACAACAGTTTTTTTTTCTTCACTTAGTTCCCATGGTTGCCTTAAATACCAGGATCCAGTGGATCTACCATCCCTTCCCCATCAAATTTTCCCCACTTTCCTGCGTGCCATATATTTATTATATAAGGTGCTCATGAGTCAGGGAATTTCCTTTCTACCCAACAATATCAATGCCTCTACGCATCTTTGTGATCTATTTGACCCTGAAACAAATGATCTCCTAGCTAGAGACCTTTCCCAGCCATGTTACTCCACCTAAATCCCAGAAATTAATCCTGTTGATGCAAAATTTGCTGATCTCCTTGCTGATAATTTTTCAATCATAGAATTGTTGAAATTTGAATCATTTGAACTCTTCAACTCCCCAAAAACCACGCCTGTGAATCCATCATCAAATCCCCTCTTCCCACCTACCATTCCACTTTTGGAAAATGAAAAATCCCAACCACAATCATCCACAGCCAAACAAAATCCCATGTCTACTAACCTTCCTGCACCCCACTGGCCACAACATGAAGCACAAAAAAGATCAAATCTTGAACACCTTTCAGCCCCCCACCACCACCAATGACAGGGATCTTTCTAGATGAGTTAAGGATCTCTGTATTTCCCCAGGCAAAGTTTCTTGAAAACATCCAACGGATCCAACACCACTTTGAAAAAAACCACAATGATAAGACCTTGCCCAAGTCTGTTTGTGAACATGCACAACAGGCTATTGATGCCATTGATGAATCAAATAGAGGTCAGCACATATATTGAAATCCATTTCTCTCACATCATCATATGACAACCAATAATTTTCGATTTTCAAAGTTGTGTCATGTGGTCAAGATCTACCAGTTGAAGAGCAGGTGATGATAGGTTCTGGAAATATGCTATCTAAAATTTCTCATCAATCAAAATATACTCTCTGGCCTTCCAAAAGACACCATTTTTCCTCATCAAATTCCAGCGCAAAATATGATTATATCATTTTGTCCAAAAGCCAGAAGATCACAATGGATGACAAACCCAAACCCAGTGTCCAATTGTTTTATTTTGAGGCATCCTTCACATCCAAATTTCAAAGCTCTACCACAGATGAGCATTGGCCACCCCCACAACCTGGAACTATTTAAACTGGTATGCTTCAGCTTCCTGGTGCAGTCCCCCATCAGCCCCAGCCTCAACCCATTCCCCCTTTAAAATCTGATTGTTTGTTAGCATTACCAAGAGCAACTTCTGAAAACCAAACAAACAAAAACTCTCATTTCCAATCTGAATGCAAGTCTCAACCCAATCCGCCTCTGAAAGCCAATGCTCTATCTGCTACACTGCCAGGATCTTCCAAAGGCCAATATAGCCAACAATACAATGCATACACCATATTCCTGAAAAAAACCAAGGCAATCCCTCATATAATTCAACTGTACTCTTCAACACTCCTCTATGATGCATATTCCATGGCACATAAATATGTAGTCAAGCTTCACACCATGCAGATAAATAAAATACAGCCAATGAGCAGCTACACTGATACCCTTCAATCAATTATGGTTTCTGTACACTGACTAACACTGGTAGCAAACAATGGTTGAAGAAAACTCTTGATGATGGTCTATTGAACCTTTATTTTTGAATGAAATCTTCAATTTTGATTTTGATTATGTTTTTTTTTATTGCAATCAGGAATCAATGCTTTCAATCCATTGTTGAATGAATCAATCTTGAAAACTGATGTTTTGAACATTCCTGCAATAGAAAGTCACACTGCTCCATAAAATTGACTGGGTCAAGAATTAATTACACTGCTCAATATGTTTTTCTATCTTACGGAGCATCAACAGAAAAATTGGGCAAAAATCTTTTTCCAGTCCATTGCACTGGTGGCTAAGTATTTCACACCTTTACCAGCATATGAATCTCCAACCAACCCCAATGATGACTTGGCACAAGAGATAGCAATGATACAGTACTTCATACAATGTCTTACCAGCCATAGCACCACGTCCAAAATCACAGATTCCACTGCATCATCAAATGAAAGAAGTATAAAACTTGATTTAAAGGCTCTAGACAGGCTGTTTGATAATTTCTACCATCTATTTCCAGTTGCAAAATCAATTGGTCAGAAAAATATCTTCAGCTTTATACCTCCCAATTTGATCAACTCACCAAGGAGTACACTTCAAGGCCATGTTATTCACTCTTGGCTGCTTATTGTGTTTCAGTAATTTGTGGGATTATTTTGAGTTGTAGTGATCACAGAAATTTCCCAGCCTCCAGTTTCCCGGAACTAATTTCCATTGTCTCCAAGCTGAATCAACTTGAAGCCAACAACATTTATTAACCCATATTCAAAAGAACAAAAACATAAAAATTCTCCATAATTCAAAAGACTTTCTTTTTGGGAGATGTATTTGTTGCTTCCCATGTAAAAAGATTTGAGCTTACTAAGTTCATTTTGCTTGACTTCAGTGAATAATGAATCAATTCTCATCCCAATGGAGACCAAGTTTTCAATCTTCCAAGAGGGGCTCATATTACTGATGCAACAATTCAAACACTATGATTTGTTTTCTTTCCTATTTGTTGTAATTCTGGATAGCAATTTTCATTTAAAATTTTGAAGCTTCTTGTGAAACATGTTTCAAACCTACACCAAAAACCCTGCTTGATGAGTCCTAAGACTTATCCACTTGATTTTGGCTAAAATTTTGAGATGAAATTGTTCACTGAAATGCATTGGGACACTTTTATATAATATTTCTTCTATGTCTACTTTCATCCCCCATTAATTTTCTTTGGATTACCATTTGGAAAGAAAATATACCCAACACTAGTAAGAACTATTTATTAGCATGTCACCATCACAAAACCAGCACATCATCTGCCAATCTGATGATTATAATTCCAAGACCCACATGATAATTCATGGGATGAGACCTGGTTTGGCTTTTTCAACTTCCCATTATCAAGATCACATAGCAAGAAGAGAAAAAGCCAAAATGACTCCACCCAGGAATCAATCAAATCAGAAATGCTTCGAAGTTTCCTGCAATGCACCCAGGTCATCCAAACCAAATAAATTACAGAGCACCTCTGCTTCAAATTTTCATTTGTCTGACTCTCATTCAGATTCAGTCATCTTTGATACATCAAATTATTCTCCAATCCCTTGGAGACTCAATTAAATTTCATTTTTGCTCTCTCTAGTGATATCCGCTATTTTGAATCTTGAACATTTTATTAGCAGGGATGCATCCAGATTTCTGTTGTTTGCATCAAATTTGCACAAGCATACCATTCTAAATCACTCACCAAATATTCAATTAAAAAACCCCCTCAATATGGATACTGTTTTTGAATACCTGAATTTCAATCCCACCTTGAATATATATGGTTGCTGTCCGGAATGTTTCATTCTAACTGAATTGGTGAAGTACATCAAGAATGAACAAATCAAGTGTACTAGACATCTCAATTATGGAAAATTCATTCCAGAATTTGCAAAATCAATTGGGAAAATGAAAGAATAATAAAACAAAAATACAAAAGTGAAGGAAATAATTGAATCACAGTTCTCCCCTAGGAAAAAATTTGTGTACCAACCTTTTAGGGCATGGCTAGAAAGTTTTTTGCAATGCAATGGAATTGAAAAGGATCTTTCTGCTGACCTGGAAAGATCACCAAGGCATATCATGACCAATATTTAGGATGTTTTTGTTTGGAAAAAATTCAAAAGAATTGGTGAATCAGAATGCCTCCTTTCAAAAGAGGAACATTTGGCTTTTAAACTTTATGTTGATTGGTTCCATGAATTTGGAATATCAAGGAGGCATGTAAGCTTGAGATCAATAGTCTTGGTTTGTCTCAATCTTCCTCCTGAAAAAAGTCACAAAACAGAAAATTTATAGATTGCTGGAATCATACCTGGACCCAAGGAGCCTACTGGACCCCAGTTGAACTATCTACTACAACCCCTTTTTGAAGAACTAAAAGAACTTTTGAATGGTCTTTCATTCTCAAAAAAATCTCTAAATCCAAAAGGATCCTTCATCATATTTGCCATTTTGACTGTAATATCTGATGTTTTAGCTATGTGGAAGCTCAATGGTTTCACAAGTCTTGCAGGAACCAAGTTTTGCAATTTCTGCCATATTGAAAAATCCCAAATGTATTTTGTTCACCTATTCCTGTTCCCAAATTGCAACTTCAATGAAAACAAGGAAAGTGTCCAGAAATAGCTTCAGGCACCCTCAATTAATGCACATGAGGAAGTATTTTGAAAAACAGGTGTGAGATATTAAATCCTTGAAGAGATGCCTTATTGGGATTCAACTAAGATGATAAATTTTGATGTGATGCACAATATGGTCCTTGGAGCTTTGAAAGATCTTTCCACAAATAAACTCTGCCTGCCGGAACAAAAATGGAAGAAGAACAAGAGCAAAAAGGAAATTTTTTCCAGTAGTGAAACACTCTCAAGAAGTGAAAGTGAAAATGAGGATTACATAATAAATAAAGACATTTACTCAAGAGAGGTGAGATATCTGAGGATGGAGGCCATTCCATATCTTTGGAGCATAACCAAAACCTTCCACAAAAATATTTCCAACAATCAGAAAAATACCACCACTCCCTATTTAGAAAGGAGTACCAACTCTCTTCAAACCTCAGGACCCATTAATCAATATAATGATTGTTTGGACTATGTTCCAATATCAAGCATCACCAGCTCTGATTTTGAGTCTGAAAGGTTTGATGGCAAAATCATTCCAAAATTCAAATTTGACTCACAAACTCTGAACAAAATCCAAAACTTGATTGAAAGTAATTCCATTCCCTCAAATTGAACCAGGGTTCCAAATAATCTTGGTGTGGCTGCTAATGGAAGCTTGAAAGATGCAGAATGGATCTTTATATATAAACTTTATCTTCACCTTTTATTTATAACAAGAGACAAAGGGGGAAATCCACTTCCTGCAGAGATTTTTGAAAACAATTTTCACCTTGTGAGTGCACTCAACATAGCTACCAGCTGGGTTGGTACTCAAAATTCTGCTCAAGACTTTACCAAGCATTGGAAAAAATACCAAAAAAGTTGTCAGAAGATTTTTCCTGCATGCAAATCCAAACCAAACCATCACATTTCCACACATACACCTGAGCTCCTTATCCAATGGGGTCCTTATCCAGGTTCTTCTACATGGGAATATGAAATAATAAATGTGCTTTTTTCCCGTATTAACCATAACAGTTCAACAGTTACAAAATAAGCTCAAATTTTGAATCATATTGATCATGAAAAAATACTGTTCATTTCTTTCTGATGGCAGCAGATATACCCTTGACTCTTGTTCAGAGATTCTCCCAATATAAAAACTTGAAGAACATTTTGAACACCCTGAAGCCCCTTCAGAAGTAATAATTATGACATCATATTTAAAAAGCAAAGAAGCAAATTAAAACCAGATCAATTCAAAACCAAATATGGCGGAAAGGAAATATTACACTGATTTCCTTGATCATTTGAGGAAGGTAAAACCACATATTAATTGGATTGATCATAATTTTCCAACTAATTCATGTGAATCTTGGAACATCATTTTGTCCCCATGGTAGAGATATCACCATTGTCTTAACTGGAAGAATTCAAACTTCAACACACACAATAAAAATATTGTCAATAGCATTGTTTTTTTTTATCTAGATATCAATTTACATTTTGGTAAGACAACAAAAATTATCAATATTGTTTATCCTGTTCATGATTTCCCTGATTTTTATATTTTTATAAATTTTTTTGAAACAAATAAAACATTCCTTTCAAGTTGGGAACATCTGAATGTTTTTCAAGAGAGAGAAACCAATAATTGGCAGATCATAACTTGTGGTGATATTGATTGTCATGCTTCAATTTCTGAACAAGATTGCCTTTCTATATTAGTCTGGCTCCACTCAAAGGATTTGCAATTATAAAAAGCATTTTGATATATTTATAGGCATAAAAAAGTCATAATGATATTTATGAAATAAATAAAATCAATTAAAAATTACCTTGAATTCACATGATATCCCTGTGAAACTAAGCTTGCATGTACAAAACATTGTGTGAAAATTAAAATTTCACCCTGTGAAAAATCCAGAGTTTTTTTGTTGGGGTGACATTCATTTAAAAGTAAATGACAATAAAATTGAAAAAAACTGCACAAAAACAACTGCACATGCAATTAAGAAAAATTGGTACAATTTAAAACATATTCAAATTGATCACTTTTTTTCTGGTGATGTGATCCTGAAAACAAAGTTGATCATTGGTTAAATCAGTTTGACTTTGTTTTTCCACAATGGTGAAACAAGAATGACTTTGATTTTGAACCAAGGTTGAAACCAGTTGACTTTTATTTTAAATCAAGATTAAATCAACAATCAACCATGTAGATGTTTTGGTGAATCACAGAATCCATCATTTTATTTTTATGGTGAAACATTTGATACTTATTTGAGAAAATATTGGCCAGATATAGTGAATTCAGGTAGCTGGTAATCCGGAGATCCCAATGTGGCCCTGTTGCCAGTTTTATTTCCAATTCATTCATTCATTCATTTTATATTCATTCAACATTGAATCCATCAAATAAATCAAATTGCCTACTGACTATATTTCTATTTCCATTACCTCTTGGTGCTTTTAATCAGAAGATCCTAGATCTGTTTTATTTGTGCTTGAATTTAGCTTCAGGCTCTGTAAATTTGTTAGTTTTTCATTTTAGGGATCCTGCACGTTTCTTTTATTCTTATTACTTTCAATTAAACAAAGTGATCAGTAGTGAGTGTTTGTTGATTTTCTATCATTTGAAGATAATTTTGGTGATTCAAATAATTTTTAAAAAACTTCCTTGATATTTTTCCTGTTCATTAAATACCTGGATCATTTAATGGTTTGGTTATCCTCATTACATGTTTTTCAAATAAAAATATCTTCAAATTGGATTTCTTAAAATTTTATTTGATTTATCACGTTTTTATATCATGTAATATGCACATTTCATTTTTTTACATATGCATGGGTGATCCAACAGGGTTTTAGGTGTCTGGTGCAGTAACTTGTTCAAGCTGGGAGTTCTTGTGGATAAGAGGCACACAGATCAGATCAGCTGTGTTGTTGTAGACCAAACCTTACCTGTAGCCATCAAACTAAATTTTATAATATAAATATAATTTCAATCATAAATATGACCTCATAAATGGATTTTACACAAAAAATAACCTATAGTCACTAAGCCAAACTAACCCTCTATCTCTCATGGTTTAGAAGATACAGCCAAAATCAATTATGGCCAGCTCATACCCCACCCAATTATCAAAAACCAGTGAAAGAGCATATGCTTATACCTTGGAAATCCTGATTATATATTAGTGAAACCTTACCACAACAACAGTACCCAAAATACAAGCAATCATGTAACCAATGGCTATCCAACCAATATACATACTTAATATATATATGCAATCAGTAGCATGGATTACCAAACAAATCCACCACAGTACCAACTCACCACAGCACCACGCAAAAATGCATGAAGCCAATAGAAGATAGTAAAAATCAATCAGTAGTAAAAGTTACCACAGGACTGCCCAGCAAGATATGCAGGCTGTCTGGACCAAGTGTAACCAAACAACCACCATTAAAATTCACCACAGGACTACCCAGAAATATATGCAGGCAGTCTGGACCATGTGTAACCAAAACAACCATCAGTACCAGTCACCACAGAACCACCAAGAAATATATGCAGGCAGTATGTACCATTTGTACCAGGAGACCAACCAGTACAAGTACCACTGGGCTGCCCAGCAATCTATGCAGGCAGCCAGGACCATGTAAAAACAAACAACCACCAGCCCAAATCTAGCCCACTAATACACAGCAATATACTCATGAAGGGAGCACACTCAGTTCCCAACAAGGAGCCAGCACCAAGGTACCAAAAAAACCACCAGTGCTAACCCAAGCCAGCACTTCACAGCAACATATGAAAGCCTGTGCATGCATGAAAGCCTGTACAACATTTTTCCAACCAGCAGAAATGAACCATGTAACTTTACAAAATTTTTTCAACCAGCAGAAGAGCCTCAAGTAACTGTATAATAGTTTTCCCAAATAGGAGAATTGCCTCATGTACCTGTATCCCACTGTTCCTCACCAGGACAGAGAGGATCCTCAGGGGCAGCCCTGAGCATGCCTGGGGGCAGGATTTTTATATTTCAGGAGGGCCTCTCTTCCCTATCCATTTTTTATCAGCCATAATCCCCTGATGAGCTCCACCCACATCAAAATCATCAACTACTTATCATCCAATTACTATCCAGCTATTTTTGGGTCCTACACAGATATAAAAAAAGGGAAGATTGTCAGTGTACCAATAAAAAAAAGGAAAATCAAAAACAAATTTTTACCTCATCAACAATTGAAACCACCCCATTAGGTGCTTTGAATAAGGTTTATTCTTTGACCTGAACTATTCAGCACAAAATTAAAGGAAGCCCTACATCAATCAATAATTACCCTTACAAAGATAGAGAGCACAACAAAAAGGGACCACCAATCTTTTTTTCCTCTACCCAGCTTCCTGTGGGTAAAATAATCCTTGGGTCCTCTCCAGAATCACCCCTTTGATAAAACCCTTGAACCCTTTGAAATTTGGTTATTGGTTAAGATCACAAATATCTGATCAACCACTAACCAATAACCCAATACATCTGGACCATTCTTCAACAAACAATACCAATAAGAGTTAAATAATTAATCTAGGTCTGATCTGAGACCTATATTAAATCTCAAATAAACAAGACATTAATTTAAATAAATCATTTTTCAGACTTACTATAGTACTAGAAGGCCAGGCATTGCAAAAACCACTCTTAGTTTTACTAATAGTCTAAAGGAGTAGAATTAATAATAAATTCCCCTTCAAGGACTGCCAGCAAGCTATTTGCTAAATTATTTATATAATCCCACAGGAGTCTCTACAGCGTGTGGTAGTAGGATCTTCTCTGCACATGACCTGTTTCTCATATTGCATGAAGGCCCTCCTGCTAATGTGAAGTGAATTCAGGGATCCGGCCACTGGATTTGCCTAACTAGCCAAGTAAGCAGCTAGTTTGGGGATGCTGGGCTGCGCGCGGGGATTTTGGCAAGGCACCTTTCTGTGTGAAACTCCTGAAATATACAAAATACCTCAATTCTGACTGAACTTTTTGTGTGGAACCTATATGTGACAAAACGTGTGAAATTTTGAAAGGGCCCACAAGTGCAAAGGTGGTTTTGTGAATTTTGGGTGATTTTTATTAATGTTTTTTTAAAATAGGAAGGAGTGAGATTTCAAGGGTGGGTTCAGTGAGTTACCCTACCTAATTCTGGGTGTGGAATCTATTTCTATAATTATATTTATGGATTCATAATTTTTTATTTGGTTTAAATTTTTTTTTAATTTTTTTCTTTTATCTTGGTACTTTTGACAGATTTCTATTTAAATTGTAGCAAACTGACAAAATCTTTCCTCTTGATGCTCTATTTCATGGTAGAATGGTGATGATAGATTTTCTTGCACATTGAGGAGGCATGATTTCCAGATATTGTGTTTGGAAGTGACCCAAACAAAGTACCTCAAGGAAAGGATTGAGGAAGTAAAATGAGAAAAAGATTATGTTTGAGCATTTTTACACCCCTTCAAAGAACTTCAAACATTTTCAGAGAATTTCAAAGCAATTCAAATTTTGTAACATTTTTTCAAAGGAAATAAAAGAAAATTTGGAGAAATTCAAACAAATTCAAATCCCTGAACTCTGTAAAAGCTCACCCAGGTTTTTCAAAGCCCATCATAGCCTGTCAAAGTCAGTCAAAGTGTTTTTTAGGAAATTCTTTGGAATTGGAAATTAATTCAGAAAATAGCTTGCTGGTAGTCCTTGAAGGGGAATTTATTTTCACTTTTAATCCTTTAGATTAGTAGCAAACTAAGGTTGTTGCAAATTGCCCTCCATTCTAAAACTAGATTAATTTTGTAAAATTCTTTTAAAAAATTAATGGATGGTTACTTTGAGACTTAAAATATTTATCAAATCAAACCTAGATTATTAATGTGATTGATAGGACGGTTGAAAAGTAGACCAGCTGGATATGGATCATTGGAGGGGGTTTTCACCAAGATTTTGATTGTATTTACGTGAGCTTAAATATTATTTCAAGAAAAAAGGATAAGGGTTCCCTTTGAAGTGGTTAAATCAAAATAGAATCCAAAATATTTTTTATCCAGAGGGGGGTTTGGTAGGGGAAATGGTTGGTGTTTTTTTTGTATCCTATCTCTGTAAAGCAGTTGTTATTGGTTGGGATTGGGTGTTTTTTTTAAAATAAAAAAATTAGTGGCTTCCTCCTTCTTTTTCCTGAAATATTATTTTATTTAAATTTTATTTTGTTTTAATTATTTTTCGTTTCCTCTCTGTTCAATTCTATCTTGTTCCTATTGTAGCCTATTGGCAGGACTGAACCCATATCAAATAAGCATGCTCTGGATCACAGTGTAGGTTCTCCAATATTATCATTGCACAGCTCTCCCTCTCACTTAACTAGATGCACTGACTCAGGGACCAAGATGCTTTCTACTTCTAAAACTTAGACTCTATACCACCTGCATCCTGGGACCAAAGTGTGGTGAGTACTTTCCTTTCCTTTTTCAATCATAACCAGCTGTCTGTGATCTCACTCAGAGTCATTCTTTTTCCAAATCCTTTGTATCATCTTTTTAGCTCTGCTTGCCATTTCCTACCACCATCCTAGTCCAACTTCATCTCCTACTTCTCTGCTCCTTCTCTCCCCTGAAATTTTCCTGATCCTTTCTTTCAAGGTGACTAAATCTTTCATTTTGCTTTATTTTCCTATTGTTTTTATTTATCTTCTCTTCATCTCCACTGAAAGGAACCTTTCTTTTAAGCCTAAAAACAAGAAATTTTCACTCCCAAGTCTAGAAATCACAAAGTAAGGCTAACCATTACTGATCATGAGGATAACCCCAAGCTGAACATCCCTAAACTAAATGAAACCAACTTTGCGGCCTGGGTTTTGAGGCCAAACAGCTACCTGAGACAAAAAAGGCTTTTTAAATTTATAGAGAAATAAAATCTTACTCAATCAGCTTCACTTTTGCTCAAAAAAAATCTAAAAATCTTTTGGACATCATCATTCATCACCTAGGGGAAACCACATTTGACGCTATTATCAACAGCACCAAGAAGGCAAAACCCATAGAAATACTTGAAGCCATTCATGAAAAATATACATCCCAATCCTCCAATAACAGAGTACTTCTCTGGTTAAAATTCATCCAATACCAATACAAATGATGCCTCAGTCAATACATTAACAAATTTCAAAAATTGATTAACAATGTATTGGCTTTCAAACTGGAAGTTCCCCAAGATTTCCTTAGCTAAAATGTAATTTCTAAACTTCCTAGAAACTTCTATCACATTGTATACTCTATCCTATTCAATGAAAAACCAGTTCAGATCCCCCCTTCACTTCTTGATAAACAGGGAGAAGTCATCCACTTAGAAGCCTTGAGGAAAAACAAGCTGAATGATCAAAATAGTACTAGCAACTCCACACTTGCTCTCCATAAGGCCACTAAGCACAAGCATCTGTGTTAAAAAGGAAAACATAATCCACTTGCTGAAAACCCCAAAGAAAACTGTTGGTATATTCACCCTGAGCTAAAACCTGACTACCAGAAATCCAAGGTCCAATTTCACCTGCACTCAGCAAGCAAAGAACCAGAGACCAAAGAGAGCACAGTCCTGGATCAAAATCAAGCCTTTCTCAATGCAAAAATGTATTTCCTACTGGCTAGAGATACCAATTCCTTACTAACTGTTATGGACTCCTGCTTGACCCAACACATAGTCAAAAACGCTTAATACCTAATAGAATAAAAGCACAAAAATATGAATATTACCACAGGAATCCAAGGATCCAACCTACTGTCCACCACAATTAGAAAAGCTGTATTAGTAACCACCTAGGAGAGAATCTAAGAGGTACTGTTAGTTCCAAAGCTCAGACAATTTCTGATCTCCCTGCCTAGACTCACCAATGAATTGGCCACTATCAGCCAATTAGGAAACTCTGTGGTGACCAAATGGGGGCACCTCATAAGTAAAGGGCAAATTTTTTATTTTTAATATATAGCCCTTCATCAACCAAAAAATTTTTTTTGGTATGGAAACATTCTTTTTTCCCTCTTCCCAACCTCCCCCAGTCCCAGGAGTACCCCCTGGGGTGGTCAAGTACTCAGGCTCTGTGTTCAATTCCTCCTCTTTGCCTTTTTCATATGATTTTTTGGGCTGAGAAAGCGCACACCAATCATCTCATCATTCTCATCCTTCACCCCCATAACACAAGCAGGGGAGGAGGATTCCCAAGAACCAAGTCTCAAAGGACACCTCCAAAATTTATCAATGGTCTCATCAGCCCCATAACTTTTGCAGCAGCATTCAAGCTCAAAAACAATATCACCATCCAATGATCATCCAAAAAGCCAACTCAAAGATGATCAGATTTAGAAATCAATCCAAGCCTAAGAGGATACCAAGAACCAAGATTAGCTCCTCAGCCTTTCATCCAAATACTCTAGATAGTATTCTTCAAACCAATCCCAATACCAGCAATGATTGTCATTCTCACCGCGCCCGCGACCATTTTGCTGCTATTGTTCATCTTGCAATTGATCCACAACTTGCTTGCGCTTGCTACATCCCCCTTTGCTCATCCTCATGCTCACCTCACATTGGAAATCAATTGCTCCGCCCATGGTTGTCTGACTTGCAGACGGTTGCACTTGCTTGTTGCCTGTCACTCAACCTACCGTTGTGGTGCCCCATCCTGGACACCCTGGCCGCCTTAAGACCTCAATTCATAAACTGTTGCGCAAACGTACCGCCCGGCTGAACAACTTATCCTCAGGCTCATCCAACTATTATTTACCCGCGCGCGCGCCGCGCTGCGCCGCGCCGCGCTGCTCTTTCATTATCCGCGTCGCACGCCGCGCCGCGCCGCGCCGCGCTCCTTTCATCCGCGCGCGTTGCGCGTCCTTTATCCGTGTTGCTTGTCATCTCCGCCGTTGTTATAGCACGTCCTCATCTTTGTTTGTTGCGTGTCTTCGTCTTTGTCGTTGCGCCTCCCAATCTCCTCATTGCTACCGTCGCGCGGCGTTCATCCATGATCTACTGAATCCATCCCGACCGCTCCCGCAAGCATTTGGCAGATCCTTGACCAACGCGAGTGACCACATGGTTGCCTTCCCTTTTTCCGCTCTATTTGTAGAATCCGTTGTATATAGTCTAACAGGGCCTCATGCCCATATAAGGAGGGGCTCTCCCCTGCCTTTTGGCTGGGCATCAGATCATCCCATCATCCCAGCATCCCATCATCCCAGCATCTCAGCATCCCATCATCGGAGCATCAGAGACTCCCATCATTCTATCATCATAAACAATTTATCCGTGGGCATCCTTCCCCACTTATCTAAGCAAATTATCCGGGTATATCTATGATTGCCCCTTGATCCTTTGAGCCTCCATACTCAAACTCAGTCCTTTGTGACCTTGATCCTTATCACCAACCAATAGCCTTGCTGGTTGAAGAAGAATTCCTGTCTGCCTGAATTCTTGAGTGTGTTATACCACTCTGATCCCTTTTTCTGACCATACTGGTCTTGATCTCTCCTTGATCATCTTTCTGGAGCCAATCACGTTTGATTGAAGAGGTTTTATTAAGCTTAAAACCTGGAGTGTTATACCTCCCTTCTTCTTTGAGGTTGAATTTCGCCACGCTATTCTTGAGTTCCTTGAGAAGTGTTGGGATATTCTTGCTCAAATTCGTTATTGATTTGCTTCTAGAGCTTCATAAACAAATTGCTTTTGTTTTGTTCATCCTCCCACAGTTATCTGGTACCCTTCAAGCGCTTGATTGCGGAGAGTTGGGCAGGTTCATTGAGAACCTGGAGGTTGGTTGGGATTGAGTTGATCTTTCCTAATCAGCTGCTGACGACCAGAGTTATTAGCTTGTGGGCGTTGTTACTTACAACTGCCTTGTTCTATTGAACTCTGAACAAACCTTGACTTATTTGTTCAAGTCTTTCCCTGCACCATCTTGTCTCAGATAGTGTTGTTTCCATTGCTACCGACAACTCTTATCCTCTTCTCTTAGTTTGATTTCTCATCCATAAGGTTCTGGACCTTGATTCCCGTTACATTTAAATATTATTGTAACTCCTAGGAGGGCAGCCTAAACAGCACCTTTCCCCTACACAGAACTGCCACGGCTTAGCACCGTTTGGAGTCTTACATTTGGTCCCCCGGGCCGGGATCAAACCAGCAACCTTGGGATTTACAGTCCCAACTTGAAGAATCAACTCCGAAATCCTATCCAATTTCTCTTTCTTTTTCTGTTTGTTCTTTTTTCCAATCCGTGGAGGCAACTTGGTCTAGAAGTAAGTCCTCCCAATTTGTGCACCGCTTGGGCAAGATAGTTGTTGTTTTTGGCGAAAACCCTACTCTTGCCACACTTGTGAGCCACTTTGGAAATCTGCTCTTAGAATCCCCTAGGAACTCTGTTATTTGATATGGCATCCCCCGCTACTCCAACCACCTCTGTTTGACCTAAGATGGTAAAGATCAAACCCCAGAACAAGAACTTAGGCTTCAACGGTACAAATGTTGAGCGATTCTTGGACTCCTACGAAATGGCTGCTGAAGTGGATGGAGCTAGTGAATTCGATATGGCTTATCAGTTGCGGTTCTTTATCTCCTCTGATGAAGTTATGGAGGTAATCGAGTCTTTCGAGGGATTCGAATCCCACAACTGGACACTTCTCAGGGAAGCTATGTTGGCATACTGGGGTAAAATAGATGTGGCTAGGTTTACTCTTCAGGACTTGGATGCTCTGGTTTCTCAGTGGATCTCCAATGGTGGTATTTCTTCAGCCTCTGACTATCAGATTTTTAGGAAGTCTTGGGATCCCATTCAAAACTATCTTATCCGAAACAATCACATTGACACAGTGGACGAAATTCGAGAAAAGTTCTTCCAATCTTTTTCGTTGGCTGTGCAGGAAAGGATTAAAGAAGAACTGGTCAAATCTGGATCCATGATTACTACCAGGGATAATCGATTCAAGCTCCCTATTTTTCTTACCCTTAGGAGTACTGTGGATAAAGTCATGAAAGTTCAAACTGCTCTTACCTTTGAAAAGCCTAGAACTACTGAACCAGTCCATGCTCCTTCTTTTAAAGAGTCAAACGATATTATGATTAAAATGGAGGCAGATCGTAGGCCTAAAGCAGATCCTAATTCCAATCGAGAACCTACTACTATAGATGAAATCACCAAGTTACTTAGAGCCTTTGAGAACAAAATAGATCAAAAGATTTCTTCGCTAGCTACTCCTAAAACTCCTTCTTCTGTCCCCAAATCAACTCTGGTCTGTTACTACTGTCATAGGGAAGGTCATGGAACCGGACGATGTCAAGAACTTCAGAAGGACTTAAAGGAAAAGTTGGTAGAGCAGAGGGGAAACAATTACTTCCTCCCTAATGGTGCCCTAATCCCTTTTGACTTGTCTCGTCCTATCCGACAGGTGGTGGCCTCTTACCAGCCATCACCTCCTGTGAAATCATCTCTTGCTTCCTTTGAATTCCGATCATCCTGTGGTACCCTCCAACCTTGGTATCCTCCAGCTATTTCTTCCTCTAGTCTTGCCGGGACTACTTATCAATCTGATCCAGCCAGGAAACAACATGAGGAACCTAAACCTCATAAGGCTCCTTCCTTCCCAACTTCAATCCTTTGAAAACCCGTTAAACGTCGATCAACACTTGAGCCTCTTTCCTCGGATTTAGAAGACATGGAGGTGGAAAAGGAACCACTCATGGAAAGGTTCCCAGATCACCCTGATCCTTCTCCCTCACCTCAACCTTCCAATCCTATCTTAGATTCTGCGTCACCTCAATTTCCTCCCCCCACCCAGCCCAAAGTTCGATTTGAAAGAGGCATCTCCAAGGATCACCCCAATGCTGTGGAGGGAGTATTAAAGAAAATTTCTGATCTCAAAATTCCTGATCTATCTGTGGCTGAACTCCTATCAATCTCTCCATCTGTTTCTGAAGGAATGAAGAAATGGGTCTCTCTTTGACGTGTGGAAATTGGCCCTGAAGAACTCAAAGTCTCCTCTGGCACTTTAATGGAGGAATCTGGTGGAACCAGTCCTTCTATAGAATCCAATCTTTATTCCTGTCCCCTTGGCTTTCTTCCTTGTTATCTTGGTGACTCAGCTAAAACTGTTTCTCCTCTTGTGGATTCTGGATCTCAGCTTAACTTAATCTCGGATGCTATGGCCTGCAAGCTCAAACTTAGTCCTAGGGTCAGCTTCAACTCTGCAGTATATGGGATAGGAAATCAAGCTTGTGAACTGGTTGGTATTGCTGAAGATGTACCGGTCAGGATTGGTCGAAATATCGTTGGAACCTGCCATTTTTGGATTACTCGTTTGGACAGTCCTATGATCTTGGGACGACCCTTCTTAATGGACTTTGGTGCAACCCTGATGTTTTCTGATCAAGTTGGGGAGAGAATTCTTCTCCCTGATGCTGATGGCAGAAAAATTGAAGTTCCTCTTTGCTCTTTGGATTCTGGTCGTTGGGAAAGAGATTTTCCTGGTCATTCTCCCAAATCATCTTTTGAGGGGAAGCAGAAGGATAAATCTAGTTCCTCTCATTTTTTAGGGGAATAGTTGATCCTACCAATGATTGTAGTTCTTTTCAGCCTCAGACTGCAACTCAAGGGTCAACTCCCATCCCTCAGGCTTATTTTTCATTTCTTTCATCATTCTCTTCTGAGCTCAAGAATATTAAAAAACAAAAACATATCAAAATAGAAAAATCCAAAAATATTTCTCCTCCATCTCCTTCTCTCTCTGGATCTGTTGTGTCTCCTTTTCCTTCTACTTTTAAGTCTGATCAATCTTCTCTCAGTTCTGGTTTGAATCTCCGCAATGAGTCTAAACTAGATCCAAATTGCAATTCCGTTTTTGGTGATTTTGGTATGAAGGAATATGGGCTACAGTGGAGGCAATTTGGGGTACAAGTAAGTCCTCCCAATTGTGCACTGCCAGGGCAATCTTTTACCGTCATTTTTGAAACCCTACCTTGTGCCACACATGTGAGCAACGTATTATCTCCTGGTTCTCCTTTTATGGAAAAGGCACCCTTCAAGGATATTGCAGAACATCGGACTTGGAAGATGTTGGAACTTGGACTCAGCTTTTGTAATCAAGTCTCTCTGGTCAACTCTTGGAGGAAACAAGAACTTCTCTCTTTTGCCACTAAGTATAAACCAGTTGCTAAAAAGATCCAACCAGTCAACCAGCCTATGCCTCTCAACCTCAATCCTCCCCTTATGCGTCCTCCTCTATCTTGCAATCCTTACTGTGGTCTTCCTCAATCTCTTACTGGTCCCTTTGTGCCTAATGGACGGGTCACTGAAGAACGTCTGAAGGTGGTCAACTTTGGTCCAGATGGATGGCTTCTTCCTGATGAGTTAAATTTAATCAAAAATTTCTTATCTCTAAGAGAAAAATCTATTGCTTTCTGTGAAGAAGAGAGAGGTCTCTTGCGGGAATCCTATGGCCTCCCTTATATCATCCCTGTAGTTGAACATGATCCTTGGCAAAAGAAAAAGATCCCTATCCCTGCTGCTAAAGTTGACGAATTTGTCAAGTTGGTCCGGGAACAAGTTCGAACTGGCCTGTATGAACAGTCAACTTCTAGTTACTCCAGCCCCGTCTTCTGTGTCCTCAAGAGTAATGGTAAACTTAGAATAGTTCATGATCTTCAACCTCTTAATAAAGTTACTATTAAAGACTCTGGTATCCCTCCTGCTACTGAAGAATTTGTTGAATCCTTTGCGGGAAGAGCTTGCTATGGTCTAGGGGATATTATGGGTGGCTATGACGAACGATCCTTACATCCTATTTCTCATTCTCTCACTACTTTCAACACTCCTCTTGGTCGATTTCAACTTACTCGATTGCCTCAAGGATCCACCAACTTGGTTGCAGTCTATCAGGCTCAGATGATGTGGATCCTCCAGGATGAAATCCCTGATCATGCTGGTATCTTTATTGACGATGGCGGAATTAAAGGTCCAGTATCTGACTATGATAATGAGCTCTTACCTTGGCATTCAGGAATTCGTCGTTTTATCTGGGAATATGCTACTACCTTGGAGAGGATTCTGTTTTGAATCAAGGAATCTGGCCTTACTGTCTCTGGATCCAAACTGGCGGCTTGTGTCCCTGCCCTGGAAATTGTTGGTCATGTGGTCTGCAAGGAAGGAAGAAGGATGGCACCAGCCAAAGTCGACAAGATCATCTCTTGGCCTACCCCAATCAACCCAACTGAAGTTAGGGGCTTTCTAGGTGTTGTCACTTATGTTAGAATCTTTATCCCATCTTTATCCAAAATCTGTGCACCCTTGCGTCGTCTAACCAGAAAAGATGCTGAATGGATTTGGACCCAAGATTGTGAATGTGCTTTCCAGCTACTCAAAAGGATAGTTGGTAAAGACATAGTTTTGAAAAAGATCTCTTATGGACCTGGAGCTGGCAAGATCAAGCTGGCTGTTGATTCTAGTTATCAATCTGTTGGGGCCGTCCTTACTCAGGAAGATGAAAATGGTTGGGACCGTCCTGCTCTTTATGAATCTTTGTTGTTTTCAGATGTGGAATCTAGATACTCCCAGCCCAAACTGGAACTCTTTGGTGTGGCTCGAATGATGAAGAAACTTCAAACCGTTCTCTGGGGCCAACATTTCGAATTGCAAGTTGATGCTTGATCCATCATTGAAATGATCAACGCTCCCAGTCTTCCCAATGCTCCTATGACTCGTTGGGTGGCCTTTATCCAGCTTTTCTCTTTTGATATTGTTCACAGGCCTGGAAAATCTTTCACCATGCCTGACGGTTTATCTTGACAACCTCTTGGGGACAACAAATCTGATGTTGGAACTGATTTCAATGAAGAGGAACCTTTAATTCGACCTATTTTCTCTTTTTCTTCACAAAATTATTCTGGCTTTCAACAAGGCTTCTGGTTTAAATTAGAGCAGTACCTTTCAACTCTTCAAAAACCTCCTGATCTCTCTGCTAAGGAATTTCGATCTCTTAAACAAAAGTCTTCTAATTTTTTTGTTCAAGGCTCTAGACTTATGAAGAGGGGCAATCCTTGTGCTCTTATTGTTGTTACTATTCCCTCTAAACAAGATTCTATCCTTGAAAGTCTCCATGAAGGCCTTGGTCATCGTGGGGAAACTGAAACTTATCGACGATTATCCAAACGATTCTGGTGGCCATCTTTGAAGAAATCCGTCTCCCAATGGTGCAAGAGTTGTGAAGTTTGCCAAAAACGTGATCTTAGGCGCCCAGCCGAAATTCGTTATCCTACTGGGGAGTCCACTGTCTTTGGAAGGATTGCTATGGATGTGGTTCATATTAAGGCAGGTGGTGCTAAGTACCTCATTGTGGCTAGGGATGATTTTTCCGGATCGGTTGAAGCAAAATTTCTTAAGAACCTTAGCTCTGAATCAGTGGCAGCTTTCCTCTACGAGACCTGGACAATGGGTTATGGCCTGGCTCAATCTTACTCTACTGATGGTGGCTCTGAATTTGGGGGCAAGCTTGCTGAAATGATCCGATCCCTTCCTGGACAACATAGAGTTACTACTTCTTATTATCCTGAAGGCCAAGGCATGGTGGAACGAGGCCATGCCCCTTTGAAGGCTGCACTTGTTAAACTGACTGGTGAAAGTGGCAAGAATTGTCGCAAATTCCTTCCTCTTGTTCTCTTTTCTGATCAAATCTCAACCAAAAGGACTACTGGCTACTCACCTTATGAAATCATCTTTGGTCAAAGAGCAGTCCTTCCTTTGGATCTGGAAATGGAATCTTTCTTGGGTATTTCTTGGGAAGAGGTGTCCTCAACCACTGATCTGTTAGTTGCTAGATCCAAGCAACTGGAGCAAAGTGAAGACGTTTGTGATGAAGCTTATCAAACAATGATGGAGGCCAGAGCAAAATCCGTCCAGTA
Source organism: Puccinia polysora (assembly GCA_025617555.3). Classification (NCBI taxonomy): domain Eukaryota; kingdom Fungi; phylum Basidiomycota; class Pucciniomycetes; order Pucciniales; family Pucciniaceae; genus Puccinia; species Puccinia polysora. The sequence goes on from CM062628.1 coordinate 36,520,111, forward strand.
TTGGGAGGACAAGCACTCTAATCAAATCAGGGAGCCCTTGAACCCTGGTGACCTAGTTTTAGCTTATAATTGATCTTTGGAAACCCAGTGGGGCAAGCTTTTCTCTAATCGTTGGAATGGCCCTTATTGAGTGGTTCATCAAGTTAGAGGTGGATCTTATGTTTTGGAGGAGCTGGATGGTACTCGGTTGGCAAGAAGGTTCTCTGCTGATCAAGTCAAGAAGTTCCATTGTCGTGGGGGCAACTTATCTCAGAAGGTTCATTTGGAAGAATCAAGATATTTTCCTCAACTCTTCAACCACTCTCAAGATCAAAATGGCCATTCTTTGGTTTCAATCATCTGCCTTTCCTTTCTTTTCTTTCTATGGCATCAAACTTGGGAGCAGACTAGGGACAGTCTGTAAGTTGGGGAGAGATGTGGTGCCCCATCCTGGACACCCTGGCCGCCTTAAGACCTCAATTCATAAACTGTTGCGCAAACGTACCGCCCGGCTGAACAACTTATCCTCAGGCTCATCCAACTATTATTTACCCGCGCGCGCGCCGCGCCGCGCCGCGCCGCGCTGCGCTTTCATTATCCGCGTCGCACGCCGCGCCGCGCCGCGCCGCGCTCCTTTCATCCGCGCGCGTCGCGCGTCCTTTATCCGTGTTGCTTGTCATCTCCGCCGTTGTTATAGCACGTCCTCATCTTTGTTTGTTGCGTGTCTTCGTCTTTGTCGTTGCGCCTCCCAATCTCCTCATTGCTACCGTCGCGCGGCGTTCATCCATGATCTACTGAATCCATCCCGACCGCTCCCGCAAGCATTTGGCAGATCCTTGACCAACGCGAGTGACCACATGGTTGCCTTCCCTTTTTCCGCTCTATTTGTAGAATCCGTTGTATATAGTCTAACAGGGCCTCATGCCCATATAAGGAGGGGCTCTCCCCTGCCTTTTGGCCGGGCATCAGATCATCCCATCATCCCAGCATCCCATCATCCCAGCATCTCAGCATCCCATCATCGGAGCATCAGATAATCCCATCATTCTATCATCATAAACAATTTATCCGTGGGCATCCTTCCCCACTTATCTAAGCAAATTATCCGGGTATATCTATGATTGCCCCTTGATCCTTTGAGCCTCCATACTCAAACTCAGTCCTTTGTGACCTTGATCCTTATCACCAACCAATAGCCTTGCTGGTTGAAGAAGAATTCCTGTCTGCCTGAATTCTTGAGTGTGTTATACCACTCTGATCCCTTTTTCCGACCATACTGGTCTTGATCTCTCCTTGATCATCTTTCTGGAGCCAATCACGTTTGATTGAAGAGGTTTTATTAAGCTTAAAACCTGGAGTGTTATACCTCCCTTCTTCTTTGAGGTTGAATTTCGCCACGCTATTCTTGAGTTCCTTGAGAAGTGTTGGGATATTCTTGCTCAAATTCGTTATTGATTTGCTTCTAGAGCTTCATAAACAAATTGCTTTTGTTTTGTTCAGCCTCCCACAGTTATCTGGTACCCTTCAAGCGCTTGATTGCGGAGAGTTGGGCAGGTTCATTGAGAACCTGGAGGTTGGTTGGGATTGAGTTGATCTTTCCTAATCAGCTGCTGACGACCAGAGTTATTAGCTTGTGGGCGTTGTTACTTACAACTGCCTTGTTCTATTGAACTCTGAACAAACCTTGACTTATTTGTTCAAGTCTTTCCCTGCACCATCTTGTCTCAGATAGTGTTGTTTCCATTGCTACCGACAACTCTTATCCTCTTCTCTTAGTTTGATTTCTCATCCATAAGGTTCTGGACCTCGATTCCGGTTACATTTAAATATTATTGTAACTCCTAGGAGGGCAGCCTAAACAGCACCTTTCCCCTCCACAGAACTGCCACGGCTTAGCACCGTTTGGAGTCTTACACCGTTGCAAACTTTTGTCAGTTGCCTGCCTAGCTCATCAGTTTTTGGTGGCTTCCCAGATCACCTGTTTCTCTTTGCTGGCCTCAGGGCCTTTTTTTTCTTTTTTTGTATTACAACCATTCCCTCGCAACTCTTGTTATTTTTTTTGTCATTTCTTTTCCATCTTTAAAAAAAATAAATGAATAGAAAATTCGTCTCTCTTATGTGTCATCCTCTTGTAAATAGTCTACAGGGTCTCCTAAAAATAAAAGGAGGGGCTCTCCCCTGCCTTTGTACATCATTGATTGTATGATCAATCATCTCAATTTACCAATAAATATGTCGTGCTCTTCCCCTTTATTGGATTAATCCTCCATTCTTATCATGGGTATATCTTTGATTTCCCCTTGATCCTTGAGCCTTCATAATCAAATCCTTGATCTATCCTCTGTGACCTTATTTATTACCACAAAACCAATATCCTTGCTGCTTGAAGAAGAATTCATTTGGTTGGATTATTGAGTGTGTTATACCACTCTTTGATTCCTTTTTTGACCATACTGGTCTTGATCATTCTTGGATTGCCCTTCTGGAACCAGTCATGTTTGACTTAGAGGTGTCTTTGGGCTTCAAACCTGGAGTTTTAAAACTCCCTTATTTCTTTTAAAGTTGAGTTTTTCCACGCTACTGTTGAGTCCCTTGAGAATTGTTGGCTTATTCTTTTTAAAATCTGTCATTGATTTGCTTCTAGAGCTTCATAAGAAAAATTCCTTTGTTTTGTATAGCCACCCACCGTTATGTGGTACCCTTCAAGCGCTTGATTGTGGAGAGTTGGGAAGGTTCTTGAGAGCCTGGAGGTTGGTTGTGATTGAGTTGATCTTTCCTAATCTTATGCTGAAAACCAGAGTTATTAGCTTGTGGGTGTTGTAACTTACAACTGCCTTGTTGTATTGAACTCTGAAGAAACTTTAAATTTTTTTGTTCAAGTCTTTTCCCAAACCATCTTGCCTTAAATAGTGCTGTTCAAAGCTACCAATTACTATCAAACTCATCCTTTCCCATTGATTCCTTATTCAAAAGTTTCTGGACCTTGATTTTGGTTAAAATTAAATATTTTTTGTAATGTTCATGAGGGAAGCCTAAAAAACACCTTTCCCCTCCACAGAACTGCCTGTGGCCAGCACCGTTTGGAGTCTTACAACCCAGGGTATGAAATCACTTGCAAAAAAATCTCACTCATAGGCACTGCAAAAAATCACCTGGTTGAGCTATGTGTCACCAATTTTGAAAAATTTAACCAAGGCTATGCTCCCCTGAAAGAACCAAAAGAGAACCTCTGGAAAATTTTCTTGGGACATCCCAATGACAAGTTCCCCAAGAATCTCACACCACCGCCCACTGCAAAATGAAAACCACTCCCTTCAAAGGACACATTGAATTGGCTTCTAGAGTTCTTGAAATCATCCACCTGGAAGTGGTAGGTCTTTTCCTCATTCAATCCTACAATGGCTGTTTGTTTTTCCTCACCATTATGGAAAAATTATTTGGCTTCAAATCAGTATATTTTTTTTGTACCTAGGACCAAGTTCCCTCAGCTTTCAAAGATTTCATCCAGGATTCCAATAGAAGACTCAATCCAAAGGTTTTCACCAATTTCTCCAAAAACTGGGGAGAATTTGGACACAAAATTGCCTCCTACCTAAATGAACATGGTATCGATCCACATCCGGCATCTCCATACACTCCACAGTAGAACAAACTAATTGTTCAATCTTGGAAAAATCCCAGTGCCTCCTTGTTCAAAGAAAACCACCACATCCTTACTTGGTAGAAGCTGTTAAAATATCCACCAACCTCCTCAATTTAATTTTTATTGCTTCAAAGAACCACTCTATCCCATACAAAAAGAACTTCCCTATCCCATAAAAATTTGGGATGGGAAAACCCTTCAACTAAAACATCCTCAAGAATTTGGTTGCACAACCTACTCTTTCATACCCAGATTCAAGAGGGGCTTCAAGCTGAAGTCTAATGGAGCAAAATTCACTCTTCTACGCTTGCTGTCCACAAGAAAAATTCTTTTGCATGCGTGTCAGAGGAACAAAATGGAAACAAATCAAGCTAAGTTTAAGGACATGCAGTATCAAGAAACCAAAACATTACAGCAGGCTCTGAACAGCCCATAAAAGCATGATTGGATTGCAGCCATGAAAAAGGAGAGCCTAAATTTTCTTAATTATTGAATATTGGAATCATTCAAACATCAAAAAAACATGACGGCACTAAAATTCATCTGAGAATTCCAAAACAAAAGACAAAAATGAAAATATTGTTGCATTCAAAGCACATTCATGTGCACAAGGTTTCCATCAGGAATATGGTTTCAACTACTCCAGTCTCTTTGCCCCCATAGGGAATCATAACTTTGAATACTCCCTGCCTATTCTGTGCAAAAGGGTTATAAATTCAACCAACCTGATGTAAAATCTGCATTCCTCAATGAACTGCTCAGAGTAATCATCCATATCAAGTTACCCCCAAATGTTCTGATGTTTCTGGTAAAGTCAGTAATCCTAAAGAAAGCCCTTGATGGACTAAAAAAATCCCCTAAAATGTGGTACAAAACCCTCAGAAGCTGGCTACACCAAGAGGTATGCAGTTTTAGTGAGGGCAATCAATTTGTGTTTTGGAATGAAGAACCATATCTATGCATCCATGCTGATGAAACTGCCATCTTCATCACAGAACCCAGTAAGTTCACAAAAGCCATTGGAAGGAAATTCAGAATAAAGGACCTTTTTCCAGCTGTGCCACTCCTAGGAATGAATGTAACTCAAGCAGAAGATCTTGTGCATCTTGGCCAAGAGACTTACATCACTTCCCTTGATGCCCAATAATATCCTCCAACCCACAAGCTACACTCAACTCCTTTCAAATCTTTTGGTGAGCGGCTCCAAGAATTGGAGGAAGATCAGAAAAACTTCACAACACCAGATTATATAACAGTAAACTAGTTGGTGAGTTCAATTACTTCAGTTGCAAAACTTGTCCAAAAATCAATTTTGCTTTCAAATATCTTTCCAATTTCTAAATGCTCCAAGAAAGCAGCACCAAAACACTGTTCCCCTTTTAATGAGATACTTACTACACACCATTGCCTTGGTAATCAACTTCACAAGAAATGCATCTGACTCCCAACTTAGCAAATATGTGGACACTGATTGGGCCACATTTCCAACCACAAGATGCTCAATTAGAGGATTTTTTTTTCTCTCAAAGGAGGGCTTAATCATCTGGGAATAATGTAAAAAAACAATTTCACCCTCTTCACAACCATGGCAGAATACAAAGCGGTTGCCAAAGATGTGAAAGAATTCCTGTAGTAAAAGTCTTTATCAGAAGAATATTTTGAAAAGAAGCTAGGTGGACCAATACCAGTCCATGAGGACAATGCTGGTTGTGTGAAATTGGCAACAAAAATGGCAAATAACAGGACATTTAGAACCAAAAGAATGGAGAATGGTTTAGCTTCTTATGTGAAGAAGTAGAGAAAGGCACAATATTGATTAAAAGGATTGAATCAAAAGTTAAGGTGGCAGACTTCCTTACCAAGCCACTTTCCAGGATCTCACTTGTGCGCCAACTAAAACATCTGAATGTAGGGCCCTGGTGCAATGAAGACTGAAGCCAGGGTGGGTGTTTAAATTAATTGCTTCCTCCTTCTGTTTCCTAAACTCTTATTTTATTTCTATTTTATTTCATTTTACTTATTTTTATTTCCTGTAGGTTCAGTACTATCTTATTCCTATTGTACCCTACAGTCAGCACTCAACCACTTTGAAAGACACGCGCTCTGGCTCCCATTGTAGATGCTCCAATATCATCATTTCAAAGCTCTCCCTCTCACTTAACTAGCTGCACCAACTCAGGGACCAGGATGCTTTTTCCTTCTACAACTTTGAATCCATATCACCTTCATCCTGGGACTCAAGTCTGGTGATTACTTTCTCTTTGGTGTTCAATTATAACCAGATTTCTTCCTCAGTATCATTCTTTCTCCAAATCTTTTGTCTCATCTTTTCAGCTCTGCTTGCCATTTTCTACCACCATCCTAGTACAACATGATCTCATACTTCTCTACTCCTGCTGCCCCCTGATATTGTCCTGAGCCTTTCTTTTAAGTTAACAAACTCTTTCATGGTTTTGTTTTTTTCTATTTTTTTTCTTTATTTACTCTTTATCTTAACTGAATTGAAACTTTCTTTTAAGCCTAAAACCAACATTTTTTTGATTAGGTTCTGGATATATTAGTTCTCAGAAGAAGCCTGATTTGTTTAAATTGGTGGGGTTGGTTAAAATTTTTGGTTATAAGTTTTTAAAATTGGCTCTTGATTCCCTTTCTTTCATTTTTGGTTCAATGATGAGATTTTGAATGGTTAATACCACAGATGGATGGGCATGGTGATTTTTCCAGGGATGGGTGGCCTGGGGGGCATGATCATTGGTCAATGGGTACAACCTGCATGGGGCAGAGAGGACCTCACTAAATAGAAAAATTGAACCAACAAGGTTTCTCAAGGCTGCCCATCAGGCTCTCTCTGTTCAGTTTATTTAAAGGGAGGCACAATTACATGATTTATATCTACTGGTTTTTAAAAAAAACTGCATGTGTATGAGATATTTTTGATGGTTGGTAAAAAAAAAGGTAGCACATGATTGTCCTGCATGCAAAAATTTTCATATAGAGCTGTGAAGTGCTGATAGGATGGTTTGGTACTGTTTGCCGTTTTTCCAATGATTTTTCCTCCTGCATTAATATATTTCTGGGTAGTGCTAAGGTGAGTTTTTACCAGTGGTTTTTTTGGTACTACATGAACTTTATTGCATGTATTGCTGTGTAGTTCTGGGGTGATTTTGAGCTGGTGGTTTTTTGGTGATACATGAAAAGAATTGCACATATTTCTGTTTAGTTCTGGGATGATTCTGCAATGGTGTTTTTTTTGGGTAATACATGAGCCTGATTGCATATATCACCAGGCTGAATTGGGGTCTCTGGCTGACCAGTGACATGAAGTCACTATATGTGGCCAATGTTGTCTAAAATAAGTATCAAAAATTTCACAATGAAGATAAAATGAAAGATTCTGCAATTTACTATAACATATTCAGTCTTTATTGTGGATTTCACCTTGATTGAAAATAAAATTCAACTGGTTTTCACCTTATTTTGAGGTCAAATTCAGTCTGGTTTGACTTTTGTGGAAAATGAAATTCTAACATGTTCACCACCAGGTAAAAAAAGGGATCACAGGCTGACCAGTGAATTAACCAGAAAAAAAATAAAACATTTAAATAAAGCATAGCCACAAGATTTATCAAAGATGAATACTGTGTGCTGACCTTGAACATATTAATTACCACAAAAAAAGAAGTTAAATGCAACCACAACCAGATACAGTCCAAGAATCACTGATCAATACAATACATCAAAAATTTCATGTATCAACCTTTTCACATGAAAAGACCTTCAAGAAAAATTTCTAATCTTGGAAACATGCTCCTGATGTTATTCTTGTTTCCAATCTTGTAAATAATAATTTAAGGCTTCATGAAAATTTTGAATCCCATCTTCATTGAATTTACCCACAATAAAAAAATCAAAAATATCTCAAGGGCTCCAGTTATTTTCTCACCAATTTAGTTTTTTTTTACTAAAATCACAATCAATAAAATTGATAAAACTGATGTTGAAGCATAAGACATTGGTATACTGGTTTAAAACCAGGTTTTTAAAATATTTAGGCACTTAAATGTGTGCAAAATATGAGCTTAATCCAAATTTGATGCAAACATGCACCTCTACGGCGCATTTTAAAATGACAAGGACCATACGGGCCTGTTTGGATGCCAATTACTTATGAAAACTGGCCTCAAAACATTTGAAATAAATCATTTGGGACACAGGCCCTCATGGGCCCACTGGGGTGGATGGGCCACTCCAACCAAATAGTATTGAGGGGCCATTATTGGGTTTCCTCTGTGTTATGGACTTACTAGGTAATCTGGGGTGGCCTTCCAAATTAGTTGTTTCTCAATCTTGAGCTGGGAAAGCCCATTGGAACCATTGCCCTTGTTGAGGCCCACTTGGGGCTGCTGTTTCTTTTCTTTGGCCCACTTTGGGGCCTTGAGGCCTCCTCGGGATAGTTATAGGGGGAGTAGGGACTTATTTGGGGTCCCTCCACCCCAGCGTTTCAAGTTCTATTTGCTGGAAAAATCACTTGAAGCCCCTCCACCCCAGCCCTGACCAGTCCAGCTGTGGTTTGCAGGGTGGGTGCACATATATTTCTTGCTCTTTACCCTCACCTTCATTTTGGCAAGGAAGGGGATGAAAAAACAAGGCTGGTCACATTAAAGCAACTGGTAGGGGTTTCAAAGATTTCCCCCCCCCCCATTTCTGCAAGGGTGGGTAAAAACTGGCCAGGATGTTTGCATCAAAGCAAACAGAGGGGGGGTGCCAGAACTGTTGGAAATAAATCTCCCATTGCAAGTGGGTGAAGCTTAATTTTTAAAGCAACACACTTGCACCAGGTAGATGAAGGTTTGATCCCTGTCATCCATGCTATCTTTTTACCCTCTTTTACAAGAAAAAACTTCAAATTTCCTCAGATTAAATTTATTCAATTTTATTTTCATTTTGATCATGTTACATTTTCACCCTTTGGCTTTCCCCTTTTCTTCCCAAAACTTCTGGAAAAGTCAACTTGCATGTGCCAACAAACAAAATCCACAAAAATCAAAATCAACAGATCTCTCATGCAAATCTTAGGTCACCAAAGGAGTCAAATTGCAGGAGTACTGTGGGAATTTGGATGGAATTTGATGCAGTCAGAAAATGGCTTTGGACTAATTAAGAGACTCCTTGTAGAGGAAAAACTCTCTTTAACCATTTTCTCCAGGAGATTTTGTTTTTGTTTTCCTCATTTTATCTTAAAAATTCACCTGAAAATAAATATAAGAAAACCTCTGTAGAAACTTATTCCTGCCCTGCAACTGTCCTCAAACCTGTCCCAAAACCCTGAATGCAAATTATTTACAGTGGGGGTCAAAAGATCTCTCCCCCCATCCCCTAACTTCCATTTTGTCTTGAATTTTGGCCCTAATAATCTTGTCCACTCACCTCTGTCTTTCAGAGCTCAATTTTAATCATTATGGGGGGTATTCTTTCACAAGCTTGAAAGAGTTGAATCTTTTATTTGAATCCCTATATCATTTCTTACTATCCTATTTAAAATATTATACATCATTACTTCCAAGTTGAATTCAAAGTGAGTTTCAGTTTAATGAAGGTGGAGTTTTTTTAGTTTCAGATTGCTGATTCCAGGAACATTTCAGTCCTTTAGCTACAGAAATTGATGCAGCAAAGGAATAATAATATTCTCAAACATAAACATGGTAGGAGCTCCACAGAAATAAAAATAAAAGGAGAAAGTGAAAGTTTTACAATGGTTTGGTTAAAAATTTTTCAATATTTAATAAGAGGGGCCGCAGTCTATACAAAACTGGGGGTATTTATAGCAACCTCTCTTCAGGGGACTTAACTTTGAATCTGTATCCTGGGACAATGGGTTCCTCCTGAATTAAAAAAGGGTTCAAACCCAAGAGAATGATGATATGGCCAGGCTTAACAGCACAAAAGACTGGAAAGGGAGGAAATAAATTAATTTTAAGTATTTAATCACAATTTATCTGCAATGATTCACCATTGAAGGGTCTCAGATCAAGGGGGGGTGCTTTGATGATTTTGCTTCAATGGGAATAATAAACGTGTTGATTTAATAATAAAAATATCAGACTGAGGCCATATATCACTTGCTTATCTTTCATAAGCACCTGATCACCAATGGAAAAGGTTCTGGATTGATAACTGATGAATTCTGGGGTTAAAAACCAAAAAGGAGCTATATAAATACCTTTTTGGGTTAAAGGGGTATTCTCAGGGAGAATAGAGGTGGTGGTGCTCATGGACTCAGGCTAGCCAAGACTGGTCTAGCACGCTTTCTTAGTGCTGTCACTCCTATTTAACTTTCTCTGCAATATTTTTGGGTAATATATAGGTCAAAACCTATCTTATTGGCAATTTTCTATTTTTAAATTTTTGACATATTTCTATTGTTGTAAAACATTTATTTGGAGAAATCGGTCAAAAGCGGGTATCTGTAGATTTTTTTGTTATCTTCTGATAATTTTGATGATTTTAAGTAATTTTGATGAGTACTCCTTTGTATTTTTTGTGGTTGAAAAATATTTGATAGTGCTGAATTTGTGACAACCTTTATTATTGCTTTATTTAATTTTTCTGCTTGATGATTTAATTTTATATATTTTTATTTGACTTTCAGGGGTTTCAAAATTTCCTGTATCCATCAATAACCTTGCTAAATATGCATGATGCCTGCAATTTGGTTGTATCAGTTGCTTCCTGTACCTTGTGAAGGGGAGTTTTCATTGCAGACTTGAAATGCATGGGGTTGGCAGCTGCAGCCGGGAATCTGAGATATGATGCAGAAAGCAGACAGGTGCATATTGAAGGTGGTTTTCCTTGCAGTTTTCTGTGGTATTGCAAATTGGGCGCACACAGCTTGCATTGTGTGGATGCGGGGCTGTGTGCAGGAATTGGGACAAAACACAAATCTGCCTGTGATCCTGAAATTTACATAACAATCCCATTCTGACTGAATTTTAGTTGTGAGGCCTATGCGTGAACATTCAGGTGAAATATTAAAATGGCCAAAAAGTCACTGTAATGATTCCATGATTTTTTGTTCCACTTTTTATTAATTTATTTTAAAATATAAGGAGTAAGAATTCACAGGTGGTGTCAGTGATTGAAACTACCTACCTTTGAATGGGGAATTGCAATGTGTAACAATATTTCTGTATTTCCTACTCATTTTTTAGTTTATGGATTTTTTTTATTTATCTACTTTTGACAGGTTTCTCTGTTTCAGCTTGCTACTATTACAGAGCAACCTGTTAAAGTAACAAAAATTAAAACACTGAAAAAAAAACAAATAAACAAGAACATTAATATAATCACAAGATAAGTAGTAAATTCATAGATATTATTACAGAAATTGATTCCCCACCCAAAATTAGGTAGGGTCACTCACCTACCCCACCCTTGGATTATAACTCCTTCACATTTGTAATAATTGAGTAACAATTGACCCAAAAGTAACGGCACCACTATGGAACATTGTGGCCAATTAAATTTTTCACCCACATTGTCACCTATATTTTTCACACCTAAAATTCAGTAAAAACTGAGGTGTTGTGTATATTTTAGGAGTTACACATGGAAATGTGCTATGTCACAGTTCCTGCGCGCATTCCTGCGTCCCTAAACAGCCCCTGTGTACCTGTAGCATCATATTCCCACATAAAGAAGTCCTACGCGCAGCTAAAGATTGCCACGCACGCAGCAGATCCTCCCCTGCGCACATCTAAATGGACTGATCCCTGCATCAGGATCTGTTGTGACAAATCTGACCATAGGTACTGCTCACAAGAGCTAAAACCTAGTGAGACTTACCTGGTAAATGTGATAGTGTGACATATGCATGAAAAATGTTCTAAAAACCTCAAAAAATAAATAAAATGATTAAATGATTAATTTTAAATTATGTTAAATTAAAAATAAAATATTAAGGATTACCACAACACAGACAGATCCTAATCTTTGAAGGCCAGGAAACACTACAAGGAGTCGCCATACAAATTATTAAAAATTTCCTACGTGATCAGTAGATGATGGAAAATAAATTAATATCCACAGCTAACCACTTTTTTTCAAAATATTGATAGTGCAAATAAAGGATAAGTTCGGAATGATCAAAATGAAATGATGATTAGATTAAAAGCTCCTTTAGCTAAAATAGTACAGAAATCCAGCAGATCTAAGGTGAGCTCATTGACAGCACCAATTGGACTTTTAAAACCTGCCCTGGCTGGCCTTCTAGCCTCAGAAAATGAGCTGAAACCTCTCTACTTTCCCTGAGAAGGTATTTATTGACCCAAAAATGTATTTATACAGACCTCTTTGGACCTATTGTTCATCATGATTTTACCAGGAATTTATTATTATCAATCAGACACCATAAAATTTTTAATCAAGTGCTTATGAAGATATTAGCAAGTAATTTATTAATTAGTCTGCAGTATTATTATTATTTCCCAAAAATCAATCAACCTGATTCATCAAATAATAGCCAAGAAATTTACCCCATCTGCTCTGAAACCCTTTACCTGAATCTTTTCAGGATTTCTGTGGATCATTTCTCAGAGTGATTTTTTCCCTTCCTTCCTTGGCCTGAGTGTTTTTTTCCCGTCCATGTTAGTGGATAAGTCCTTAGAAGGCACCCATCATCATTCCATGGTTCTTAAACTGCCCAAGGAGGCCCCTTGAAGAGAGGTTGTCAGCTGTAAAGATCCCCGGTAGTATAATACTGTGGCCCCTCCTTTTATAATACTGCAAACCTTTTTAACCAAACCAAGGAAACCTTGCACCAGCTCTCAACATATTTATTATTGGAGCTTTTTAAGTGATTATCTTTGGAACATTACTATTCCAGTATTTTTATCACTCTCTGTGGCTGAAGGACTGCAAGGTTCCTGGTATCAGAGAGCAGACACTCTGTACAAGTATCAATCTGAGAGGCAGAATTACAGTCCTGTATTGTGTGTTGCCTAATACTTGAGTGCAATCATACAGAAAGCTCCATATTCTTTTTTTTCTCCAATTTCTTTATTTATTGTATGATCTCTATAATAATCTTTTCAGTCCTATTTCCAGTATTATCTTTATCATAACCTAAACAGCAATCACCCAAAGTATGTTAGTCTAGTGATGCCTTGATGTTTTTTTGGAAGTATCAAATTTAATGCCTCTTTTATCTTCATCTACAGTGGCTCTTCATCCTGTGATATCCTGTGTTTCATGCTTATACTTTTTTAACCAATTTTTCTCAATGATCATGTCAACCACTTGTCAGCCTGCTTTTTACTTATTCTACTTAAGATAGTGGTTCTCAAGTCAAAAATATCATCTGTTCTTTTTCACAAAAAACCTTTCAGCTCACTGATACCAGGAACTTTGCATTCCTTTATCTACAGCAAGTTATACTGGTGTTGGAATAATCATAATTCCAAGAAAACACATAAAATGCTCAAAAATATGGATATAATAAGAGCAAGTGAAAATTTTGGAGTTTTTTTTGGTTAAAATGTTTTTAAATATATTTTAAAAAGAGGGGCCAAATTTTATACAAAACTGGGGATCTTTATTGAAACAACCTCTCTTCAAGGGGTTCTTTTAAACCATGTAAAGACCTTGGGACAATGAGATCCTAAGTAATTTCTCAAAAAGGGTTTACTCAAAGGGAATGGGTGGACTGGCTTTCTTACAGTCCTTATTTCTGGAGGTAAGGAGGTGATAACTTACTACTTTAAGCAGAAACTCCAAGGTACTTGCAGAGATTCATGGTTTGAAAGGGTCTCAGTACAATTGTTTGTGTTTTTGCTGATATTCTTCAACAGAATTAATGATGTGGTTAGAATTAACAATTATACTATCAGACTGAGGCATTGTATCATTTTTTATCCGTTATAAACGCTTGATTACGGATGGCAATGGGTCTTGATTGATTAATTAATAATTACTGGTGTTTAAATCCTCCAAAAAGAGCTGTATATATACCTTTTTGGGGTAAAACAAATTCCCCAGGGCACATAGAGAGGGTTGTGCTTGTGTTCTAAGGCTAACAGACTAGACAGGGCTATTTTGGCACATATTCTCAGTGCTGTCACTCTGCTGGAACTTTCTGTGTCATATTTATGGGTTAAATAATTATCAGAATCTGTTGAAATGTAAATTTTTTATTTTTAAAGTTGTGGCATATTTCCTAATTTTGTATTAGTTTCTTTTGAGTGAAATGGTCAGAAGTGGGTATTTGTAGATTTTTATCCATCTTCTGAACATTTTGGGTATTTTTAATAATTTTTAGGGGAACCCCTTGATCTGTTTTGTGGTTCATAAAGATTTTATAACAAAATTTTTGTGACAAACTTTAATATCATTTTCCCCAATTTCCCGTCTTATAATTGGAATTTCATACTTTTTATTCAATTTTCAGAGGTTTCAGACATCCCTCTATCCATCAGTTAGGTTGTTAAATATGAATGATGTATGCATGCAGGTTGTAGCCTGTTCCTGGTGTACCTTGCCTGTTAGGAGAGGTGCATTTATTTTTGATGCTCTTACTTGACAGCTGCGTGCACCAATCCAGCATCCATGGCCAGAAGCATTTTGAATGCGGGTTTCTTGACAGGCGCCTACATATTGAGTGTCAGAAGCGTGTACCCTTTATGTATGGATGCGGGGCTGCGCATGGGAATTGTGACAGAACACAAATCTGGCTGTAACTCAAAAAATATGCAAAACACCTCAATTGTGAGTGGTCTTTAGCTTTTCAACCTATACATGACATTAAATGTGAAATGTGAAAATGGCCAAAAAGTGCCATAGTGATTCCATGGCCTTTTTTCATTTACTTTTCAATCATTTAAAAATATAAGGAGTTGGAATTCAAGGGTGGGATCAGTGAGTGATCCTATCTTATTTTGGGTGTTGAATCCAAATATGCAATAATATCTTATGATTGCTCCATTTTTTCTGTTTTTATTATTTATTTTTATTCAACTTTGACAGGTTGCTCTGTACAAGTAGCAAGCTGACAGAACCAGATTTCCCTCCTTTGAATCCCTAGATCTTCTTTTCTTAGCAGAATAAAATCACATACCTTCCTTTCCAAGTATCTTAACCAGAGCACCTAAGTCAAACTTAAACAAATTTCAAGTAAATTCTGGTTTTTAGATTTGAGAATCATCACCAAAATCTCATTTCCACCATGGTGGATAAAATGTGAATCCTATTTCTTTTTTCAATTGCAACTTTAGTAAAGTCAATATTCTTAGTTGGTGAATAGAATTTTCCTGAAAAAGGATTCAATGGGCCAGAAAATGGGACTGGATGGTGACATGAAGTCACTGGCCAGCCAGAGACCCCAATTTTTCCATGGTGTATTTGTGGGAATACAGATTAGGTAATTTGGTGGTGTATTTGTTGCACTTTTCCTGGTCTGGTGGCTGGTTGTTTGCTTGGTACTATATGTAGCACCAGTGCAAAATTGGACTCTCTGGCCAACCGTGACTTCATGTCACCATTCAGTCCCATTTTCTGGCCCATTGAATAACTCTACAGGAAAATTCTATTCACAAATGAACAATCTCAACTTTGCCAAATTTTACAATAGAAAAAACTATAATTCAAATTTTATTCAACATGGTGGAAAATGGATGTCACCAGTAATTCTGTCAGCTTGCTACTATTGCAGAGCAAGCTGCAAAAGTAACAAAAATAAAATAAAAATAAGAATATTAAGATTAACTTACAAAGGAGTAGGAAATTCTTGAATATTATTGTAGAAATGGATTCTCCACGCAAAATTAGATAGGTTCACTCACTGAACCCACCCTTGAAATCCAACTCCTTATAATTTTAATAATTAAAGAAAGGAAAGACCAAAATACCCCAACACCACTCATGGGACTTTTTGGCCAATTAAATTCTTCACATGTATCATCACGTATATGTTTCAAGGATAAAATTCAGTCAGAATTGAGGTGTTTTGTATATTTTAGGATTTACATATGGAAATGTGTTCTGTCACAATTCCCGCAGGTAGCCGCGGCAACCAATACACCCGCGCGCGGCTGAGCAGCAGCACTGCCACCCTGTCAGCGTACCCTGACAATTGGTGTACGCAGCCCTGGGCCTCTGAAAATTATGCAGTCGCAGGACTACAGGCTGACAGAGTGACAGGCGGCCTGAGAAGCCCAGGTACCACGTAAACATGCTACAACCTACATGGGAACATTCTACATATGTAATAAATGTTCCTGCTGAAAGTAGATAATCTAAAAACACATAAAAGGATATAAAAATAAATAAAAGTATATAAAAATACCTAAAAGTATATAAAGATACCTAAATAACCTTCATACCTATTTTTTTATTAATATAATTAAAAATACCAAAAATTTCAAAAATTTCAAAAATAAGATAACTACTATTTTTAAAAACATATTAAAATACTTTAATATACAATTGTGAGAACTTTAAGGCATCAATATTCTTTTGAAATACTAAGGAAACTAATGATGTAAAAATATCACATGAATTCTTATAAGTTATATTTTTAAGCAATTATTGTTAGTAAATCAACTGAATTTTTAAAATAAGGAGTAAAATCAATATCTTAATTTTACTCCAATCAGTTGATACATAATGAGAACCCACCTGAAATCAGATTACCTGTAGGAATGTCTATTAAAATAATTATTAACATACTGGGAACATATACTAAGGATAATCAATTAATAATAAATAATATGGACAGATTAGTGTTATTCACACGTCCAAAACATCTATTAGAGGTAGAATAATTCCCATAACCTGTGGAATTAGATACTACCCTTGCTATAGCACATAGAAAATGTGACAGGCTACCACTGGGTAGCCTGCTAGCCTTAGTGTCCATCCCTTTGAGCCCCTGTATCCCTCAGAAGGACAATATTAGGACTCAAAGAGCTATAAATAAGGAGCTCTTTTGAGGATATTGATACCCACAGACCCAGTTATATTTACATCCAGGCACCGTGCCAAGGTAATCAAATACTTATCAGATATTAGTAAGTAATTTATGTATTTATTCTGATAAATAATATCCATCCCCCAACCCTTTTTATCAATTTAAACTGCTGAACAACCTTTCAACCCCAGTAAAAGGTTTAACCCATCAGTGCACATCCCAAACAGGTACCCAAAGGATTATATAATATAACAGTGAGTCTTATTATCCTTTTTCTGTTGTGGAAGCTTGGTTACAAAGCCCTGAAACTCCACTGTGTATTTTATATACATATTATCTTTGGGAAATATATCCTTTAACAATATAAATTAAACTTTCCAAAGTAACCAGGTCTATGTGTTTTCAAAGTGAATTCCCTGAAGAGAGGTGTTAAATATGCCCAATATTGTTGTGGCCCCTCTAATAATTTATTTAATGATCAACTTATTAATATTGATTTATAATATTAAACCATAAACCAAACCAATTAACGTTGCAATAGCTTTATCCAAATATTTTAAGGATTTTTTCTGCATTTATTGAATAATATATCTATTATTTATTCTATTGCCTCATTTACCTAAAGGAATTTAAGTTCCTTGGCATCTAGGATTCTAAAAAATCCCTAAATGAAGAAACCAGAATTCACTTGAACTTCCACATTAATGAAACTGAAGCTCACTTGGCATTCACATAGGAATTCCAAGATGGATTCCAATTTAGTTTTTACCAATGATATAATTCAGTTGAGAATTTATCTAGATCTCTACTCTTTTTCCAATTGAACTAAATTGAGGCAAAGAGCTACACAATGGGTGTTCTCTGTCTCCCAGAGCAGGTCATTCAAGCTGCTTTTTGTGTCCTCCAAACTTCTTAGTATCAAACTATTGAATTTCTGATAGGGAGGCAATTTAAATGATGAATGATAGTGGCAAGATTTGATTTATGAAAAGGATAAGTGGAAAAAAAGTAGAAATCAAAAAAAAAATAGAAACAATGAGAACATTGCTAATACAAAATGAGGAGAGCCTCCAAGCTGCTGGGTCACAAGTTTGCATTAAAGTCAATCTAATAAGGCCAAAATCACAGTGATCTTTCCATAATTTATTTCTTCCTTTGTAAATTGGTCTCTCCAGTCAAGGTTTGGGAAAAGAATTTAAAATTTTAAATCAGTTTGAATTTGTTTGAAAAATGAAGTGAGTGAAAAATCTGGGAAATAAAAAATTTTGAGTCAAGTCAATGGCAAAGAAACAGGATCCATCCAAACTTTGATCACTCAAAGAAGAAGACCAACCACAAGATCTCTGAATCTCTGCAATAATTTTCCATGCCAACACAATTTTTATCTTGCTTATCCAATATTGCTTACCCTTTAGATTTTTGCCTTTTAGTTGAACCATCTTCACAATCAATTTAACCCAGATCAAATTTACAAGAATCAAGGTGATATCTCAAGTGATACTTCCAACCAAGTCAACCCAATTATGTGTATAACTGGAAAGAGCAAAGAGGCAATTTTATTGGGTCTTTCCATATTTTTGAGAGTTTCCCAAAAGAATTTGATCATCTTTTTCCCCCAGAAGAGATCCAATTGCTGAAGAAGGGTTGAACTGAGAGGAGGATTCTGGAAATGTCTACCTTCCCTCTGTTTCCTCCTCTTCAGGATCAGTGATGTCATTTGAGTGTTTGTGAATTTTTCACATAACAACTGCCTTGAATTTGGTTTTGTCAACCTCCTTGAAGCACCAAAAGCGACTGGTACCAAAGTAATTTAATATAAAATCTGGCTTGATGATCAACAACAATTTCCATATTATGGAGTTAATTGACATGGTTTTCAAACCCTTTGAGAGACTGGGAGTGGTTCAATAGTGGGTGGGTTTTTGGAATCTGTGGGGGAAGGGTTTGAGTTTCTTAATTTTTCCTCTTGAACACAACTGAATCTGTGCAATGGTGAATTGATTCTGTTTAGGAGCAGAGGAAGCAAGATTCGGAGAAATTTGGATTTATCAGGAGATGACCACTTTATAGAGTCCTGACCTGGATTCCCTTTGCACCAAAATTCTAGTGTTTGTATGCATGCATCCAAAAGCTAAATATTTGTGAAAAGCACAATTGATGCTTGTGGGTAGTCCCTTTGAGCCATAATGCTTGTTTTTGGATGCATGAATCCAAACACTAGAATTTTGATTCAAAGTACCATGAAACCCACTGCTACTTGTCCCTAGGCAAAGTCTCCCATGTTGCAAAGGGCCCTTGAGGTCCACATACTGGAAAAGCCCAGAAAGACTAGTGTGGAGTTTTCATTGGTATACTGGATATAGCAGCGGAGCTTTACATAGCCTGTCACCTCATAACAGCCTTTTTCAACATTCCCTTTTCACCATCATTGCCACCTCTCTCTTCTAGTCTCCTCTAACCACATACCTTACCCAATCTTTCTTCAATTGCTCCATCCCAACTCCTCTCTCTCACTACTCCATTTCCACTTCCCCCAAACTCACCTACTCCACCTCCCTATTCCAGCTGACAAACCTCCTCACTAAAATCTCATCTACCAACATATTGCAACCTCTCTCTCTGTCCAATAACTCAAGATCAAACCATATTTAGTTTGGTACAATTAAATTTTTGATTTCTGTTATCTTTCTCTTTTCTTTTGTTACCCATCATCTCTTTTCTTATTTTTTCTTTGGTTTAATCCACTTACCTTGATTACTTTCTGATGCGCTTCCCAAGGGGAATACGGGCTCATACTTTTCTTTAAGACATTCATCTGGCAATCTAGCTCAAATCATTTTCTTTTTATTGTCAGCCTCCTGGATGCCAAGACCCTTGCTATCCTTTAGCTAACAGAGGTGATAGAATAAATAATAAATATATTCTTTAATAAATGCAGCAAAAATCTGTATAATATTTGGATTAAGCTTTTGCAAGGTTAATTGGTTTGGTTATAGTTTATTGTTATAAATCAATATGGATAAATTGATTATTAAATATTTTTATAGAGGGGCGACAATTATATTGGGGATCTTTAACACCTCTCTTCAAGGATTTCAGTATGAAAACACGTAGTCCTGGTTACTTTGGGCTCTTTAGTTTAAAGGATATTTTACCCAAAGATAATATGTATATAAAATACATGGTGGAGTTGCAGGGCCTTGTAACCAATCTGCCACAAAAGAGAAAGGATAATAAAACTCACTGGTATATTATTAAATCCTTTGGGTATCTGTTTGGGACGTGCATTGATGGATTAAACCTGTATACTGGGGTTATAAGGTTGTTCAGCAGTTTTAATTGATAAAAAAGAGGTTGAGGACGGTTATTATTGATCAGACTTAGCCATAAATCACTTACTTATCTTTTATAAGTAATTGATTACCTTGTCACAGTGTCTGGATATAAATATAACTGGGTCTCTTCCGATCAATATCCTCAAAAGAGCTCTTTATTTATAGATTTTGGAGTCCCAATACTATCCTTCTGAGGGGGACAGGGGCTCAAATGGACGGACACTAATGCTAGCAGGGTAACCAGTGGTATCCTGTCACGTGTGCTTGGTGCTATAGCACGGGTAGCATCTAATTCATCAGGGTATGGGAATTTTTCTACTTTATAATAGATATTAAGACGTGCAAATAACACTAATCTGTCCTATTTATGTATTATTTAATTAATTATCCTTAGTAAATGTTCCCAGTAATTTAATAATTATTTCAATGGACCATTCTACAGACATCCTGATGTCAGGTGAGTTCTCATTATGTATTAAATAACTGGAGTAAAGTCATGATATTGATTTTACTCCTTATTTTCGAGTTCCAGTTGATTTACTAAGATAATTACTTAAAAAATATAATTCATGGGAATTCATGTAATATTTTTACATCATTAGTTTTCTTAGTATGTCAAAAAGATATTGATTTCAAGAAATTCTCATAAAAGTATAATAAAGTATTTTAATATATTTTTAGAATTTGTCATTGTCTTTTTTTTGACATTCTTGGTACTTTGAATCATATTTAATAGAAAATATGTATAAGGGTTATTTAAGTATTTTTATATAAGATTATGTACTTTTAGACTTTCTACTATCCACCGGAACATTTCTTACATATATAGAATTTTCCCATGTGGGTTGTAGCATGTTTACGCGGTACCTAAGCCTCTCAGGCCGCCTGTCATTCTGTCAAGCCGTAGTCCCGCGGCTGCGTACTTGTCAGAGGCCCAGGGCTGCGTACACAACCTTGACAGAGTGACAGGGCTGTATCTCAGACGCGCGCAGGTGCATTGGCTGCTGCAGCTGCATGCGGGAATTGTGACAAAACACATTTCCGTCCGTAACTCCTGAAATATACACAACACCTCAATTCTGACTGAATTTTAGGTGTGAAACCTATACGTGAAAATACGTGTGAAGTATTTAATTGACCAAAAAGCTCAATAGTGGAGCCTTGGTATTTTGGTCTTTCTTTCCTTAATTAAGTAAAAATATAAGTAGTTGGATTTCAAGGGTGGGGTCAGTGAGTGACCCTACCTAATTTTGGGTGGAAAATCCATTTCTGTAATAATATTTATGGATTTCCTACTCCTTCTTAGGTCAATTATATTATTATTATTTTTATGTTATTTTTGTTACTTTTGCAGCTTGCTCTGTAATAGTAGCAAGCTGACAGTTATTCAAACCTGTCTGGGTCTATTATCTAACCCAAGATTCTTTCTTGGTGGTGAGTGTAAAAGACAAAGAGACCCAAAATTGTTTTCTTTGCACCTCAATTTTTCCTTTCACTTGTTTTGACTTCTATTTTTATTATTATCTTTAGTTTTTTTGTCATAAAGAAATCATCTGTTTTCCCATCACAATTAACAGTCAAAACCAGACAAAAATCCATCCACACCTTTTCCCCGCACCATGACAGACCAATTACAAAAAACCATCCTAAAAACCGCTATCAAATCAATTCCCTTGTTGACCCACAACAACTTTTCATTATGGAGAACAAGAATAGAAAATATGCTAGATATCCAAGGCCTCAGAAATGAATTCAACTTGGAGAATGGAGCTTTATCAGAAATGAACTATATCTACCTTTGGTTCTTCATCACCTCTAAACTAGCCGCCTCAGTACATGCCAATATTATCACCATTGGAAATGAAAAATATGCGAAAAGCATCTGGAAAGCAATCCTAAACTTTTTCGCGTCCTCTGAAGCTTCCAACAGATCATGTGTGTTTTAAAACCTCCAAAATCTTACATTAAACCCCAAGGATGGACCTGGGTTTATTACTGCCGCCAAAATTGCCATAAGGAGACTGCAAGAAGTTGGTATAGATCTTCCTCAAGACATCTTGGCTTATATGCTTCTCCACAAACTTCCTCTCAATATAAGTAACATTAAAGATCAAATCACCCGTAATAAAGACTCCATCAACCCTGAGAGAGTTCTAGACCATGTCAGAATACACCTCAACAACCAAAAACCCAATTTCAAGGAATAAAACTCCCTCCCATCCGCGCTTGTCACCACTGGGAGAAGCCAGTACAATAACCCAATTCCCAGATGTAAGAATGGAAAACACAACCCCAACTTTTTCCATTCTCCAGCCAACTGTTGGGCCCTCCACCCAGAGCTGAAAGAAGAATACTACAAAAAACAAAACAGCATGTCAACTAACATTAGTTTTTTCTATCACCAAGCTTCAGACTACTCCTCCATCCTATTTGTCTTTAACACTGGCTCTTCTGCTCAAATGCTATACAACCCTTTTTACTTCACTTCTCTTACCACTGAAGAAATAGGAAGTATAAGAAAAGCTCCAAAATATGAAAGACTGAAGATAGAAGGAATCAGAAAGGCTGTAATCAGGCTTAGAGATGGAAAACTGACCCTTCCAAATGCTCTATTTGTTCCTTATTGCTCCATCAATCTACTCTCCGCCAGATTTCTGATGTTAGAAGGACTTTCTATTAACTTTAACAAGAAAAACTTCTAAATAAGTGACAACAAGGAAATCTTGTACTTTTGATATTACCAAAACAACTTGCCTGTTGTAGATGCTCTCAAAATGGAAAACGCTTCATTATTATCATACTCAGAATTCCTACACAAATCATTAGGACATGTGAGCTATAGCCAACTACGCAAAAAACTGAATCTACCTGTGAAATCAGAATCACCTTGCAAATCTTGTGCAGCCAGCAAAATCACCCAAGCAAGCTTCAAAAATTCCCACAGAAAAGCCAAAAGGCCCTTCCAAGAAATCCACCTAGACACCATTGGTCCTATAGTCAGCTCCATGGCAGGCCACAGATACTTTCTTTAGGTGGTTTACATTTGTTCCAGATTTTGTTTGGCCATACCCATAAAACATAAAAGCAACATACCTTATACTTAAATTAACATCATCAGAATGGAAGCCAAGCAATTTGGTTATTTTCCTCAGGTCATCCACTCTGATAGAGGTACAGAGTTTGCAAATCAGACTATGAAAGATTTCTTTGAGCAGAAACTTATATCTTTAAGACATTCCAACCCCTATACGCCCAAGCAAAAAGGTCTTGCCAAACCATTCAATTGCGCCATCATCAAGTCTCTTAGAAGCATGCTGGAGGACTCTGGTCTCAATAAACACCTGTGGCATTAGGTGATAAATTCTTTCACCCTTGCACTGAATCAGATTTTGTCTCACAAGAGCAATCCTTCATCATATAAAACTTTTAAAAATAAAGAGTTAACCTTAATATTTTTTAAGCCTATTGGAATAAATCTGATCTTCTTAGCCCCTCCAGGAATGCCACGCTCTAAAATGGCGTGAAAAGGTATTCCCGGAACCCTTATTGGATACACCAAAGAACTGCAATCCTATTTAATCCTCTTAAAAAGCAGAAGAATCATTGACTCTAGGCACATTATGTTCCTTGATTACAACGCTAAAAACAAAAATTCCAAACTCCCCTTGATTTACAACAATTATGAAGAAGTTTCTCCTACTAACCCTCTTCCTGCTCTTCCCCAAACTGCAGAAATCAGTACAGAGGAAGAGACCTTGCACAAGTTGGAAGAATCTGATGAATTTCTGGAGTTGATTTCAAAGAGATAATAACCAAAAAGGGCTGCACAGGGCAGTTCATTAGTAAAAAGAATGAAAAAAGAGAAGAAAGAATTTTGAAAAGAGATAAAAAGACACTTTTAAGACCAACATCAAGCGGATAGACTCTAGAAATAGAGGAAAGAAATTATTTGAAGCTAAGAGACGAAAAGAGTTGATGGTTGAGGAGCAAGTGGGCTGATATAAAGACAATAGAACTTCAGATTGAAAGATTGAAGGCTTGAAAGAAACCAGCAGTGGCAGACATACTCAATGTTGAAGAAGCCAGAGACTTGGATTTGAGTTGTAGATCAAGTGACGAAGAGAAAAAAAATAGAAGAGATATAGAGAGAGGAAAGAAAGTGAGGAGATAGAAAGACTCCAAGGAGAGGAATTGATAGAGAGTGTTGAGAATTTCAGGTTCAAGGTGTTTTTAGTTAGTGGATTCATCAAGTACAGAGTTGGAAGAGTTCCCTCCTGTTCCTTGAGCTGATTCCCCCCCCGGAAAGTCTACCTACCGGGTAGTGAACTTAGGTTAAGTTACTGTGTTGAGAGTGTGCGCGTGAGAGGATGTTGTGACAGCCAGGTGACAGAGGAAGGATGGAGGTGAAGAGCAAACATTCAGAGAAAAAGAAAGAACGCACAAATAGTAAGGAAAAGAAAAAATGAATCAGCAAAGAAGAAGAACAAAATAAACAAAGAAAAAGAAGATATAAAGAAAAAAAGATAAAGAACAGAGGGCAATGAAATATTCAACAGAATCTATAGATCCTGACTTTCACTCTTGTTCTGGCACTTTTTCACCTAAAAATATAAATGAAAAACTAGAAGAACAAGATGAAGATCAATAAAAGGAACCTCCAAAAACTGAATCCACCTCCTCTTCCAATACATACACCCTCTTTCCAAGTTCCACCAATATTAAACCAATCAAATATTTATATCTCTCCCAAGATGATCACACCTACACTGACGCAATAAGAGAAGAATTTGATAAAATTGAAATCCAAGACGTATGGGAGGACTGTTTCTTCCCTCCAGAAAATTACCTGAACACTGTGCTAGTTCTGAAAAACAAACCTGCCACCTCAAGTTCTCCATAAAGAAAGAAGGCTAGACTCTGTATTCAAGGCTTTCAACAGACGTATGGTGTACACTTCTTTGAAACCTATGCCCCCACAGGAAGATTCTCTTCCCTCTTAGCTCTTCTGACCCTCTGCATTGATAATTCCCCAAAAATCAGAAAGGGTTGCCTTTCTACATGCACCTTTAAAGGAAAATATCTATAAAAAACTCCTAGACATTCCTCAAGAAAATCTGCCTTCTTGAAACTTAAAAAATCTCTGTATGATCTCAGACAATCCCCTATCAATTGGTATGAAACACTTACCAAATGGCTCAAAGAAATACAATTCTTTCCTTCTGACTCTGATCCATGCTTATTTATGAGTAAAGAGTCACAAACTTTTGTCTTCTTCCATTTTGATGATCTTTGGAGACGTGGAATTATTTGAAAAAAAAATTCTCAATTGTTTTCCCAATTCCTCCGCCCACTATCCAGACACAATTCTTGGGATGGACATAATTATTGACAACATCTCCATTAAGCTTAAACAAAATAAACTTTTTGATAAAACACTCAAGGAGCTGAATCTGAATAACTCAAGAAACATACTAACTCCCTTAACTCTTGGTGTCTGTCTCATGAATCCCAACTCCAATGAAATAGACAAGTTCAATAGGTTGGGAATCAACTATAGGCGCTTTACAGGCATACTCAACTTCCTAGCCTGCCAAAAACAACCAGACTTGGCCCCCACTGTATCTATCCTCTCTTGAGTCAATAACAATCCTGGCATCCAACAGTGGAAAGAGGTTCTCCACTGCTTCAAGTAACTAAATGGTACCTCCCACTTCAACCTAAACCTGTCACCATCCAAAGACAATCATCAAGAAATCAATTACTACTCCAACGCCACCTGGGGAGACAAGCATAATTCTAGAAGATCTCAAACTGGATATTTGTGTCTCTGGAATTCATGTCCTCTGTCCTGGAATAGTGGTCAGCAACGCAACATTTCTCTTTCCTTGACCAAATCCAAAATGAATTCTCTTGCAGGTGCATATCAGGAAAATCTCTGGATGAAGCATCTCATAAGCAAACAATGTAATTTTAAGCTCAATCCCTCCATTTTTAATATAGAAAACTCCGGTATTCTTGATAAGCTAAAAAATTTTTGGTTTTCACTCCAAGACTAAACATCTCAAAATCAAAGCAAAAGTCCTACGTGAAAGCCTGAAAACACAGGAGATCAAGGTTGTCCTTATTCCCTTGATCAAGATGACTGCGGATTGTTTATCCAAAGCAAGTGATCAAAAATCCTTCAATCTACTCCTGAAGACCTGTTTCAGTTAATCCCACCAAACTCCGGGGGGTGTTGAGTTTTCATTGGTATACTGGATATAGCGGTGGAGCTTCACATAGCCTGTCACCTCATAAAAGCCTGTCTCAAAATTCCCTTGTCACCATCATTGCAACCTCTCTCTTCTAGTCTCCTCTAACCACCTACCTTACCCAATCTTTCTTCAATCTCTCCATCCCAACTCCTCTCTCTCACAACTCCACTTCCACTTCCCCCAAACTCACCTACTCCAACTCCCTATTTGGGGTGACAAACCTCTTCACTACAACCTCATTTACCAACATATTGCAACCTCTCTCTCTGTCTAATACCTCAAGATTGAACTTTATTTAGTTTGGTACAATTAGCTCTTTGATTTCCTTTATCTTTCTATTTTCTTTTGTTACCCATTGTCTCTTTTCTTATTGTTTCTTTGGTTTAATCCACTTACCTTGATTCCTTTCTGATGCGCTTCCCAAGGGTAATACGGGCTCATAATGTTCTTTAAGACGTTCATCTGTAAATATAGCTGAAATCATTTTCTTTTTATTCAAACCTGTCTGAGTCTATTATCTAACCCAAGATTCTGTCTTGGTGGTGAGTGTAAAAGACAAAGAGACTCAAAATTGTTTTCTTTGAACCTAAATTTTTCCTTTCACTTGTTTTGAATTATATTTTTATTATTTTCTTTAGTTTTTTTGTCATAAAGAAAACATCTGTTTTCCCATCAACTAGGCTATCAGCAATCCTATTCAGTTAAAACTGTGAGAATTGTTGGCCCACAAGCTTAGTCAAAGAGCAGTACTTAAAGCAAAAGAAATGCTGAGACAATAATGTCTTATGATTGATCCTTAATATGAGACAGAGGCAATGGCACACTTGTGAATGTGAATGAATTGGTGAATTAATGGATGGAAAAAAGCAGGGAGAAGACTTCCTTAAATATAAAATATGGCTCTCATGTGGAGCTCATTTAATGAAAAGCAAAAGGCAAAAATTCCGCCCCAAATGGGCTCTACAGGCTCTAAAAGCCTTGTTACTTGGTTTTGGCTTACTCAGTCAACTTGGCATTAGTCCCTGAACCCTTATGACCAGCCTGTACCAGTCAAGTTTGGTGTTTCCACCCTTACTGGGCTGAACCAGCCCTTGTTTCTGTTCAGACCCTGGCTGGTTGTCCCTTAAAACCAGCCCGGTTACCTCTGTGACCTAACTTACTGGGCTGTTTGCCTCATTCAACCAGCCGCTGGCCCCTAACATGGACCAGATGGGACCCAGAACTCATCTGGGTCCGCTCTCAAGCTCACAAGGGTGGGGTTTAACCGGTGGACGCGCCTCCCCTCCACCCTCTTTATTACCTAGGTGACCAGCAGGGGTGGGAAAATCCCCAGCTGGTTGCCTGGGATCCAATTCACCCCAGGCGGACCGTCAAAACAAGATGGGCTGGAGGGGGATCAGGTCCCCCCAGCCCTTGGCGCCTCCTCCTTGTTAACGGGGGGGAGAGCGCCTCGCTTGCTGGTGGGAGGGTGGTCAGATCCCCCCCACAGCTTCTTTCCCTCCACCACCAACAGGTGGGAGGGTGATGAGGTCCCCCCCACCCTGGCTGGTTGCTGGCTGGTTTTTGATGAGGGGGAGGACCAGCCATCCTCCCTCCCCCTCACAACTGAGCAAGGGGAGGGAGGGAGGCATGGGCCGCCAGCCACTTCAGCCACAACCCACCCCAGCGGTGTGGAAAGAATAAAGGTTATCCCCCTATAATTGTCCCAAGGTTTGGAAGTTAACAGTTCCCTGCGTTTGGAAGGAGATGAGGATGTCCAAAGTCGCACTCAAATGAGAAATAGAAATAAGAGATAAAGAGATAAAGAAAAGTAGAGGGAGAGAGAGAAATCTCCAATCCTTCAATCCTAAGAACTTTCCACCTGGATGTGTATCCGGTATGAGTTACTTTAATCTCTTGGTGAGATGAGTGATCCAATCCGATGATGTGATGTGATTCTTTCTCTTCCGCATCCATGCATGCATGCCCCTCCTAACCCAGAGTTGGGAGTGAGGATAAGTCCTCCCCCTCAACCCTAACCTAAGTACACGCGCAAATGACAGTATGACAAAGAAACAGAAAACAATCCCAAAACAGAAACCCTAGCCTCCTCTCCCCACCTCCTCCGTACCAAACTCCCCCCGTCTTCCGTACGCCGTTCTGTCCATCTGGTTTGTCCTTCTCATGACGGGGTCCTCGCACCGCGCCCTACTCGGAGCCCCCCACGCCTGTCTGTATCCATTTGTCTGCGCCTGTCGTGGGTGTTGGTAATATCCGGCATGATCCGCGCGCGCTCCATCCGTTCCTTCATAACCTGCGGATTGCTCCGCCCCTACGTATCCGAACCGGCGCGCCCGCGAACCTAGTCAAGCGCACTACCTTCCAAATCTGATCTCTGGGGCGGATTGCCGCCCACGCCGCATTCAATGCTGAGCCCAACCCGTCCACCAGGTGCGGAGCCAAACAGCGGCTGCCGCTGCTGAGAACTTGGCATACCCTAGTGCTGAGCCTGCTTGCCCCCAATGCTGAGCGCGCAGCCGCAACGCAGTTCCCAATCCGTTTCTATAAATTGACACCACAGCGGCCGCAACCAGCCAGATGGAGCAACCGGGGCCGCGGCCTTGCACACAGTGGGTGGGAGGACTCCAAATGGAGTCCCCTGCCCCGTAAAATGGCCCTGCGTGGGCCTTTGGGCCCAACAAAAGGCCCAGGAAAGAAACAAGCAGCCCCAAGCGGGCGGCGGCCCCAGTGGGCCGTTCAGGCCCAAAGGCCATAAAATACATACTTTGGCGGGCCAGCCCATCTGGCCAAGTATGCCCAAAATAAACCTTGGGCCCAATTATGCCCAAATGAACCCATCTGGCTAAGGTGGCCCATCCACCCTGGCGGGCCTGTTAAGGCCCATGTCCTCAAAGACCTGGAAAATGTGTTTTGGCGCCCAAATTTCCAAAACCAATAACATCCCCATAGGCCCATGTGGTCCACATGATTTCTAATGGGCTTTAGAGGCCCATTTGTGCATCCCATTTGGATTACACACTAAAATGCACATAACATGAGTGCATCTGTATTTTAACAAAAGCCAGGGCCAAAGTGGCCCTGTAGGCAGCACTTGCTGAATCCCATGAAAATGAAAAACATTCTTTAAACAAACTATCTTATTTTTCACATCCTCATTGATCTTAAGGCCATCACACCTTGGTATTTTTCTTGTAAATCCACTGCTTAAAATCAAGTGTTTTTTTCAAAACACTTCTTGTTCCCATCCATCCTGTACTTTAAAGCCACTTTCCTAAGAGACAATGAAACCAAAACAATTTTACTACTTCTTTTTTGTGGATCATTTGCACCAAAACTCAATGAAACTGGTAGAAACTGAAACTGCAATGCAACCACGCTCCACATTCTTCACCAACCTGCTGGCTGAACCAAGTGTAGGAATCAGCTCTTGGCCTTGATGTTCAATTTGAATCAAACTGCTTGGTTGAACTCAAAGCACACTGTAAAACAATCCAAGAGAGAGAACAAAAAATGGATGGGTGGTGCAAAATCTTGATGGTGTCTCAAAAACTACATCCCACCACCTTTTCCACCTTGATTTTGGTGCCCTTGCAATAATTAGCTTCTCTAGTTGGGTCTAGGATACTTGGTGGTTGATCCTGTGATCACACTCAGAGGTTAACAAAAAATCCAATTGAATTAAATAAAATCAAATTTTGTATTATCATCAAATCTCATCACTTATTTGTGTCAACCAGACAAATGGTGGAGGCATGTTGGTAATCCAAAGGGGGTCCCCCATGCTGCAAGATCACAATCAGTAAAAGAAGCGCACAATTGACCAAGAAATTCCATTCTTTTTCTGCAATCACCAGTGTGAAATTTAGTGTCACACAACCACCCCGTGTAATATAGGGCAATCTTAGATGATTGTGAGGTCAAAAGGAAAACTGAGTGTAAGGAATGAGCAAAAGATAGAGAGGCTAACTGAAAAGTGCAATCTGTGGTTTGGGAGCTCAAAAAACAGCAAGAGGGGTGAATTTTTCCAATGGGATGGAACTAAAACCAAGCTCAATGTGATGACTGGATTTAGCAAAGTGCACAACCCTATTAAATTTACTAACTGAGGAGACAATCTTCAGGCGGGAAATTTAGCCTTTATAAACTAATCCAATGGTGATTAGATACAAGCTGATGGATGACTGACTACAGCTAGGAAGCAATGATGCAATGAATGACAGGGACAGAATGGGAAAAATGAAATAAAGTTACATTTGTTTCCAAGTTCATGGTGTAGATGCAAGACAATAGAACATGAGCGTACAGAGACTCAATGGAAGGAAGGAAGAAATTGACATGTGAGGGCAATGCAAATATACAGATATAGCTTATGCAGGTAGGGGAATAGTCCATTTTTGAACTATACATTTGATGTGGCTATCTAAGCATGTGTGCAAACTAGTGTGATTGCATGACCAAGAATGGAATTCCAAGTCCTGATGATACCCAGGGTAGAAGATTGAAGGTTGAATGGATTTTTGTCTTTGGGTTAGAGTTAACTGCAAATACTTGCAAGTATATACTGAATTTCCAAGATTTGAAGTTTGTTATGCAAGCCAGAGGCAGTAAGTAAAAGGCACCATTGATTTTTTGATTTATTTGTGTCCCAGTTAAGGACTGAGTTAGATAGTACTGAGGAGAAGGATATTTCAAAATGGTGAAAAAAATGACACTTAACCTTGGAGCATGACAGTTTCCTGGGTATAAAGCAGCAAGCTTGTGTGAGAATTTGGATTATTTCCCATCAATTCCAAAATTTGTTGCCTCACTGTATACCCTTATCCTATACTAAATTTCTTGAATAAAATTTTAAATTAAACGTTGTTTTCAACCTCTTGGGCCTTTTTAAAAACTGTATCTGCCAAAACAACAGATTTTTTCCAAGCAAAGCTGCCCATGGTCTTCAAGGCAAGTGTGAGAAATTTTGTCTCCAAAAAGAAGCTTGTTTGTTCCCCTTAAATAGCAAACTGTTGGTCAATACCCCAGAGGCCTCTACAAGTGAATTCCAAATTAAAATATCTGCTACTCATGTGAATTACCACATTCCACCAGCATGGGACATGTAATTTCTCAGAGTGCAGAACCCAGGTGTGAGAGGCTAGAAAAAGCTAAAATTTAATAAGATGAAACCAATATAATGGAATTTTTTGCCTTCATAGGACTGGCAAGGTTCCATAGGTACACTACCAATACGCCAACACCACCAGCACCATACTTTGGACCATTGACCAAATTTCAGGTGAGTCAGATGGAGTCCAAAGTTTGAAGTAAATTGCAAGGCAAGGAACAGGTCAAAGTTTTTTCCAAGGAAACAAGGACGGAATGGAATGAAAATGAAGGAGGAAATTGAAGCACAAGGGAGGAAGGGAATGAAGGGAATGGAGAAGAAGGAGAGAAAAAGGTGTGAAAGAAGGAAGGGGATGGAATGGGAAGGGACGGAGTGGAGGGAAATTAAATGGAAGACCAAATCAAAGGAGGCCAGGCGCATGTTGTGGTGTCAATAAAGACTGATGCAAGGTGGTTAACTGGCAATGTTGGAGAGGTTTCATTGCGGGTTTGAAGGAAGAGAGCCCATGAGGAACTCTTGAAGGTGAAGGAATGGAATGCTTGTCCAAAGAGGGCTTGGGCCGCAAAGTGCAAGGAGATCTTTGGGAAGTTGTTAGTTGCACAAGTCCTTGTATTGGAACAGATGTTGCGTTGGATAAATGATGAAGATCTGGATGAATTTATGTCAATGGTGAGGGAGTTGACTGAAAATTGGAAAGAGGTAGAGAAAGAAATTTAGGAAAATTTATGATGAATTACTTTATTATATATATATATATATATATATATATATATATATATATATTGATTATATATATATAAATATTGATTATAAATATATATAATTGTTTCTTTGGGAAAAACAAGGGTTATGTTAACAGGATAAGGAAAGAAATAAAATAAATGTAAGAAACATTTCTTTGTTATGAAAGTGAAAATGAGCCAATTTCAAGAAACAAAAAATGAGATAGGATGGGATGATGTTAAGCTTGGAAAGGTATGCAAGCGTAGTTGACATGAAAGTATCAAACCAAGTCAGGAGAATTGTAAAAGTTATGGGATGGTTCCCACAAGTTTCAATCTTTTTTGTACTGGAAGCCAGTCCATTAGAAAAGGTATTGAAGTTTTCCTTTGTGTAACCTGGATTCCAGAATACCGCTTTATTCCCACTCTAGATTATCTTGGTCATTGACCAGTTCAGGATGGGGATGAGTCTTTCCTGGTTATAGGACTCAAGCTGGATCTAGGAAATTCACATGGAAGACTGGTTGGATACCTTTCCATTTTTCAGGTAAGGAAAGTTTGAAAGTGTTGAGAGAGATGAGTGATTTGAATTTGAAGGGGCCAAGTTTTCTTTCAGAGAGTTTTTGGGTTGAGCAAGTAGTGAAAATATTGTGAGCATTGAGCCATACCAGATCTCCTACTAAAAAGTTTGGTGCCTTAGTGCAAAGTTGGTCTGCTTTCTTCTTGTAGTGCTGGTTTTCTGCTTCAAGGTTTGATTGGAGTTTCAATTGAAGAGATTTAATGTAATTAAAATAATCAGTAGCAAGTTGAGAAGATGCTACCTGAATCAAAGCAAAGGTTGGGTTTCTACCATAAAGAGTCTGGAAGGGAAACTTTTTTGTGGAGGAATGAGTGGAGTTGGTGTAAGAAAATTTGGCTAATGTGAGCCATTGCAACCATTTGTCCTTTTGATAGGTGAATTACATTAAAAGATACTGTTTAAGAATCTGATTAACTTGCTCTGTCTGCCCATTTTTTTTCCAGGTGGTAAGCCATTGATAATTTGCAATTGATCTTCAAATGCTGCCATAGCAACTTACAGGAGCAAGATAAAAACAAGGATAAACAATCACTAACTATATTATCAGGGAGTCCATGTTTCAAAAATTCATATTCTATGGATAAATTAGCTAGTTCTTCCAAAGAGGTGGTAACAGTACTTCAAATGAATAAGGCCATCTTTGAGAAGCAATCTAATAAAACTAAAATAGCATCATAACCACTAGAAATAGGTAATTGTGACATAAAATCCATCAAAAACAAGTGCCAAGGAATAGGAGGGATAAGAAGTTCCTGGAGAAGCCAATACTTATGGTTTTTTGAGGAATTGTTGCAATCTCCATCATGGAACTCTCTAAAATAGTCTTTTACTTCCTTGGTCATACCAGGCAAATAGAAGTCTTGTGCAATCAACTGCTAGGTTTTATCCTGCCCATGAGGACCAGCAAGTGGAGAGTTGTGCTGAGAGTCAAAGATATCTAACTTAATGCAAGGATTATTTGGAACTACTATACAATCTCCATTGAATAAATAACCATTTTTGTCAATACTATAATCACCATCTAATAATTTTGTACTCTTGCAAAGTTCTTTACTCTTAGGGTTTTTGAGTTGAGCTTTTTGAAGTTTGGAAGCCCTGTCTTGAAGGTGAGTGATTATCTAACTGAGTTGGCCAGACTTATTGGAGAAGAGTGTCCTAAAGTTTTCAGGGTTGTTATCAGCAAAGTTTCTCCCCCCCTGGGTAAACATCATCCCCACATGACAAAGCATCAGGGATTACCGCTTTTTTCCCAGGGAGGTGTGTGCTTGTAAATTTGAAATTGGAGAGGTATTTGGCCCAACCTGCCTGTCTGCGTGGAAGGACTTTTGAGCTAATAAAGTATTTAAGAGAATTTCGATCAGTTAATACCTCAAAGGGTTCCATAACACCCAAAAGGTATGAGCACCATTTCTTCAAGCAATAAACAATTGAAACAACTTCCTTTTCATGAGTCTCATAATTAAGCTCTGCAGCAAGTAGTTTGCAAGACTCAAAGGCTAAGGGATGAAAAAGAAAGGAAGAAGAAGAAAATTGTGAGATTACTCCTGCAATTGCATAGAACCTTGCTTCTGTTTCTACAATAGTGCAAGCTAGCTTTTAAAATGAGTGATTATCAGAGCATTAGTAAAGACTTTCTTTAGAGCCCTAAAATCTAAAGCAACTTGTTCATTAAAAACAAAATGAGTGCTCTTTTGAAACAGATTAGTAATACTAACCATCTTCTTTGCGTAATTCTCAATAAACCTCCTGTAAAAATTATTAAATCCAAGAAATATTTGAAGATATTTGACCAAAGAAGGTGTGGGCCAGTCCAATATGTGGTGGCTTTTGGCTGGTTCCATAAACAGTCCTTGCTGAAAGACTACGACACCTAAAAACGGAAGAGAATGAGTATTAAATTTGCACTTAGGGGCTTTTGCAAACGGTTTATTCTTTTTAAGTTGCTGCAGCACCTCCTGAACATGTACAATTTGATCCTGAAGATTTTTTGAGTATACAAAAAAATTATCAAGGTATACCACAAGGTATTTCTCTACAAGGTCAGAAACAATTTCATTGAAAAAATGTTGAAAAGTGGAAGGAGAATTGCAGAGGCCTAAAGGCATGACTGTATACTCATAACTGCCAAACCATTTTCTCATTGTGGTCAAATACTCATGGCATTTTGCAATTAAAATTAGGTTATAGGTGCCTTGAAGGTCTGACTTTGAGAAATAAGCAGCTCCATGGAAGAGATTGAGGAGGTGTTGTATAGGAGGTACTGGGTAAGCATTCTTCTGGTTTACCTGGTTAAGTTTCCTGTAGTCAATACAAAGGCAAAGGCTGCCCTCTTTCTTTGGGACAAATAGGACGTAAAAGCTTGTTTTCAAATTTCTGGGTCAAAGAAATCCTTTCAATAGATTTTCTGCAATTTATTCTTGAGGTGCAACTGATTCTTGGTTTGAGAGAAAGTAGACTGGTCCAGGTGCCCAAGGTGGGACAGTAAGTTTGATCCTGTGGTTGTAAGAATGGGAAGGAGGTAGTTTATCTTCCATTACAGCTGAAAAGACTTCAAAAAAGTCATGATAAACTGAAGTTAAAGACTCTCAAATGATTTCTACACCTTCAATATTTTTATCATCAAGCACCAGATTTGAGGTGCTTGCATGATGCAAGAGGATTAGAGAGCTCAAAATACACCTTTTGGTAGGCACCTGTTTCTCTTTGGAGAAACAAAGGAGAGGTAAGTTGGAACAATAATAAATAAACCATAAATCTAAAAAGGGAGTTAGGGAATGGAGGTCAGGATATTTCAAATCTCCTGGAAAAAAATTGTGATGCCAACTCAATGACAGTGTCAGCTAGGCTGTGAAATTCCTGTTTTACAGGAATTTTAGTGTCCTGGGGTTTCAAGGTTCAAAGTTTAATTACTCCTTCTTGCCAATTCACATCTATATTCCAGTAAACTGGGAATTCATGGCCTAGAATGGTGTCTTCCATTCTGGGGATATCCAAAAAAATAAATCACATTTGAAGCTGGTGAAATTGGAAAATGCAAATGTCCATTTTTCCTCATGGGTAACCCAATGAGACAGTTTGATTTCACTACTTACTAAATAGATGGTAAATGTATCTACCTCAGAACACATAAGGTTTTTGGAGGTGGAAAAAGATTAACTTATAAAAGAAAAATTATTGCTGGATTTGAGTAGAACACAATAAGGAGTGTTGTCAGAATTGAAAAGGAAAAATCTTGAACTCAGAGAAGCAAGTGAACCCCAAGTGCAAAAATTGACTTTCTGTAATTTAGATCATGTGTATTTTTCCTTTAAAGTATCTGAAAAACTACAAGCTAATTTTTTGACTGTCTAGATTCTTCACGCGCTAGCTGCTTTGCACAACTATTGAAATCATTCTTTCCTCCACAATATATACATAAACCCTCTTTTCCCCTCCTTTTCTGTTCCTTTTTCTGGAGCATTCTAGTTTCCTTATCTGGGAACTTTTGATTTTTGGAAATGGTTTTGCCCTTTGGGTTGGATTTTGAACTCAGATTCAGTTTGGAGTGTTTTGGATTCTTTAAATTTTTCTCCAAAGAGTTGTCTGCCAGTGGAGCCAATGTTGAGGTTCCATGGTTATTTTTTGGAGAGACGTTTTTTCCATGATAAACATTATCAAGCTTGACCACCCATTCAATGAGCTGCTGAAGGGAGGTTGTCTTATTTCCCCCAACTGCAAGCTGTTCAATTAGGCGTGTCAGTAAACCCTTTCAAAAATGAAATCAATGCGCTGCCTTGTTTCATTGGATGCAAGACTGCAGAGGTCAAAAATGAGAGATATAAACAGAAACCCTACTATTCTCCTTCATAATTGACTATCAACTTTGTATTTGGAGTTTTGAACTTTTGCGGGATTTCCAAACAGGGTGAACAGTTTTTGCTCCAATCTATCCCAATTTTTTAGAATACAAGTGGGGCTAGTATTTGACAATAGTTTGAGGTATGGTTTTAACCACTGCAAGGCTCTGCCTCCTAAGATGGAAGATGCATACATGAATTTATGTCTGTTTGAGGGGAAGTTATTTTTATCCTTTGAGAATATTATTTTGCAAGACTGTACAGAGGATCTAAGTTTATGGGAGTTTTCCCCCAAAAAATTTCAGTTTTCTTCATGCCCAGAGTGGAAAAACTGGGATGGCTTGTGCCTGATTGCAAGGCATTTTAGTTAAGATCCTGGATCAAAGCCAAGAGAATTTTCAGACTTTTGTCTTTGGGAGCACTAGTGCAAACCCTTGCTCTACCGCAGGTTGAGTTTTCATTGGAGGAAGGTTCATAATCTTCAATTTCCTCAAGAGGATCCACTGGAGCTTCCTGTTGAGGAGCAAGGGGGTTTGCAAGAGATTCAACCAAAGGATATTTAGAATAAGGAACTGATTCTAAGGGATTTTGGACCTGTGAAGGGTTTAATCTCCCTACCCAATGAATATCATCATCATAAGTGCTCAGGGAAGCATTCCTGGTCAAGCAAGTACCTGACATTGTAAGAAGACATCTACCATAGCTTGGAAAACTATTACAGAGGATTGAGTTAGTTAGTTTACTGTCACACAACCACCCCGCGTAACATAGGGGATTCTTAGATGATTTTGAGTTCAAGGAATGAGTGTGAGATAGCAAGGCTAACTGCAAAGTGCAAACTGTGGTTTGGGAATCCAAAAAACAGCAAGAGGGATGAATTTTTCCAATGGCAGGGAACTAAAGCCAAGCCCAATGTGATGACTGGATTTAAAAAAATGCCAGAAATTATGAAATTAACTAACTGAGTGGACAATCTTCAGGAAGGCCATGTAGCCTTTATAAGGTAATCAAATTGTGACTAGATACAAACTGATGGATGGCTAACTACAGCTAGGAAGCAATGATGCAGTGAATGAAAGGGAAGCAACGGGAAAAATGAAATAACAGTACAGTTTTTTCCAAGGTTTTAGCATAGTTTCAAGAATATAGAACATGATTCCAGAGAGACTCAGTGGATGCCAGTAAAATATTGACATGTGAGGATAATGTGAATATACAGATATAGCTTATGCAGGGAAGGGATTAGTATATTTGTGAACTACACATTTCATGTGGTTATCTAAGCCTGTGTGCAAACTAGTGTGATTGTGTGACCAAGAATGGAAGTCCAAGGGCTGATGATACTCAGGGTAGAAGAGAAAACCTTGAATGGATGTTCAACTTTGGGTTACAGTTAACTGCAAAGACATGCAAGTATATTCTGAGTTTCCAAGATTGGAAGTTTGTTACACAAGCCAGAGGTAGTAAGCAGAAGGCATCATTTCTATTTTGATTCATTTGTGTCATGCTTTAGGACTGAGGTAGATGTTAATGGGGAGAAGGATATTTAAAAATGGTGAAGACAATGACCATTAAACTTGGAGAATGAAAGTGAGTTGTTGTTGAATTCAGTCCTGTTATATCAAATTTTCCCCTGAATTTCTTCCCTCTAAATAATTATGGTGTTTTGATCCTAATAGTAAAACAGAATAACCTCCCCCAATTGGGTAAACTTGTTCTAGTTAAATAATAGATATATTGAAAACTAAAAATCACCCATCAAAATTTGAAAAGATAAAATCCAAGATACCCAATCCCACTTTGGGAAAATGTGGGCTCTGAAATATTTCTTAACCACTAATTGACCACCTGGAATTTTATTCAATCCATTGAATCCAAAACTATTTTGGACTACTTTATTTCAATCAAAGTGATGCAATTACTGAAATAGATTTGAAAAAAATTATCAAAATCAAATTCAATTGATCCCATTTCCTGAGAGAAGAAATTTAAATATTTGAGTTTATCAGATTATTGGGGTTCTAGCTCAGTAATAAGAAATTTTTGAATTTGGTTCTGGAGAGGGTCAATCTTTCCATGAAGTTAATGGTCAGCTAGTGACCTCCTTTTTGGCCCCAGTGGTAAATCTGTCTGACTTTAATTTTCCATGAAATTGAAAACAAACTGAATTTGATTTTCAATCAAGTTCAAAACCAGTTGACATTTATTTTCCATGAAGGTTGAATACACAACCAAACCTGTATATTTCATGGTTAACCACAGAATAAATCATCATATTTTCAAGGTGAAATTTTGATACTTATTTGAGACAAAATTGGCAAAATATAGCAACTTCATGTCATTGGGCAGCCAGAGACCCCAATTTATCCCTGTTTTAGTTTCATAAATTTAGTGCTGTGTATACAGGTGAGGTGATTTGGTGCTGTATTTTTTGTTTCACTCACCCTTTTCTGATGATTGGGTGTCTTTGTGGCACTGAATTCAGTATTCAGTATGTTGCATATATTACTTCTGTATATTGGTTGAAAAGACTTTGCTTAGGTGATTGGTTGTATGTTTTCTCTTTTAAGTTGTTGAAAGAACTCTTGATTACTATTGATTTAAGAGGGCTGCGCCGGAAGAGTAATCAGTTAAGAAACAACTGAAAAGAAAGTAAGAAAGAGGAGATAGAAAGAAAGAAAGAAGATAACCAAAAACTAGCACGAGACAGCTGTGACAAGTGATAGTTGAGTTTATTGAAAGAGTCACGATGGGAAAGAGGAGCGGCGCGATTGGAGTAACTTTGATAAGGAAAAAGAGGCTGAAGGTCAGGTTTACAAAAATAGAAAAGCCGGCGATGGACGAAGATCTTACCAGTCAGTCCAGGATTGAAGAGAGTGTCGCAAGACGTTGGAATTGAGATGATAACAAGCACGATGAAAGTAACAGAAAGGATAAATAAAAGAAAAGAAAAAGCAAAGAAAGATAAAAAGAAGAAGAGAAGGAAAATCGAGGTTTGATAGATGTCAAGTGTTGATCTTGGGAGTAGAGTTGATGATTCGAGGTGATGATCTTGAGAGTCTTGGTGAAGATTCCCGTGAGTCCTCATAGTTGTATGTGGTGGAATTTAGAAGTGATGCGGGATCCCCAAGGATGCGCGCGGGGATTCGTGAAAGGTGGTAGTGAGCGCAGAAGGATGAGGAGTCGCGGAGGGATGAGGAGTGTCACAGCAGAGGAGCGCAAAAGAGGGATTTATTTGACATTCTCCAGGTGTTGTTTTAAAATGTTACTGGTATGCTTTAAAGACTTCCAAGGCATATCCATTTTTTTCACAGGGCTGTGATACCTGGGTGGGTTATGACATTCAAGTTGATTTGGGCTGTATTTTCCAACCATGAGAGATAGAGGGGCAGTTTGGCTGAGTTAATATAGGTTCTTTCTAGGATTGAGATTATATTTATACTATAAAATCAATTTTGATTGCTATGGGTAAAGTTTGGTCTACCACAGTGTCAAAGTCTGTCAAATTAATTAGCCAAAAGTGGAGTTTATTTAGCTAGATAGTTTTGTTAGAAGTAGCCACACCATTCTTAGCTCTCTCTTGGAAAAATGAATGGTCATGCACTGTGTATCTCAAACACACACTGGTCCACAACACACATAAGTAGTGATATCAAAAAGTTGCATATGGGGTGTAATTTATTTGATTTGAGATTGACTACAGATAAAGAGAAGGGTAGCAATTATAGAGAAGGAATTATTATAATTTCAAAACTTCTCCTGGTTTGCAAGGGTAGGATGGCACAAGCACTACTGCACACAAAAATCAGGATTGAGAAAAGAAAAATTAAGGCAATTTGATTTAGTAATTGCAGAACAACTGCATTTCGTGCATGGAAATTTATCCCAATTGGGAAAACTCATGGAAGCCATCTATAATTTTCTGCAAGCTAGTTATGGCTTGGATTTATCACAATTTGTATAACTCCCTGTAGCCATTTTGGCCAAATTACTGTGCAACTACATCAGAGAGTAATCTCTGAACAAACCAACCCTCTCCCAAATTGAATAACCTCATATCATCCAACCAGACCAACCAAACAATCAATCAAGGAACCAGCAATCCTCAAGCAACCAATCAAACAATAAAAAAAGGAATCAAACTCAAACAATTGACTGAAAACCATCCAATCCTCAAATAACCACAATCAAGCCATACCAATTCACAAAGGAATCAATCATCCAACCCCATTCAACCACTTGCAAGCAACCAAAAATCTTCCTCCAAATCTCAAAAAGGGAAGTAAAATAGATCATCAGTCAAAAACCTCAGACTGGGACTTATAAACAAAACATTGAAGATTTCAAGCATTCCAAGGCCATCAATTTCTATCTTGACCACAGAGCAGTCTGCAAATAGACCCTGAATTATTCTCAAGAACCTTTCAGGCCAATTCAGAATAAATCTTCCTCATTTCCTGTTTTGCCTAGACCTGAAGACAGGGGGCTCTTTTTCTGACCTCATTCTTAAACAATCTTCTGTTTTATTTATCTTTAACTCTGTTTTATCAAACCTTGCCTAGTCAGCTTATTTTCTGGTTTTACAAAAAGAGTAATAAAGCCAAAATTCATGATTAAAAGCCCTGTTATTCAAAAATTATGAGGAATGGAAGAGGAAAACTTAAAGTTGAAGTAAGGGGTGAGATTAATCCAGGATTAAGGCTCTGAGGGATACTGATTGAATAAATACTATAAGACTAGCACCAGAGGGAATTTTAATGTTATTAAGCCAGGATGTTTGGTTTTTTTGTGCTGATATTAAACCTGTTGGAATGGAACTAACCAATAAAAATTAGTATACTAATTAATTGGTGGGATTAGAGCTGGAAGAAGGAGAGGCAAGTATATGTGAGAGTTGAGGAGGAGTCCTTGAGTTATGAGTGACCGGTTCTGGGGCTGTAATCCCCTTGGAATTAAATTTTAAACTGTGGGGATGGAGGCTGAAGTTGACAGATTGGTTGATGGGCCTTTCCAGGGAGTTCTGTGATTGACTTATCCGGAATTACTAGGGGAATGAAGGCCAGACAAGAGTGTTTAATATGGATATAGTAAGTCATGTAATGTAATTACTAGTCATAAAATTTATATTGAAGGAGAGATAGAGTATGCACCAATCAATATATATGGAGAGAGAGCCTGGGATATTGCATAGCACCTGCAGGGGATGCAGGGAGATACCTGAGGGGGTTGAGCTAGTGAATCCAGAGGTAGAGGTTGGATCTTCTCAGGTTTGGAGTGGCTGAGGTGGCTGGTTCTGGAGATTCAAAATGTAGTTATCACAGACTTAAAATTAAAGTTTTAAATTATTAGGGTTCATACAACCCCCAGGAAACAGGGTGTAAATTGTTTGCTTGTGGAATGGTTTCATCAGCTTAAGTTTCAAAAATGATAGGATTGTTTTTCAAGGTGGTGAACTCCATCAAATCAACTAGGAACATGGTCTCGTAAGGATTTTTCTGCAAAATTTCTTTCAAGCTCTAGATCAGCAGATTGCGGGTAACCATAATGATAGTCATGGTTTGGTTTCTGGATGTGTACACCACTTGGATGTTGATTTATTTCAAATAATTAAACATAAAAATTGATATCATTTTTGTGTAAGTATTGGGGATAAG
Source organism: Puccinia polysora (assembly GCA_025617555.3). Classification (NCBI taxonomy): domain Eukaryota; kingdom Fungi; phylum Basidiomycota; class Pucciniomycetes; order Pucciniales; family Pucciniaceae; genus Puccinia; species Puccinia polysora. The sequence continues at coordinate 36,562,179 of CM062628.1, forward strand.
TTTCAACAGAAATAGTGTTGTTTAGAAGAATTTGGGGATGGGGTCAACAGAAAAAGGAGTATTGGAATTGGGTGAAATAATTGGGGATGAGGTTCAACTGAAATAAAAATATTGGAGCCATATCCATCATTTCAGTTAAAAGAATGGAGATTTGTTTCAACAGAAATAGGAACATTGTGACCATAGCCATTGGTGTTGGAACCATTTCCATTCTGCAGAGTAATATTGGTACCAGGATTAGTGTGAAGGTATTCCTGATGAGGTTCAAAATATATGGGATTGTTGAAAATTCAAGAATTAGTAAACCAATTTCATGAAGGGAATGATCTGGAAGGTTTTAAAAGGTATTTTACGCTCCAATTTCAAGTTTTGTTTTCTACACCATTCTTACAACACATCCTATTCCTCAGTACCATCTAACTCAGTCTTTAAGTGTGACACAAGAAAAACCCATATGATTAGCACCTCGACTTACTAACTCTGGCTTATACACAAGTGACCTACCAACTTTTGAAACTCAGTCTATCTCTGAAATCCTTGCAGTTCCATCCAATCAAGCTTGCTTCTTCAATCTTTGGAATTAGTGATCCCATTCTAGGTCAAGCTAATCCATATTGGCTTCTGCTTTTTATGAAAAGCCATATCAGTTGAAAAATACACCTAGGGACTAGCCCCATAACCTGCATAACTATATTCTTCCATTTGAATTACATTTGCAGTTTCCTTAATTTCATTTTTTAATCCTGTTACGTCCATGTACTTGCATTTTCTATTTTTCAATTTTACCCTATAACCTTGTACAAAATATAAAATTTATTTCATTTAATCATTCTGTTCCTGTCTTTCATTGATTCATTTATCCCTAGCTGTAGAAAAATTTCCATCAGGTTGTATCTAGTCACCACCATTTATCACATAATGGCCATGCAGTCCACCTGAAGAATTTTTGTTCCATTATTTAATTTCATATGTCCTTACTTGTTTTCTGAGGTAAATTTATCAAATTTTACTTTGCCTTATTTTCCTTCCATTGGAAAAAATTAATTTCTCTTGAAGTTTTTTGAGACTCCAAACCAAAAATTTGTACTTTTCAGTTAGCCTTGCTATACTTGTGCTTCTTTTTCAATCAGCAATCTCCCATTTGTGCTCACAATTATATAAGATTTCCCTATAATATGTTGGGTGGTTTTGTGAAATTAAATTAAATAAACCAACTCATTACATTGTAGTTGCCACATATAATAGATTTCTTTCCCAATTTCACTTACGTGCTTGAATGGGACACTTCACTCACTCCTTATAATGATTATATCAATAGGGTAGGGAGCTCCAGCACTTAAAGGGCCCAAAAACCCTGTGATCCTGTTCCTTCTTCTAAATCTCCTTTGTTTGAACCTCTTGAAAGTCTCCTTGCTCCTCAGAATCCCTCCAAAGCCTTGAAGGATCTTCTCAAAGAAATTTGGGATTCCAAAAAGTCTTCCAATGAAACCTTGACTTGTGGTAGGCCAAGGGTTCACATTAATGCTCACAATTTGGAGGAATTGACCCTACTATCTACTATAATGCAGGCTGTTAACCAGAATTCCTTGCACCCTAGCACAAGTTGTGCCAGCTTTTGGACTCCAGGCATGAAGCATCCTGACCACTTTAGAGGAAACAATGCTCATACACTTTAATACTATTTGCAGTCTTGTAAAATCAGCTTCTCAAACAATCACAACAACTTCCCCTCCAACAGAGACAACTTCATGTATGCATCTTCCTTTCTAGGAGGTAGAGCCCTTCACTTGTTCAAAATGTATCTCAAACTACTATCCAACAATAGTCCCACCTTTATTCTCAAAAACTGGCACAAGTTCAAGAAAAAACTCTTCACCCTTTTTTGAAACCCCAATGCAGTTAAAAAAAAAAAGTACAAAATCAATGGCCTGGTAATTAAGGATAATAGTATGGCATCTGTTTATATTTCTAAATTTGGAACATTGAAATCTTTTACCCAATGCAACTAGGGGGCACTCTTATTTCACTTTCAAAAGGGTTTACCAGAACACCTAATTTAAAAGCTTGCAGTTGGGGAGCATGAGACAACCTCCTTTCAGCAGTTGATAGATTGGTTTATCACTCTTGATAATGGCTATCACAACACAAAGGGCTGTTGAAAAAAAATCATGGATCATCAGCCTTGGCCCCAAAGGCAGACAACTCTTTGAAGCAACCCTCAAAGAACCCAAACCAAAAAAAAAATCAAATTCAAACTCCAACCATAATGGAAAATTTTTTTCCAATACTCTAAGCTTCTTGGACAAAGAAAACAGTTTACTCCAGGACAATTAAAAGCAGAGGCGGGAGAAGGAGGGTTATGTATATATTACAGAGGAAAGCATGATGTGAATATTCATGCAAAGTGGCTAAGTTGCCAAAAAAATAGCTTGTTTTTTTTCTGAAACTTTCAAGGAAGACTAAAAATCATCTGAATATTTGTGAGCTAATATTTTCACTTGTGAGACTGCTAAGACTTTCCAAGATTCATTCTTTTCCATTCCAACAAGAAACCTTATTGTGTACTCCTTGACTCTGACGCTAAAAATTCTTTTATAAGTCAGAACTTTGCCACTTCAAAAAATCTTATGTGTTCTGAGATAGAAATTTTTCCAACATATTTAGTAAGTAGCTCTTCTGAACCACCTCATTGGGTTACCCATAAGACAAAATGGACTTTTGCATTTTCCAGTTTCCCCAGCTTTGAGTGGGATTTATTTTCCTTGGATATCCCTGGAATAGACAAAGAAATTCTAGGCCAGGAGTTTCTAGTGTATTGGAATTTCAGCTCTCTGATACCAGGAACCTTTTGGTCATTTAGCTACAGGGAGTGATAAAGTAATGGAATAATAATATTCCCCAAAAATAAACACATAAAAATCCCCAATAATAGATATTTTAAAAGCTAGTCCAAGGCTTATTGGTTTGGTTAAAATTTTTTCAATATGTTATACAGAGGGGCCACAGTCTCATCCTACTGGGGATGTTTAAATTCAAACAACCTCTCTTCAGGGGATAACTTTGGATCATATAAAACCCATAAATAATGGGAACCTTAATGAATTACTCAGGAATGAATTATTATCCAGCTAATTTGTGATAATGGACAGGCAATCCAGCACACAAGACAAGCAGGAAGGAAATAACTGACTTCTTTGAATAATTACTCTCACAATATCTGCAGTGGTTCACAGTAGAAGGTTTTAAGATGAAGATTGGGGTTTTTCATGATCACACTTCAATGGAAAAAACATGGTTGTAAAATAAATCACTAATAAATCAGAATAGGGCCATATATAAATTTATAAAATCTCTGAACCCCTTGATCATGGATGGCAAGGGTTCTTCATAATAACCAATGAATTTTCTGGGGTTTAAAAAGCCAAAAGAATGCCTCTATAAATACCTTTTTGGGTGGAAAGGAGCCTTCCCATAGCATGTAGAGGGGTTAGGTCTAATTTTCTGAGGCTATCAAGCCACACATGACATTTTCAGCCCTTCCTCTTGGTTCTTCCAATCAGCCAATCACAGAACTTCAAGATTAGCACATTATTTTAACTGCAGGATCTGTTATTTTGTTAATCTGTTATTTCAGTGATTCTCCACATTTCTTTGATTTTTATTATCATTATTTGTTTAAATCTATTATTGGTTTTTTTCTATTGATTTTACACCACCTGCCGATCACTTCAATAATTTTTAATAATTTTACATGATCACTTCATGATGTTTTTTGTGATCACTAAAGATCTGGATCAGTCCTTGCTGTGGTGATCCTCAATGTTGGTTTCTTAAATTAAAATACTTCAAAGTTTATCTTATAATAAATTATCCAATATATTATTTTTTTAGACCATCTACCATGCATATTTCACATTTTTACATATGCATGGATTATCCTGATGGGTTGTAGCTGTTATTGGTGGTACCTGCCATCATTTACTTTTTGATCAACTCTAATCTGCAGAGAAGTCAGATTTCCTGCTTGCAGGGAAGGGTCTACTGCATGCAGGATCTACTGTGTGCAGGAGTCCTGCATGCAGGAATCTGCTAATTGATGCATGCAGGGCAAAGCAGAGGTGCAGGGACTGCGTGTAGGGACGCACGGCTGCATGCAGGAATTCTGACAAAACACATTTCTGCATGTAACTCCTAAAATATACACAGAACCTCAGTTTGTACTGAATTTTAGGTGTAAAACCCATATGTGATAACATGTGTGAAATATTAAAATGGCCAAAAAAGTGCCATAGTGGTGTTGTGATGTTTTGTTTATTTTTGTTTAATTATTTGAAATATGAATCAGTAAGAATTAAAGGGTGGGGTCAGTGAATGACCCAGCATAATTTTGGGTGGAAAATCCATTTCTGTAACATTATTTCTGGATTTCCGACTCCATTTTGGTTTTGTTAATATTTTGTTTTATTTTTTTACTTTGTTACTTTGACAGATTGCTCTGCAAATGGTAGCATACTGACATGGAATCTGGATGTTAATTGGCAAGAAGGATTAATTAACCTGCAAGCCTTGAAACCCCAAGAAACTATCCAGTTCATCAACCAGGAATTTTCCATCCTGCTTCACCTTGTCATTGAGTTGGATGACTCCTTTCCACCAGGCAATTTTCAATATCCTGATTTCCCTTCCCAAGTTCCCTGTTCAGATTTAGGAGTTATCACTTACCTATCCAACTTACCAATTCCTTTCTTGTTCAAAGAGAAGAAGGCACCTACTAAAATGTGTATTCTGAGCTCCTTAATCCTCTTGCACCATGCTAATGCTTTGAACTCTGTGCTCAAAGATGACTAAAATATTGAATATTTAAAAATTGTTCAAGGGTATTTACCTTTGGTTTATCATGACTTTTCTGAAATATTTTTAGATTTGAATGCCAAAAAACTAGCTCCTTCCTGTTAATATGATCATAAAATCAAACCTTCTGGCCCACATCTGGCACCCAGAGTGGTTTACTCTCTCTCACAGCAGGAATTAACTGTGCTTCAAGAATACATTGTGCAAAATTTATTGAAAGGATTTCTTCAACCAAGCAATTCAAACACAGACTCTCCAGTACTTTTTGACCTCAAAATAGATGGTGGGCTTTGCCTTTGTGTTAAAGCAAACTGAATTGGGTCACCAGGAAGAATTCATACCCAGTACCACCTACTTTGAACCTTCTTATTCTCTTCCATGGAGCTGCTTATTTCTTGAAGTTAGATCTTGGAGATGCTTATAACCTGGTTTTTATTGCATAATTTAATGGGCATTTGAATGAAATGAAAACTTGTTTTGGAAATTATGAGTACACTTTTATGCATTTTGGACTTTGCAATGCTCCTTCCACTTTTCAACATTTTTTTAATGACATTTGTTCCAATTTTTTAGAGATATACCTTGTAGTTTATCTTGAAAATATACTGGTCTAATTGAGGACTCTTCAAGATCACATGGCACATGTGCAAGAGGTGAAACAGAAACTTCAAAAGAATAAACTTTTTGCAAAACCCTTCAAGTGCAAATTTCACACTCATTTTATCCAGTCTCCAAGGGTTTGATTTTTGCAAAGAGGCCTCTCCATGTACCCAGCCAAAAGAAAAATCATATTGAACTGGCTCACACCTATTTCAGTAAATTCTTTACAATTTTTTGTAGTATTCAGTGATTTCTATAGAAGTTTCATTGAGTTTTATGTCAAGAAGACTATTAATCTTAGTAATATACTTTAAATAGACACTCATTTTTTTTACTGAACAAGCTGCTTTGGATTTTGATGCTCTGAAAAAGGCTTTCACCACTGCTCCAATACTTCCTCACTTCAATGAGCTAGCTTGAAATATTTTCAAAACCAATGCAAGAGACTATGCTATTGCAGGAGTCATCTCACAGTTTTCTGCTTCCTCCAATCTCTTTTACCCTGTAGCCTTTTATTCTTTCAAAATTTTCACAACAGAGCTCAAATATGATATTCGTGAAAAGGGAATTATTGCAATTAATTGTTACTTGAAAAAATGGTTTTCATACCTTTTAAGTCTTATGGAACCTTTTGAGGTGTTAACTGATCACAATTCTCACAAGTATTTCATGAGCCCAAAATTCTTACCACACAGACAGGAATAATGGGCCAAATACCTCAGCAAGTTCAATTTTAATATCACATGCTGCCCCAGGAAACAAGCAGTAGTCCCTGATGATTTATCACACCATGAAAATGTTTACCCAAGGGGGGGGGAACTTTTGCCAATAACAACCTGAAAAAAATTAGGAAAATTTTCTCAAATAAGTCTCCCATCCAACTCTGTTTTATGATAACCAACCTTCAAGAAAAAGCCTCCAAAATATGATAGGCTAAACTCAACAACCCCAAGTGCAAAAAACTCTTCAAGAATGCAAACTCACCAACAAACTGTTACAGTATTGAAATAAATGGTTGTTTAGGTTATAAGAATTGTATAGGAGCACCCATTAATCCTTGCATTAAGTTAGATATCTTGGAGTCTTGCCATGAATCTCTGCTTGCTGGTCATCATGGTCAGGATAAAACCTACCACTTCATTGCACAAGACTTCTATTTGCCAGGTATTACCAAGGAAGTAAAAGACTATGTTAGCATGTGCTATGATTTCAATCATAAAAAGTCCTCAAATCACTGGAATTTTGGGTTTCTTCAACCACTTCCAATTCCACCTATTCCTTGGCACTTGCTTTCTATGGATTTTTTTTCATTTACCTATTTATAGTGGCTATGATTCTATCTTAGTAGCAGTAGATTGCTTCTCAAAGGTGGATATCTTTCTTTGCAGTAATGTTAAAGCCCCCTCTGAAGACCTAACTAATCTCTTTATAGATTTTATTTTGTTGAAGCATGGTCTTCCTGATAGTATAGTTATTAATTGTGGAACCTTATTTTTCTCTTGCTTTTTTACTTCTCCCTTCCAGCACTTGGAGATCACTGGGAACTTATTAATGGCCTAACACCTGGAAATGGATGAGCAGACCAGGAAATTTAATCAGATTCTTTAAAAGTATCTTTGAATGTAGTCCTCTTATCAGCAGGAAAATTGGTCAAGATGGCTTCCACAAGCCAAATATTCATCCAACAATTCCACTCATTCTTCCACCAAACATTCAGCCTTCCAAGATATTTATTCAAGGAAACCAACTTTTATCTCTATTTGTGTAGCATCTTCTCAACCAGCTGCGAACTATCTCACTCTCATTCAATCTCTTCAATTGCAACTTTGGATCAACCTCAAAGCAAAAAACAAATGCTAAAAGGAACAAGCCAACCAACTTTCCATGAAAGCACCAACCTTTGCAGTATGAGATCAGGGATGGCTCAATGCTTGCAAAATTTTCAGTACTTTCCCAAACCAAAAACTCTCTGAGAATAAAATTGGCCCCTTCAAAGTCAAATTAGTCATATCCCCTAATATTTTTAAAATCTCATTACCCATGAAACTGAAATTTATCCAGCCAGTCTTTCATGTGTCTCTCCTAGATCCAGTATGAGTCCTATAACTTGGAAAAACTCATCCCCCTCCAGAGCCTGTGAATGTTCACAAGCACTTAGAGTGGGAATTAAGCCATATTCTGGCTTCAAGGTTACGCCAAGAAAAGCTTCAATACCTTGCTGAATGGTCTGGCTTCCAGTCAGACAAAGGTTGTGCCTCTTGAGAACCAGCCCATAGCTTTTGCAACTCCCCAGATTTGGTTTGAGACTTTCATGAAAAGTGCCTTTGCAAACATTCCTGCTCTTATTCCAATCCCTCCTCCTTCCCATCCAATCCAATCCACTCCCATGCCTCAAATCCAATTCCATTCCCCTTTGTTCCATTCACCATATCTCTCTTTCATATTTTAATATCAATTTTCCTACATCATTTCTTCAGTTTTCTTTTTTCTTAAAACTCACTTTTTCCATTCTCCTTTCTCCTTAAAAATTTCAAGAAAGAAATATAAAATTAAAATGAAATGAAATGAAATGAAATGAAATAAATTCAAATTATAAAATCTTATCTCTACAAATTACCTTTCATTTTTTATTCTGCCTTTTCCTAACTTTCATTCAAATCCTTGGAAATCAGCAAAAACTAGCTCTTATCCTCTTCATATATTAGTCTAGAAAGCCTACTCATGGTATGCACTTGTGCAAAAAATGCCTCCTTGAATATTGCCTCACAATTTGTGGTTCAGCCCTCTTTGTTTTCAAATCACACACATTTCCCTCTATCATGTCCTTGTATGGTCTTTTTTGGGGGATCTGTGAAGAAGAACCCTTGCCTTCACTTCTGGTTATACACCTTGCATCAGTTTCAATTGGAATCCAAACTTTGGCCCTGGCTCCATCCCTTTAAACCTCCAATCTTGTCAGCTTGCTACTATTGCAGAGCAAGCTGCAAAAGTAAGTAAAATAAAATAAAAATAATAATAATACAACTAACCTAAGAAAAAGTAGGAAAACCATAAATATTGTTACAGAAATGGATTCTCCATCCAAAATTAGGTAGGGTCACTCACTGACCCCACCCTTGAAATCCAACTCCTTACATTTTTAAATAATTAAGGGAAAAAGAACCAAAATACTACAGCTCCAGTATTGAGCTTTTTGGCCAATTAAATATTTCACATGCATTTTCACGTAGAGGTTTCACACCTAAAATTCAGTCAGAATTGAGGTGTTGTGTATATTTTAGGAGTTAAGGGCGGAAATGTGTTTTGTCACAATTCCCGCACGCAGCCGCGGCAGCCACAGCACCCGCGCGCAGCTGAGATACAGCCGTGTCAACCCGTCAAGGTCGTGTACGCAGCCCCGGGCCTCTGACATGTACGCAGCCGCGGGACTACGGGCTGACATAGTGACAGGCGGCCTGGGTACCGCATAAACAGGCTACAACATACACGGGAACTTATTACATATGTAATAAAGGTTCCCATGGATAGTAGACTGTCTAAATATACATAATATTTTATAAAAATACCTAAATAATCCTTACACGTATTTTTTATTTAATATAATGCAAAGAATCAAGAATGTCGAAAATACAACAATGACTGCTTCAAAAAATATATTAAAATACTTTAATATACTTTTATGAGAATTATTATACATCAACATTCTCGTGACATACTAAGGAAGATAATGATGTAATAATATTACATGAATTCTCATGACTTATATTTTTAAGTAATTATCTTAACAAATCAACTGGAACTCGTAGATAAAGAGTAAAAACAATATTATGACTTTTACTCCAGTTATATAATACATAATGAGAACTTACCTGACATCAAAATGTCCGTAAAGATGTCTAATAATATAATTATCATATGACTGGGAACATATACTAAGGATAATTAATTAAATAATACATAAATAGGACAGATTAGTGTTATTCACACGTCCTAATGTCCATTATAAGGTAGAATATTTCCCATACCCTAAGGAATTAGATGCTACCCAGGCTATAGCACCAAGGGCACATGACAGGATACCTCTGGTTACCCTGCTAGCCTTAGTGTCCGTCCCTTTGAGCACCTACAACCCTCAGAAGGACCATATTGGGACTCCAAAAACTATAAATACAGAGCTCTTTTGAGGATGTTGATGGGCAGAGACCCAGTAATATTCATATCCAGACGCCGTGCCAAGGTAATCAAATACTTATAAGAGATAAGTAAGTGATTTATGGCAATGTCTGATCAGTAATATCCGTCCTCAAACTTCTTTTTATCAATTAAAACTTCTGAACAACCTTATAACCCCAGTATACAGGTTTAACCCATCAGTACACGTCCCAAACAGATACCCAAAGTATTTAATAATATACCAGTGAGTCTCATTATCCTTTCTCTGTGGTGTTAGCTTGGCTACAAGGCCCTACCACTCCATTGTGTATTTTATATACATATTATCTTTGGGTATAATAATCTTTAAACTAAAGAACCCAAAGTAACCAGGACTACGTGTTTTCATACTGAAATCCCTGAAGAGAGGTGTTAAAGATCCCCAATATAATTGTGGCCCCTCTATAAATATTTAATAATCAATTTTGATTCAAAACAATAAACAATAACCAAACCATTTGACCTTGCAATAAGCTTAATCCAAGTATTCTATGGATTTTTGCTGCATTTTTTAAATAATATATTTATTATTTACAATATCACCTCTGGTAGCTAAAGGATAGCAAGGGTCTTGGCATCCAGGAGGCTCACAATTGGGGGTCTGGCCGGGAAATATTCCATTTTATTATATTTAATACCTTGGACCAGACATTTTCACAAAAAAATAAAATCAAAGATAAATTTATCTGACTTTATAACCGTGATTTATTATTAAATTCTTTGGCAGTGGATTTAAAAACCAATGCAGAATTAATAATCTATTATCTAAATCTTTTAAAGATAAGAAAAGAAGAATACATTAGAAATTATAAACCTACAGGTTGGAAAGCTTTAACTCCAGCTGAGCAACTTAATATTTCTTCTGCACGCAAACACCTAGATAAACTCCTTGAACAAGAAGATCTTGAAAGGCGTATCAACTTTCAGGCTCTATTGAGAAAACATGAAGCTTGGAAAAAATACCGTATAAATTACTTTTTGAAATATAAAAGTAAGTACACAACTTGCATCACCTTATTATTTTTAAAAGAAAATAATATTAACATATTTTATTAAACCAATAAAATATACCTTTTTTATCAGTGAACCCTCCTGTACCAGAAACCACCGCTACTGAAGTAGATCTATTAGATAAGGAAGTCACAGACATCTCTGGACGCCCTGAAAATATTGATTGGACGGGTGAAGACCTCATTGGAAACCACCAAGACCCCGTAGGATTACCTACTAGAGATCAATTCAACCCCAATAAGGTCTTAGTACCTTTGAATATCAATTTAAGTGAGTTTTGAAACAAAACTTATTTTTACGGATTCTTTCTGTAAAAACACTTATAAACATATTATTCTGAAAATGATCAGACGTAACACAAGAGCCTCAGGAAGAATTCCGTCCTATGGATCTTTGCCAACAGCTCTCAGTAACCGTGAGACCACCAGTAAGGACAACAATGAAGGGATTAGAACCCGTGAACCAAATGTTGATGAGCAAGGAGCAGCACCAACCACTTCTGCCCTCTCCCAACCTAGAGCCGGAGAAAGTAGCAGAATCAAGCAACCCTCCTTTACAAGAAGATTCCCTGCAGCCACCCCAGCAGAATCTGGCCAAGGAGTCCAGGATCAAAGACCTAGTCAAAGAACACGTGAAATATTGGGAAGAATTCAAAGAAGCCCAAGCCGAGGAGGACATGGTATCCATGAAAAAGATAATCTCCCAGGCAAAAGCCACCCAGATAGCTCTTTAGAAACTGATTCCAAGGAAAGAGGTAGAATCCTATGTAGAAAAGTGGAATCCGTGGGATCAATTAGCCCAACTGAAAGGCAAAGGATCAGGAAAGAAGAGATCCTCTTCCCATCCCAAGCCAAAGGGAAAGAAAGACTGGGACCAGATAATATCACTAGCTCAAAAGTGGAAAAAGGTTTAAATAAATTAACCTCTAACTCTGATCCCAAACAGACCTCTGATGTAATTACTTCCTTTTCTGATGATAAGCGTCATAATTTTGAAATTGTTTGTGAAAATTTGGACGGGTTTTACACCAAAATGGATAAATTAACCTCAGTAGTAGCCAAATTAATGAATAACCAAACAAAGATGGTAGGAATGGAAGAGATTAAAGAACACACAGAGAAATTATTGGAAACAATTAATCAAGGTAGGATCAAAAAAACTCAAAAAATTGAGAATATGTTATCCAGAATACAAGGAGATTTTATTATGTCTTTCCACCCATTAAAAGAAGAATTGGCAACTACCACTAACAGTTCTGTTCTATCCCTTATTGAAAAATTGGATGTGCTCAATAAAAAAGTGAACTGAAACTTAATCTGATCAAAAATGATCTTAGAGACTTAAAAGTCCGTCTGACCAACCCCTTGGGGAGTACTACAGAGGAACCAAAGCCTCCCAGACAAACTACTACTCCTTATGCACCACCCTTATTAGGAATGCATAGGAGTGACACATTTAGGCCTAGTCCTACTCCTGAGATGGAGCAAGCCCTCAAACTGTTACCACCTATCTCTGAATGGCCCAAGTTCTCCGGAGAAGGAGAATACAATCATATAAATTTTATTAAATTTATTGATTACACCATTAACTCTTATGAATTACCAGAAGCTATAGCTGTAGTCTGGTTACCCAGACTATTTGAAGGAGTAGCATTGGACTGGTTTATCAGTAAAAGAGAAGAAGTAGGATCCTTACCATGGAATTCTTGGAAACTTCTGATCAAAGAACAATTTGGTTCTAGAATGTGGAAAAGGAAAATGATGAAAAATTTCGAAAATTCCTCATTTGATCCCTCCAAGGACAAACCTCAAAAATGGTGCTTGGAACAGAAGAAAAGATTGGATTGCTTCTATCCCAATGCTGATAAAGAGGAAGTAAATAAAAGACTTCTCAATCTGTGTCCTGGCAATCTTAACCATAGCGTAAGATGTAGGATGAGCATGGATGCGGACTTGAATATTGCCTCACAATTTGTGGTTCAGCCCTCTTTGTTTTCAAATCACACACATTTCCCTCTATCATGTCCTTGTATGGTCTTTTTTGGGGGATCTGTGAAGAAGAACCCTTGCCTTCACTTCTGGTTATACACCTTGCATCAGTTTCAATTGGAATCCAAACTTTGGCCCTGGCTCCATCCCTTTAAACCTCCAATCTTGTCAGCTTGCTACTATTGCAGAGCAAGCTGCAAAAGTAAGTAAAATAAAATAAAAATAATAATAATACAACTAACCTAAGAAAAAGTAGGAAAACCATAAATATTGTTACAGAAATGGATTCTCCATCCAAAATTAGGTAGGGTCACTCACTGACCCCACCCTTGAAATCCAACTCCTTATATTTTTAAATAATTAAGGGAAAAAGAACCAAAATACTACAGCTCCAGTATTGAGCTTTTTGGCCAATTAAATATTTCACATGCATTTTCACGTATAGGTTTCACACCTAAAATTCAGTCAGAATTGAGGTGTTGTGTATATTTTAGGAGTTACGGGCGGAAATGTGTTTTGTCACAATTCCCACACGCAGCTGCGGCAGCCACAGCACCCGCGCGCAGCTGAGATACAGCCATTTCAACCCTTCAAGGTCGTGTACGCAGCCCCGGGCCTCTGACATGTACGCAGCCGCGGGACTATGGGCTGACATAGTGACAGGCAGCCTGGGTACCGCATAAACAGGCTACAACATACACGGGAACTTATTACATATGTAATAAAGGTTCCCGTGGATAGTAGACTGTCTAAATATACATAATATTATATAAAAATACCTAAATAATCCTTACACGTATTTTTTATTTAATATAATGCAAAGAATCAAGAATGTCGAAAATAAGACAATGAATGCTTCAAAAAATATATTGAAATACTTTAATATACTTTTAAAACAAATGGGACCCCAATGGGAGGGAACACCTTTTACCTGTCCCAAAAGCCAAGTTCAGTTCTTGCAACTCTACTATGAATGCTATTGGAGTATGGACTGCCCCTATAATATTACCTCACACTAAAGGATCATTGAGAATACAAGTGGAGTTTTTAGTATTACTCAGCGGTCTTTGTGACTACCTGATACTGGGTAATGATGCCCTATGTCTATATGGTATAGACGTGTTCGAGAGCAGAGGAAGATACTTCACAGTAGGAGGTAATTGGGATAAGAAGTTTAAGATATGCACTATTAAGTCTAAATTCCCCTCCTCTATTTACCAAAAGCATTTAGAAGACTTTGATCAAGAATATTTCTCTCAAGCAGCTCTGAATACAAAACTTTCTGAGGAACAGAAGACAGATATATTAAAAATCTTCTTTGAGAACCAGAATGCTTTCTGTACTAAAGACCATCCTATTGGTGATATTAAAGGACATGATATGGTATTAACATTGACCATTAAGCCTCCTTATCCTCCTAACTTAAGAAGACCAGCCTATCCGTCTAGTCCTAAGTCTATAAAAGCTCTTGAAGAACATATCCAAGAACTGATAGACTTACAAGTATTAAGGAAAGTAGGACATAATGAACAGGTAGATGTGACCACACCTGTAATCATAGCTTGGCATAATGACAAGTCAAGAATGGTAGGAGACTTCAGAATGCTCAACAATTACACTCAAGCAGATTATTATCCTATACCCCGGATTGATCATGCTTTGCATAATTTGTCCAAGGCTAAGTACATCACTACTATGGATATGCTTAAAGGTTTTCACCAGATACCAATAAGTCCTAAAAGCTGGAAGTTTATGAGAATAATCTGTCATTTGGGAATATATGAATATCTCAGGATGCCTTTTGGAATAAAGAATGCTCCATCACACTTCCAGAGAACAATGGATACAGTTCTAGGTACTTACATCAGACAAGGATGGATGATGGTATACATAGATGATGTTATCATATACTCTGATGACTGGGATACTCATATGAAACAAGTAAGATTAGTACTCCAGACTATCTAAAAAGCAGGACTAAAGGTTTCCATGAAGAAATGCAATTTTGGCTACGGAGAATTGAAAGCCTTAGGACATATAGTCTCTGGTCTAACTCTAGCTGCTGATCAAAATAAGATAGCTGCTGTTATGAATAGACCTATTCCTCAAAACAAGACAGAATTCCTGTCCTTCATCAGTTTCTGCAGTTATTACAGACAATATATACCAAATTTTGCTATGCTAACTAAAAGTCTGTATGAGGTATGCAACAACAATACACTATTTGAAATGACTCATGAGAGACTAAAGAACTATGAGGAATTCAAAATAGCTATGACCTCTGCTCCTCTACTTATCCAACCAGATTACTCTAAACCCTTCAAACTATACATTGACGCTTGCATGGAAGGGCTAGGAGCTGCTTTACATCAGGAAAGGATAGAAGAAGAAAAACCAGTAGAAAAACCCGTACTCTTCATATCTAGACATATCAAAGATACTGAGAAGAGATATGGGGCCAGTCAATTGGAATGTTTGGCACTAGTATGGGCTTTAGAGAAGCTGCACTATTACTTAGAAGGCACCACTTTTCAAGTAATCACGGACTGCAATGCTGTAAGAACTCTTATGAACATGAAAACCCCCAGCAGACATATGCTCAGGTGGCAAATTGCTATACAACAATACAGAGGGAAGATGACTATAGTACATAAAGCTGGAGCTAAACATCAGAATGTGGATAGTCTGAGTAGGAATGCGTTGCCTAATGACTCTAACAATCCAGCATATGACCCTGAAGATCAAGATATCTTTCCTATCTTGAATATCAATCTTTTTGCATTAAGTGCTCCAATAATGGGAATCCACTTATGTGAATTAGATACTGCTTTCTTCAACTTAGTAAGGGATAGCTACTCACCTGAGATCAAGCTGCTGATCACCATTATGGAATGTGAATCCCCAGAAGCAGCTTTGATAAATAGCCTACCCGCTTCACTACTTAAACCCTATAAAGCAGGAAGGTTTACCTTTTGGGATAGTCTCCTTTACTATAGACACCAACATTCCAGCGTATTAGTACTGAGCAACAAAGAGAATATGCAACATATACTCCAGGAATGCCATGACAACTGTTCATCAGGACATTTATCCACAGAAAGAACCTTAGAAAAAGTGAAACAAACTGCCTGGTGGATAGACTGGAAAGAAGTCACTACAGAATATGTTACCAGCTGTGAAACCTGCCAGAAATCTAATAAAACTACGGGAAAAAGGTTTGGACTCTTACAGAAGATATCTGAACCTACCACCAGGTGGGAAATTATCAACATGGATTTTGTCACTGGCCTCCCCCCTGGAGGTACTCATTCTTATAACTCTGTCCTTGTTATAGTTGACAGATATTCCAAAAAAGGAAAAATTCTTACCTAACCACAAGGAGGATAGTGCTATGGATGTAGCCTTACTATTCTGGAATAGGATGATAGCTGATGTGGGTATACCCAAGATTATAATCAGTGACAGAGACCCCAAATTCACATCTGAATTTTGGAGGAATCTACATGATATACTGGGTACTACCCTAGCATTTTCTACAGCATACCATCCCCAAACTGACGGATTAGCTGAAAGGATGATACAGACCCTAGAAGATATGCTAAGGAGGTTCTGTAGCTTTGGTCTAGAATACAGAAACTCTGATGTTTACTGCCACAATTGGGTCAGCCTACTCCCAGCCCTAGAAATGGCTTATAACAGCGGTAAACATTCTACCACCAAGGAAGCCCCTTACATACTAGAAAGAGGATGAATTCCAAAACTCCCTGGGAATAACGTGGACTATAACTTAGCCACTATTCATCCAACATCTCTTGAATTTAAAAAGATGATAGATGTAGCAAATACCCATGCTCAGAAATGTGTGGAAGAAGCTGTTGAATACAACAAACAAAGATGGGACAAATCCCATCAAGAACCTGACTTTAAGATAGGAGACCAGATCTTGATATCTACAACTAACTTCAACAACCTGGCAGGCAACAGGAAACTGAAACCAGCCTTTGTTTGACCATTTGTTATCAAGAAGATGAATGGAAAAAATGCTGTGGAAGTAATCTTGAGTGAAGAATTATCAAGAAAACATCCGGTATTTCCTCTTAGCCTAGTCAAACACTTTAAACCAAGAGAAGGCAGCAACCTCCCTCCAGCAATAGTCCCAATAGAACGTGACCCCGTAAAAGAAAAAGGGAAAGTCAGCAGGATATTGAGAGATGAGAAAGAGATGGTACAGGGAAAAGACGTCAGACTATACTTAGTAAGATACAAAGGGGAATCTGCAGACAAAGATGAATGGTTACCAGAAAAAAATATACCTGACGGACCAATACATCTCAGAAATTACAGAGCAAGTAAAAGGCACTGAAGAACCTATGCAGTTAATTTTTTCTCCCAACTTTCTCCAAATTTTTTTTCAGATATGACCATATCATGGAGTGGGGGAATGTCAGCTTGCTACTATTGCAGAGCAAGCTGCAAAAGTAACTAAAATAACATAAAAATAATAATAATACAACTTACCTAAGAAGGAGTAGGAAAACCATAAATATTATTACAGAAATGGATTCTCCATCCAAAATTAGGTAGGGTCACTCACTGACCCCACCCTTGAAATCCAACTCCTTATATTTTTAAATAATTAAGGAAAAAAGAACCAAAATACTACGGCTCCAGTATTGAGCTTTTTGGCCAATTAAATATTTCACATGCATTGTCACGTATAGGTTTCACACCTAAAATTCAGTCAGAATTGAGGTGTTGTGTATATTTTAGGAGTTACAGGCGCAAATGTGTTTTGTCACAATTCCCGCACGCAGCCGCGGCAGCCACAGCACCCGCGCGCAGCTGAGATACAGCCGTGTCAACCCGTCAAGGTCGTGTACGCAGCCCCGGGCCTCTGACAAGTATGCAGCCGCGGGACTACGGGCTGACATAGTGACAGGCGGCCCGGGTACCGCGTAAACAGGCTACAACATACACGGGAACTTATTACATATGTAATAAAGGTTCCTGTGGATAGTAGACTTTCTAAATATACATAATATTATATAAAAATACCTAAATAATCCTCACACGTATTTTTTATTTAATATTTAATATAATGCAAAGAATCAAGAATGTCGAAAATAAGACAATGACTGCTTCAAAAAATATATAAAAAATACTTTAATATACTTTTATGAGAATTTTTATACATCAACATTCTCGTGATATACTAAGGAAGATAATGATGTAATAATATTACATGAATTCTCATGACTTATATTTTTAAGTAATTATCTTAACAAATCAACTGGAACTCGTAGATAAAGAGTAAAAACAATATTATGACTTTTACTCCAGTTATATAATACATAATGAGAACTTACCTGACATCAAAATGTCCCTAGAGATGTCTAATAATATAATTATTATATGACTGGGAACATATACTAAGGATAATTAATTAAATAATACATAAATAGGACAGATTAGTGTTATTCACACGTCCTAATGTCCATTATAAGGTAGAATATTTCCCATACCCTAAGGAATTAGATGCTACCCGGGCTATAGCACCAAGGGCACATGACAGGCTACCTCTGGTTACCCTGCTAGCCTTAGTGTCCGTCCCTTTGAGCACCTACAACCCTCAGAAGGACCATATTGGGACTCCAAAAACTATAAATACAGAGCTCTTTTGAGGATGTTGATGGGCAGAGACCCAGTAATATTCATATCCAGACGCCGTGACAAGGTAATCAAATACTTATAAGAGATAAGTAAGTGATCTATGGCAATGTCTGATCAGTAATATCCGTCCTCAAACTTCTTTTTATCAATTAAAACTGCTGAACAACCTTATAACCCCAGTATACAGGTTTAACCCAGCAGTACACGTCCCAAACAGATACCCAAAGGATTTAATAATATACCAGTGAGTCTTATTATCCTTTCTCTGTCGTAGTAGCTTGGCTACAAGGCCCTACCACTCCATTGTGTATTTTATATACATATTATCTTTGGGTATAATAATCTTTAAAATAAAGAACCCAAAGTAACCAGGACTACGTGTTTTCATACTGAAATCACTGAAGAGAGGTGTTAAAGATCCCCAATATAATTGTGGCCCCTCTATAAATATTTAATAATCAATTTTGATTCAAAACAATAAACAATAACCAAACCATTTGACCTTGCAATAAGCTTAATCCAAGTATTCTACGGATTTTTGCTGCATTTATTAAATAATATATTTATTATTTAAAATATCACCTCTGGTAGCTAAAGGATAGCAAGGGTCTTGGCATCCAGGAGGCTGACAAATCTACTCCCTTCCTTTCCTTTTTTGGTTCAATTCTTCCTTTCCATCTCCTCCCATTGCATCCTGTTTCCTTCTTCCATTTTTTTCCTTCCTTCCTCTGATTCTTCAACAATAATGACCTTCCCTTGCACCTTTCTAAAAAATTGGGCCATTTCTGTCTTGATTGGTGTTACAAAATACAGCGGTGGTTGTGGTGCTGTGTTTTTAGTTTTTCTTTGAAACATTGTTAGTACTAGAAGATAAGATTATTTCATAGCATTAGTACTTTCCCCCTTATTCCATTTTTTAACCCTTGCTCAACTGAGGATTAATCCCCATGAAATTTGACCTCTGGTATTTTCTGTATTTGGTAATTAACCATTGGCACCAAAAAGAACCCGCAGACCTTGCTCATGGACGCTATTAGAGTACCAACTGGCAAACAAACAAGCCACCTTGCAAAGTAAACAAGGCTTGCATTTATTTCAAATTCCTTAAGTGGCAGTGCTGATTATACATCCATTGTTGCAGAAAATACAGTTATCAAAAACAAAAGGAGAGGGAAACATTTCAATTTAAAATTGTCATTAATATGGTAGTAAGTAAGGGTATTGAATAATTGGTAGTGATTCAAGAAGTGATGGGAACTTTACAGAACGCTTGCAGGAGCTAACAGGTTTTTTACCCAGGCAACTGTCACACTCAAAGTTCAAGGGTTATTTTCTAAAAAATTCTTGTAACATATCCTATTGCTCAGTACCATCTACCTCAGTCTACAAGTGTGACACAAGAAAAACCCTTATTATTAGCACCTCTGCTTACTACCTCCGGCTTATGAATAAGTGACCTACCGGTTTTAGCAACTTAGTCTATCCCTGAGATTCTTGCAGTTCCATCCAAAAATCAGTGGAACATACAATCAACCTTGCTTCTTCCATTTCTAGACTGAGCTATCCCATTCTTGGTCAGGCTAAGCCATTTTGGCTCCCACATTTTATAGAAAGCTATATCAGTTGAAACATCTGCATAAGTACTAGCCCCATACCCTGCATAGCTATATCCCCCCATTTTAATCAAATTTACAATTCCTTTCAGGGCATTTGTTCATCCCATTACATCCATGTAATTTTATTGTCTATTGTTTTCATTTAACCTACAACCTTGGAAAAACTAGAATATGTATTTCATTTAGTTATTCTGCTCCTGCTATTCATTGCCTCATTGCTCCCTAGCTGTAGACACCTTTCCATCAGGTTTTATCTAGTCACCACCAGTTACCTTATTAGGACCATCCAGTCTGCTGTGGTGGCATTTTATAGCCTTGTGATTGGGAACTGTGTTGCAGGTTGCACACTTAGCATCAGATGCAAGTGAGCTCAGCATTGGCTGCTGCAGGCTCAGCACCTGTCTGCAGTCAGGCTCAGCATTGGGTGTGACCTGCAGATGCACAATCCCCTCCAACAAAGTGGATCAAGAAGCAAAGTGTATCTGTTCAATTTTGTGGGTATTGCTATTTTGGGGAAGTAGGAGCTGGACAATCACACAGGGCTATTTTGGGTGGAATTGGGGGACCCAAAGATGGGGGTGTCAGGTGCAGGGGGGCCCCAAGGAGGGCACAATGCAAGTTTGGGCCATGAGAAGGACAAACCTGGATGGAGGTAATGTCAGGCGGATGTCAAGGGTTGATGGAGCCAGAAGTAGGGTAGGTATGCCAGGTGGGAGCTTAGGGTTTCTGTGACAGTTTCTTCTCCTAGGGCTGCATTTTTGTATTTGTTTGTGTATCTAGGTTAGGGTTCAGAGGGAGGTACTAATACCTCACCCTCAACTCTGGGCTGTATGGGAATACATGCAGGAGACCAGCACCCACAGCACTTGGAAGGAAGGATTTCTCTCTCTCCCTCTCTGGTTGTTGGATGAACAGCACAGTCATCTCCTTACAGATGCAAGGGACCAATAATTTTCAAATCTTAGGGACAACTGTGGGAGTTCACTCCTCTTTTCTCCACACTGCCTGATGATTGTTCCCTCAGTTAGTGAACTTTGTACATTCTTGCATATTTGCTGAGGTCAAGTAATCACATTGAATTTTGCCTTAGTTTCCTTCCATTGGAAAAAATACATTCCTCTTGCACTTTGTTGAGACTCCAGAATAAAAAATTTTACTTTGAAGTAAGCCTTGCTATACTTGTGCTTCCCTTGCAATTGGCAATCTCCTATTTGTGCTCATAATCATCTAAGATTGCCCTATAGTACATGGGGTGGTTGTGTGACAGGGTATGGGATTGATTGTGATTTCCAGGGCCTGGAAGTGTATGAGAATCATGAGGTCTGTTGAGATGTGGGAGGGGAGCTGTGTGATAAGAGTTTGTTGACCTTTCATAGTGTGGAGAGGAATTGTGCCTTCTATCTTGATTGTGATCTGTAGGTTTATCATTTTAGGATCTTGTGTTTTTCAGTTGATGGTAATGAGAATAATTTGATTGATAGGGTGTATTTGGAATCACAAAGGATGAGAGTGAGGATCTTGTTGTGTGTGATGAACTTGGGAATTGACTCATGTAGTTTTTGAATCTGAAAGTAGGAATGTGAAATTGAAAGTCTTGATTCCTGAGTTGAGGGGGGAGTATGTAAAAGTGGAATGGTAGAGGGCTTACATGTAAAATTTTAGGATTGAAAAATGATGAAAAAGTTTCAACCAAGCATTGGTTACATTTCACCAGAGGGCAATTTTCTCTGGTATGGGTTTTATGCCTCTTCTCTCATACATAAACCACCATGGTGGTCTCTTCTCTCTTACATATACCACCATGGTGGTCTCTTCTCTCTTACATATACCACAGTGTTGTGTTTAATGTACATAAATTTGCTCATATGTAGGATTTTTATGGAATGGTATGTAAATATGTAAATGTACCTGGAAAAGAATGAACAGACCCAAAAAAGAAGTTCACCCATGCAGAGTGTATGTAAATTCAGGGTAGGGCCAACCAACTGCTTTTGAGTTGCCAGAGGGGCACCCTAAGATTGTGGAAAACAACACCAGTTCCAGATACACCAACACCATCTACACAATGCATTTCCCAAGGAGGTCAATGTTGGTATTTTCCAACCCTTGAAAAAGCAAGATTTTCATATTTAAACTTAAGGAAACCATCTCCTCTTGATACATTAGCAAAGGCAGCTGCATAGAGTGAGAATATACGTGCAAAAATACCATGAGAAACAAAAAATAAAACAATTTCTTTCATCGTGTCGATCTAATGCATTGATGTTTCCGGATTTTATTAATATCCCAAACGGGGAGATGAGGGAAAACATTTCTCATTGTACAAGTCTAACCTTACTAAAGTATTACCGTTCTCGCGCGTCTTCGACCCCCCTTTTCCCTTTACCGAAGACATTACGACAAGGGTGTCGCCTTAATTTCAAATGTTGTATTGTCCGTTTCACGACAAGGGGGGGGGTTACAGGTCCCAGAGGGTGCAGCCCCACACGGAACCGTCCCATGCCACAATCGGTGCTTTGAGTTGCTTGCAATGTTGTCTCACTAGCTGCAACCGGGGTGCAAGCTCCAGCAGAAGATGCCACACTCAAGCCGCGCCGCGTTATGCACCTACCTACTTAAAGATGTGTACCAGTGGAGGGGTGACTCAGCGCTCTGCTCCCACCTTCGGTCTGTGTGAAGATGTTTGCCAAGGCCTCCAAAGTCTACCAGTACCGGCTCCTCCAAGCGTTATGGTGTCTCAACTTCAGCGCGTCAGCCCTGCCAGGCCTCCCGAGAGCAACGGAACACTATGGGATCGAGAATCTGCGCACTTCCCTAAGTCCAATCCTGGGGCCCGCAACAGCGACCCAAATACGACAGCGACAAACTGAGCAAACATTTCATTTGGATCGAAGATTCGAGGCATACTTCGATGACGGTTGGAGATGGCCGCCGGATCATACCCTTCAAGGTGAAAGAAGAGAAAATCAAATTGCTGATCATCCTCGCTGTTTTTCGTCATTAAACTGCGAAAGCGCTGCCTTCGTGAACGAGAACGAGCTTGAATTGAGAGGTTTTTTCACTGCGCCAATTTTTATTTTATTTTTCCAGAAATTGATTCAACGCCATCGACAATGCCCAGTTCGGAAAGGCGGCAGTCTCATCAACCAGGCGGCTTTGCAACATTGGACTCGGCCGGCGCATCATCAGCTGAAGACCACTCGACCGAGCTCTTGTGGGACCCTCGATTGGCAGGTAAGGAACCCGGATTTGCTATGAATGTTTAAACCTGGGGAAGGGCGAAGGTCCCATCGGCGATAGAGTAGGCGCACATGATGAATTGACCGGTGGAACATTCCAAACTGTATTATAGCTCCATATGATGTACTGGAAGCCTTCGCGTTTCCTGACTTCTCTCAGCTTCACGACCGTCACGTATCGTCCAGCTCACCGATCGGGCCTCCATTGCATGAATCGCCTCAAGATGCGGGGTTGGAAGGAGAGCTCTTGTGGGACGTTCGTTTGAAAGGTAAGGAAACCTCGCTTGTTGTCAATGTTGAAACCTAAGAAGGAGGGAAGGGCCGATTGGTGATCGAGTAGGCGTACGCGTTGAATTGACCAATGGAACACTCCAAACTGTATATTAGCTCGATATGATGTAGACGAGGCCTTCGCGTTTCCTCATTCCCTTCTACTTCACGAGAGTCATATATCATCTAGCTCACCGAACGATGCTCAATACCGTGAATTGCCACAACATGGAGGGTTCGAAGGAGCACATTTAATCTTACCGCAATCACTTGAATTGAGAGCTGACCTTCCTTCCAACCATCATTCACAAGGAAGTACTGCTCTCGACAAAGATCCGCCTTCTACGTCCAAGCTATCCGAAAAAGGTCACTATGATGGTCGTAACGACGACAATCACATGCCAAGAGGAGGCTTGCAAAGGCTGTTAGTTCCCTTTGTATCGCTGCCGTCCGGTTCATTGGAACCGCGGAGCGCGCGTGCGAACCATTGGCAAAGTAAGGCCCAATCCCACCTTTGTTAAGCAATGTTTCGGTCGTAGAGATTGAACAGACTGCTGATGATGGGATTGGATTCAACAGACTTAGAACTAGCCGACTTGACGCAGCGACAAAAGGGGAATGACACACCGCATTTATCAGACTCGACAACCAGTGATGACTCAAATGGTCACTCTGGGAAACATAGTATCGTGAACGGGATGGACAGTTGTGAAGAGGGAAATCAGGCGCAGCAGATGTCGATGCAAAATTTTCAGAGCGGATCAGGTCATGAAATCACGAACAGTCTCATGAGCCGTGTTAACATCCAATTGCCTCGAAGAATCTCTTCGTCGGATGATCAGTATTGGGCAAAATATGTGAAACCTTTCACGCGTTACATTTACGCTTTCTTTCGGCATGAAATGATGAAACATGCGAGGATTGATTCATCGCTGACCGCGCCAAATGACAACTTCACAATACTCCGTTGGCGGGATCAACGCACGAGGAAAGTCCGCCACTCCATCACACCCTCTCCTGCACCTACATTTAAAGGTTCTAAAGCCAAACTACTTGCAGGAAGATACAAGTCTTTAATAAAATGGCTCATCTTCATAAATACGGCAGTTTTGAGAAAATTTGGCGAGCCTTGTTCGCAAGCGGAGCAAGCGTCTCATCAAGAACTTACCTACTGGCTTTACAAAAATTCGTTTTATCCGGATGGAGGATGTACAATCTTAGGGTGGATTGAAGATACTCATGGAGTAAAAGAACGATTTGGACCCGTTCAGAAAGATCTGTTGAAATATTTTCCCAGGAATACCATCTCAGGTTGGGCGCCGTTTGAAGCCGCGGTCGTCTTGATTCAGCATTGGTATCGACACCTGAAGCATGATTTTGGGAATCGTATAGAGGACAGCCAAGAAATGTTGTCAATCGTTCATGAAGCGTATTATTCAAAAATGGAAGTCCAAAAGAAAAATGAAAGAAATACAACCGAGCGAATAGGAATTCTGGAGGTACCTCCTCTGAAAAATTTCCCGCAGACGATGGTGCCAAAGAGCTTGAAGATCACCTACGAAATACCCCTGGGCCTAGAAGAAAAAAAAATTATACACCTGGTGCAAAACGTGAAATTTTCCTTCTGGGGGAGGCCCAAAGCGCGGGTAGCAATCCAGGATTGCCCCGTCCAACTCCTATCGTACAAGCAATCCCAATCAGAATATTGGGTGAGGATTCTCCAATCATCTCAGGAATCTGCCGACATGAATCATGTCAGGAAGAAGACGGAATTTTTGGTGAAAGTCCTGCATGTCTGTCACTTGAATGTGCTTGAACAGATGGGCTCACTCGACATTCAAACCCCATTCAGTAATCAGCAGGCATCCTTCTTTCAATGGTGTCACAAGATTTTGTTTGACCATGACAAAGAAAGTTTCCCCATCTTTGGAAAATTGAAGCTTGAATTATCGGACGAGCAAAAGAAAGATGGACTTCTATCTTCGGTCTTTGGACCTGCCCAGAAATGTTTGCTGGAGTATTTGAGTGATTCTAAATCGGCTCCTAGAACCGTTCAAGTTGCTCTTGCTGTTATTGGATACTGGTATATAAATTCAAGGGAAGATTATCTGATCAAATATTTTGGAAGTCATCAGCAATATTGGGTTGTGATGGAGAATATTTTGAAGGAAAATCTAACCAAAGGTTGGAGGAAGGATTTCACATTGGCAGGATATTGCACTACAGCACAGTCAAAATGAATAAAGCTGGAAAAGATGTAGTCAAAATTCCATCACATTTGGAACTTATAAAACAAATTTGGGAATTGGTACAAAGATCCCAACCTCCATTTTAAATCCTCTAGAAATATTCTTCCATACTGCTGTTACAATCTTAACTTACCTTTGAAGCCACTTTCTCAGTATAAAAAATGATAAAAAATAAAAAAATATCTGGAACTTCCTGTCAGACCTGTTCAATTCTGTCAAGAATGGGATCAGTTGAATCTGGGAATGTATCATCACTTCTTCTAACCTTTTTTTCCCCTTGTTGATGCTACATTTTTTCATTTGATTCTATGTCTTTTATTATTATATTTTCTTATCATTAATTTTGTTTTCTGTTTTCTTTTTTTTTTCTTGATCCTATTTTTAGTTGAATTTTGCTATTTCATATAATTTAAACTAGAGTATTGCCCCCAAATTTTGGGACTAATTGGGATTTGATAATTTTGATTAGGAATGAAAAATTTGGGGACTGGTTGGAAGTTGATTTTTGATTTTCAACTTAAATCAGGATGGAGCCAAAAACCATGTGCCATTTTTGATTTTCAGTTAAATCAGGATCAAGCTAAAGAATGTGCCAATTTATTGATACAGGACTAACTCAAACACAATATATATTTCAGATCAATATGTAAGTGTTATTGCCCCCAAATTTGGGGAATGGATTGGATAAAAAATATGGCATGAGAAATGTAATATTGTTTAAATGATTTTAATCAAGTGGAAAATTCAGGGAATGGAATAAACAAATTGGCCTGGCGGTTTTCACCCAAATCTGGGAAATGGATTGAATAAAAAAAATTGAGATGAAAAAATGTGATATTTTTTAAATTATTTTCATCAAGTTGGAAATCTGGGGAAAGGATTAAAGAAAATTGGCTGTAGTTTTGTTTAATTTCTCTCTCACCATCATCCACTCCTTGTGTGCCTGAGAGGCTGCAGTCAGTGCGCCTGGGACCCAGCAGTCTTGGCCCCCTTTAGAGGTATTGATGCCTGGATGGATTGATAACAATATTCATCTCTGTGATGAACCATCTCCTTTCCTTGTCATCTCTTCTTCTCCTTCTGTTTACTTCAGTCTCCTTTCCTCAATTTTTCTCTTTCTCCTCTTGTCCTTACCTTTTCTGTTCTCAACATCATCATTAATGCCAGCTCCACTCTTCTCCATCAGACAAAACTCACTCCATACCAGTTCATCTTGTCAAATAAATCCCATTGTTTGAGTGTAGTAACTGGTAAGAGTCAGAATGGCCTCAGATCAAAATACCCAACCTCTGACACTCTTGATCCTCAGCCTCCTCTACTGTCAGCTCACAGTCCTTTTCAAAGTCCTCCAACCATTTTTTATTGAATCTCTGCTCAGTTGCCTTGAAGTCCTTTTGGCTCTCTGTTCTCAAGTTGTTCTCATTTATATTCTTGTCTCACGTCTTGTCTTCTTTTTTGCTGATTAGCACACTGGTTTCCTTTTGAAATAAGCTTCAATTAATTGAAACAGTTAAAAGCCAAAAGCTCTACCAACTGAAGAAACCAGCTGAGGTCACCATGGCTTCAAACTCTCAAAATAGATAGAAAAACAATGGAATCAGACAGGCCATTCTCAAAACAGCACTAGAAACTATAACCCTTCTCTTGGAAGACAACTGTAGCATTTGGAAAGGCAAAATGATTTCTCTTCTCAAGCTCCAAAGAGTGATTGCCACCCTGTAATCTGACTCCAAACAACTCTCAATGCAAGTCAACAACAAGATCTATCTGCTACTCATATCCAAAGTGGATTCTGTCACCCACAATAAAATCATAATTGTTGAAATTAAACCTGCTAACATGATGTATCACCACAGTACAGAGGCTGTGCAGTTGAACCAAGACCAGTAATACCAAACAACCCTGGGAGGCTCAAGCATCTGTAGCCTATTTGGTAAAGGCAGAACTCTAGCATGTGTCTCAGTCTATCTGAGGTTGTGGGTTTGACTCCAACCAGACACATCTTCATTTTTACAGTCTCAAGAATCAATGCTGCAAATGTGAACCCAGCCAAATCCATATAGCAGGAAATCAAGGAACAATATTTGTCATCTGAAGCATCCAGTTGAGCCAGAATATTTTGAAACTTCCTGTGTATTGCTTTGAATGAAGACAATATATTCAACTTTGTAACAAAGGTTAGGACCACCATCAAGAAAATGATTGAAATTGGAATCAATCTGCCCCAAGAAATCCTGGCCTAATTTATCCTCTTTAAATTCATATCATCCCTCCAAGATCTTAAGGGAAAAATGATTCAATAAGACACAATAATAAAGCTGGATTTGTCCGCAAACACCTCATCCAATTCAACAAAAAAATTCAGAGCTGAAAAAATCAAAAAATCTATCTCATCTACCAACTCTGCCCTGATCTCATGCAAAAAAAATCCACAAATCAATTCTCAAGTTGCTGTGTGGAAGGATATCTCAATCCCAATCAAGAAAAAAAACATGCAGAGAAATACTGCCTTCACCTCCATCCTGAAAAAGCTCCTGAATGGTGGAGAGAAAATCAAGCCACATGGAAGGAGAAAAAAATCCTAAGAATGAAATGGCCCACTACCATGCATTTGTAACCCAATGGATTGAGTTCAAGAATCTCTCTAATAAGAAAATCCTCATTGAAAGTGGAGCCTCAGCCCACATCTTCAACAACAAGAATTTCTTACTGTCTCTCAAAGAAATTATAGGGGAAAGTATATTGACCAGGATGAAGGGCTCAGATACACCCATTGAAAGAAGTGAGACCATCAAGCTGATTTGGAAAAACCAAAAAATTGTCCTCCAACAATTTGTCTCAAAGACAACCTCCTTTTGGTTCAAAATCCAAAATAAATTAGTAAAAAAAAATTGCTTCCTCTCTGTGAAGGGTCAACTAAAAAAAAATATGAAAGATATGCATCTGCCATTTGGTCATGCCTCCCTCAGTCAACTTGGGAAAATCAAAAATCTCAAGATCAGTCAGGACAACACCAAAATCTTCATCTGCAAAGACTGTGCCCTTGGTAATATAACCAATTCCTCCTTAAAGCTTCAATCACTAACCTACTCTAAACCATTTGAATGGGTTCAATTGGACCTCATCAGTCCCCTGAAGCCAGAGTTTCATTTCTGAGAAAAATTCATCTTGTCCATTTTCAAAAACTTCACCAGCTATCTAAATGGTATACCCCTCCACAGAGAGAATCAAACGTTCAAATTACTCACTTCAACAATTGAAAAACAAAAGTCCAAGTTTGGCTATGATCCCTGTGAAATATGATTCAATGGCAGAACAGAATTCACCAAAAATACGTTAGTTCAATTCTGCAACAAAAGCGCCATCAAACAG
Source organism: Puccinia polysora (assembly GCA_025617555.3). Taxonomy (NCBI): domain Eukaryota; kingdom Fungi; phylum Basidiomycota; class Pucciniomycetes; order Pucciniales; family Pucciniaceae; genus Puccinia; species Puccinia polysora. The sequence continues at coordinate 36,591,257 of CM062628.1, forward strand.
CTGATCTCTGAACCAAATCATCTGGAACAAAATGGCAGACCTGAAAGAGCCAAACAAACAATAGTTGAGAGTGTGTTTTGCTCCTTGAGCCTTTCAAGACTTCCAAAAAAACACTGGCCTGTTTTCTGGGTCTAAATCAAATTCCAAAGCAAGAAAAAGACATTTTGCCTTGGGAAATGATGCAAAAAAACTCCATTCCTGCATAACTATTAAAACAACTAAGAATCTCAATTGTTTGTCTCAACAGCCAAAGGGTCAGGGGCAGGAAATTTCATCCCAAAGGTCTCAAAGGTAGACTCATAGGATACAATTTAAAATTTCAACTTTACAAAGTCCTCAGACCTGATGTCCCAATCATCTCCACCAAGCATTTCAAGTTTGATTTCACCTCTTTGGAAAACCTGGGTCCTCCCAACACCACCAAACTTGACTTCACAGTTGAGGAATTGGACTTCACTCCCCCCAGCCTGGAGAGCCAGGATACACCTCCTCAACAGCTTGACCAAATCAACAATTCCAACCAATGCTGGGATAAGTCCCCAGAATTCCTGTCCTCAGATGAAGACTCCTCCTCAGAAGATGTTGGTTACTCCCCCAAAGAAAATAATCCTGCCTCAACAGAAACTTATTGTGTGCAGATTTACTTGGAAAGAGGTAAATAAAGTGAATTCCACATCAACCTGGCTACAGGCAACTTTCCAATTTTACCTACCAACTTGCACTCTTAGGAATAGATCAAACCTGAAAACCCCTCAAAATAATGGATTTCACCACTACTACAAACCAAAAACCCATTTCAAGGCCATAAGGTGCAAAGAGGTAGAGAAGTGGAAAGAATCCATTAAACAGGAGCTGGATGAATGTGAAGATCTTGAGGTTTGGGAAGACTATGAAGAAACAGAACCAGCAAATCTTCTGTAGATCATGTGGGTTTTCAAAATCAAGAACAAATTTCAAATCAATGTGCTAATCCACAGGCACAAAAATTTGTGACTGCGGATACAACCAAATATATGGTCTTAAATATGATAAAAACTTTGCTCCAACCAAGAAAATAGCCTCTCTCTGTGCCATAATAAAATAGACACTCAAATCCAAACTTTCAATTAAGCAATTTGGTGTCAAATCTGCCTTCCTACATGCTTCAATTAACAAAAATGTGATATTCAAGACCCAAGATGGAAGCAAGAGAACCTCAAAATTTTGAAGATTATGGACAGAGATTAGAATTAGTACCAGGAGGTGCAGTAATTAAATCAAAAGAAATGCTTGAAACCTTGTGTCTATAATGGCTAATGGGCTCTCAAAATGGAGAAATAAAGTGGTTAATTCATTAGATGAATTCAAATTGATGATGGAAAAACAACAGAGAGGACAACTAATTAATTAAAAAGATTGATCTCTTTTGGGGCCATGATACAAAAAGAGAAAAAGCAAAATTTCCGCCCCAAATGAGCTGTACAGGCTCTACAAGCCCTGTTACTTGGTTTTGCCTCAAACAGCCCACTTAGCATTTTATCCTGGCCATACTGACCGGAAAATTTTAGTCCAACTGGTTTATATCCAACTTCAAGGGTCTTAAAGAGCCCCTTGGCTGAAACACCCCCTTGGCTGTTCATTACCTTCCTGGCTGCCCTTTCAGTTGGGTTTAACAATCCTTTATGGTTTTTTGGGCTGGTTGTAGTCTACAATCCCCCTCACAAAAGCCTGGGTGCCTCTTGCATCCTGGGATAAGGCTCTAAAGCCACTGGGCTGGACCCCGGCTCACCCCAGGCCTGCCTATTACCTAAAATAGCCGCCAAAACATGTGTAGCAGCATCCTCCCCTCTTTTGACGGATTCCCTGGGGGGGGGGGGGTGAAAAATCCACCTTCAGGGGCCCCAAGGGTTCATGCCCCAGGGAATTGCTTTAAATTTTGGTTGGGGGGTGGTAAAATGCCACCAGCCCATTTCTCCTCCCCCTTTTTAACAGAACAGGGAGGGAAGATGACCCATGTCTGGTGGTAGGGTGATCAAGTAACCACCTCCACCAGTTGCTTTGATGCAACTGGCATGGTCAAATTTTCCCCTCCCTTGCAACAATGGAGGTGAGGGGATGGGGGGAGCAACCTTTGAGCCCGGCAAAACCAACCTTTGCCCCCACTAACACAACATTTGGGCCCCCTGACACTGAAACCTTAGCACTGTCAGCTTGCTACTTAAGGAGAGAAACTTTTCAAAGTAGAAAAAAATAAAATAAATATCAAAATTAATTTATAATACTTAAGAAGGAATAGGTAATTCAGAAATAGTATTTCAGATCAGGATTCCCCACCCAAAATTAGGTAGGGTCACTCACAGAACCCACCCTTGAATTATTAATCCTTCCTATTTTAAATAATCAAACAGAAAGTGACCAAAAGTTTCAGGGATTTAACCTCTATAGCTATACTGGCTGTGGTTAAAACTGCAAAAATTAAGATAAAAACCAATAATTAAATCAGTAATTGACTTAATAAAACAGCAATACTGTTACAGAACAACAAAACTCAAACAAAAATTGAGTATTGTCAGTAAAAGGACACATCTTGACCTCTATAAAGAGATAAGGGACTTGGCTCTAATTGAATAAAGCCAAAAGGAGCTTTGCTTACAAAGTAAACTCACACCATTCAAGGTAACAATAAATGTTAAAACTCCCAAGGACTTACCACACAAACTTGGAGTGAAATTAATTTTTAATTGATTATAATACTAAAGTTTAAGGACCCAGTAAATAATCTTCTGGAGATGAAGCTTAATGGGCTTGTTAAATCTTGCTGTATTCTTGGATCAATAATATATGATAAATAACTGAGCAAGGGGCTATAGGGTGAAGACCCTCCTCTTTTAAGGTAGCAGGAGCCCTCAGGGGACTCAAGAAATCATCTGGGGAGTGCAAGGATCCCACTGGTTTTGTCCTCAAGGACCCAGAATCCCATTAAATAATACCCAATGAGGAATAGGGTACTAGTAATCATTGGGGGTGATTTTCAATGTAACAGGTTCTAATTACATAGACCAAAGGTTACTTAAATGATACTAGGACTTAATATCATTAAAAGGGACGGTTAAAAATTCCTCGAAAACTTCAGAAAGATTACATACCCATGAATTTATAGCCTTGGCATTCACTTACTTCTTAATTCCTAGTACCTTGGCAGATATTATAAATATAAGGTATGTATATCCTTGGAAATGATATTATATGTTTTATACTTTACAGCTAAGCTCAGGGAACTCTGAGTGGATTCTCTCAAAGGTCAGTGAATTATATTGAAGTATAATCAAATCGCAAGAGGGATAATATTAAAATTATGCAATTTGTTTATACAGAGTAGAGAGCATGACTCAAAGTAATTACTATAACTTTTCCCCAAAGGAATGGATCATATCAGGAAGTTCTATATCAATAGTTGGGAAGCATCTGAGTCCTCATCAATTAATTTAAAGTTGGATTGGATGCCCATCTTGATAATATATATTATCAAGGTTTTCATTCCATAATCAATGCTCATTAAAACATACTTATAAAATATTATCAATATTAATTATTTAATTCTAGAACTCCTGATCTTTAATCATTCTTGTCTATATGGTAGGTTGAACCAGTGACCCTGGTTTCAGATAATGGAAGATAAGACTAGTACTGAACCACTTTCACCTCCTGCAAACAGGTGATGTTTTCTCTGGAGAGTTGCCAGGACGCAGGATGTTGGTGCTTAACCCGCACTAGTATTCTAGAAACACTACATGACATTCCTGTTGACACTCCCACTGAATTGCATGGGATACTTGTATCTCTGCATTGGGCCTAGCTGAATTGAATGGCTTGTTTCATACTATCCCACTGTCACGCTTTGCACTTAAGGATTATTGTCTTCACCACTTTGACATGTCCTCTCCTCAGTACCATCTACCTCAGTCTAAAAGCGTGACACAAATAAAAGCACAACATCAATGGTGCAATCCGCTATTTCCTCTGGCTCGCGCTGACCTTCCAATCTTGGAAACCAACTCAGTATATACTTGCGAACTTTGCGGTTAACTCCATACCAGTCGGCCATCCATTATGAGATCCAATCTCCTTCCCTGGCCAATCAACAGCCTCAGACTTCCATCTTTGGTCATGCATTGTTTGTTAGTTTGCATCTACGTCTAACCAAGCCATCACTACTGTATAGTTTGCAATTGGACTAGTCCCTACCCTGCATACACTATTACCTCTCATTTGCATTACCTTCAACGTCACTCGCTCCTATCCCAATTTGTCATGCAATTGTACGCTCAGATTCTATTGTCTTGCACTTACGCTAAGACCTTGGATCAATACCACTGCTTCATTTCCTATCCCGTTCCTGTCATTCATTGCCTCACCGCTTCAACTGTAGTTAGCTCATCACCAGGTTGTATCTAGTCACTTTGGATTACCTTATAAGGGCTATCCCCTTGCCTGATGATTGTCTCCTCAGTTAGTTAATTTCATACGTTCTTGCATTTTGCTACAACCTAGTTATCACATTGGACTCAGGTTGAGTTTCCTTCTTCAGAACACATTCCATTCATCTTGCCGTTTGTTGAGTGGCATAACCAAGTTCGCACTTCTCAACTGGGTCTTGCTATTCTCACTTGCCCTTGCACTTAGTATTCATTCGCGCTCACAATCATCTAAGAATTGCCCTATAGTACGTGGGGTGGTCGTGTGACAGTAAATTAACTAACTCAACTCATCTATTGTAGCCTGCCAACCTATAGTAGACTTCTTCTTTTTTGATGTCACGTACTTGCTCAACCGGGAACGCTTCCCTTGCCCCTTACAATGATGAAATCCATTGGGTAGGGAGAACCAGCGCTCCTCAGGCCCAACAACTCTCCGATCCAGTTCCTCCTTCTAAATCACCATCTGTGGAACCTCTTGATGATCCTTGGGCTCCTCCACGGGATGCTCCGACGAACCCTCTTGCAGAATTCGCAGACTCCAACCATTCTTCCGATGAAACCTTGACTTGTGGTAGACCAGGGGTTCGCACTACAGCTCCCAAGCCCGATGCTCCAACCCTGCTTTTGACATTGATCAAGGCCCTCACTCATGGTGCCCAGCGATCTAGTCCAAGCACTCCTAGCTTTTGCACTCCGGGCATGAAACAACCCAATCACTTTACAGGAGAACACCCTCATAAGCTTAGATCCTACCTGCAGTCTTGTAAAATCATCTTTTATAACGACTCCAACAACTTTACTTCCAATAGACATAAAGTTATGTATGCTTCATCCTTCTTAGGAGGTAGAGCCTTGCAGTGGTTCAAACCGTACCTCAAACTTTTGTACAACAACAGTCTCACTTGTATTCTCAACAACTGGGACAGGTTTGAGCAACAACTGTTCAGCCTGTTTGGCAATCCCAATGAAGTTCAAAATGCCAAATACAAACTTAATAGTTTAGTTATGAAGGAGAATAGTAGAGCTTCCGTTTATATTTCTCATTTTTGAACCTTGCAGTCTTGCATCCAGTGGAACAAGGCCGCTCTTCTATTTCATTTCCAAAAGGGTTTACCGGCACGCTTAATCAAACAGCTTGCATTTGGGGGTCATAAGACAACCTTGCTTCAGCAGCTAATCAATCAAGTGATTGAGCTTGATAATGGCTATCATGACAAGAATCGCTCTTGGCAAAACAACCATGGACCATCCACCTTGGTTTGGAGGGTGGACGACTCCTCAAAGCAAAACACAAGGAACCCAAAACCATCCAAACCAACCCCGACTTTGAGCTCCAACTCAAAAGGGAAAGCCATTGCCAAAACTCCAAAGTTCTTGGACAAGGAAACCGGGATGCTTCAAAGTGAGGAACGGCTGCAAAGGGAAAAGAACGGGCTGTGTATGTATTGTGGAGGTAAACATGATGTTGACAGCTGTGCAAAGGGGTTAGCGCGTGAAGCGGCTAAGCAGTCAAAAAATTAGCTTGTAGTTTTTCTGATACTCGCAAGGAAAACTACACATTATCTAAATCACCGCAAGTAAATCTTTGCACTTGCGAGTCACTAAGTGCTCCAAGTTCAAGATTTATCCTATTTCATTCCGACAAAACTCCTTATCAAGTATTAATTTATTCCGGCGCTAATGTTTCCTTCATCAGTGAATCTTTTTCCACTTCCAAAAATCTTACGCGTTCCAAGATAGATAAATTTCCTATCTATTTAGTAAGTAGTGCGACTGAAACGTCTTATTGGGTTTCCCAAAAGGCAAAATGGACCTTTGCATTCTCCAATTTACCCAGCTTCAAATGGGATTTATTTGTCTTGGCTATACCCGGAATGGATGATACCATTCTAGGCCATGATTTCCTAGTTTACTGGAATCCGGATGTGAATTGGCAAGAAGGAGTAATTAACCTTCAAACCTTGCACCCCCAGAACGCTAAAATTTCCATCAATCAGGAATTAAACAGCCTACCTGACACTGTCATTGAGTTGGATGACACTTTTCCGCCAGGAGATTTGCAATATCCTGACCTTCATTCTCAAATTCCCTCTTCAGATTTAGGAGTTATTGCTTACCTATCCAGCTTACCTCTTTCCTGTTCCTTCAAAGAGAAACAGACACCAACCAAACGGTGTATTTTGAGCTCCCTAATCCTCTCGCACCATGCAAGCACCTCAAACCCGGTGCTCAAAGATCACGAGATTGAAGATTTAGAAATCATTTGAGAGTCTTTACCTTTGGTTTACCATTACTTTGCTGACATCTTTTCAGCTGCAAAAGCAGATAAACTGCCTCCATCCCGTCCTTACAATCACAAGATCAAACTTACTGGCCCACCTCCAGCACCAGGACCAGTTTACTCTCTCTCAACGCAAATTCAATTGCGCTTCAAGACTACATTGCGGAAAATGTAGCAAAAGGATTTCTTCAACCAAGCAATTCAAAAACCGGTTCCCCTGTCCTATTTGTACCAAAAAAGGATGGCGGACTTTGCCTTTGTGTTGATTACAGGAAAATGAACCAGGTAACCCGGAAGAATGCCTACCCAGTACCGCCTATGTCACATCTCCTTACCCTCTTCCATGGAGCTACTTATTTCTCAAAGTTAGACCTTTGAGGTGCCTATAACCAAATTCGCATTTAGGAAGGTCATGAGTATTTGACCGCAATGAGAAACCAGTTCGGCAGTTATGAGTATACCGTCATGCCTTTTGGCCTCTGCAACGCTCCTTCCACTTTTCAACATTTTTTCAACAATATTTTCTCCAATCTTGTAGGTAAATACCTTGTGGTATATCTCAACAATATACTAGTCTACTCGAGGAACCTCAAAGATCACATCGCAAATGTGCAAGAGGTGCTACAGCGACTTCGCAAGAATGACCTGTTTGCAAAAGCCTCTAAGTGCAAGTTCCATTCCTCTTCTCTTCATTTTCTAGGGGTCGTAGTCTCGCAGCAAGGACTATTGATAGACCCAGCCAAGAGCGAACGCATATTGTACTGGCTCCCATCTTCTTTGGTTAAATATCTTCAAGTTTTCCTTGGTTTCAGTAATTTCTATAGAAGGTTTATTGTGCGTTACACCAAAAAAACCGTAAATCTTACTAACCTTCTTCAAAAAGACACTCCTTTTGTTTTTACCAAACAAGCTGCTTTGGAGTTCAAAGCTCTGAAGAAAGTGTTCACCACTGCTCCAATACTCGATCACTTCAACGAGCTAGCTTGCACTATTGTCAAAACAGACGCAAGCGACTATGAGATTGCAGGAGTCATCTTGAAGTTTTCTTCTTCCACTTCTCTCTTTCACCCCATAGCTTTTGAGTCTTGCAAGTTGCTCGCTGCAGAGCTTAACTATGAGATTCATGACAAGGAACTTCTCGCAATTGTTTATTGCTTGAAGAAATGGCGTTCATACATTTTGAGTCTTAGGGAATCCTTTGAGGTTTTAACTGATCATAATTCTTTGAAGTATTTCATGAGTTCAAAAGTCCTCACACGTAGACAGGCACGTTGGGCCAAATACCTCTCCAAGTTCCACTTTTACATTACGTACTGTCCTGGGAAACAAGCAGTAGTTCCTGATGCTTTATAACTTTGGGACAACGTTTACCCAGGGGGGGGGAGCACCTTTGCCGAAAACAACCCTGAAAACGTTAGGACACTCTTCTCAAGCCAATCTGCCCAACTCAGTTTGATCATTGCTTGCTTACAAGATTTGGCTTCCAAAATCCGACAAGCTCAACGCCACAACCCCAAGTGCATCAAACTTTGAAAAAGTGCAAACTTATTAGACAGTAGTTACAGTATAGATGATAATGACTTTTTAGTCTATGATAATTGTATAGTAGTACCAGATAATTCTTGCATTAAGTTAGATATCTTTGAGTCATGGCACAATTCTCTGCTTGCTGGTCATCATGGGAAGGATAAAAACTACCAATTGATTGCACCAGAATTCTACTGGCCTGGTATGACCAAAGAAGTAAAAGACTATGTTAGCGCGTGCTATGATTGCAATTGTAACAAGTCCTCAAAACACCGGAAGTATGGGCTGCTCCAGCCACTTCCAATTCTTCCTCGTCCTTGGCACTTGCTGTCTATGGATTTCATCTCTCAATTACCTTCTTCTAATGGATATGATGCTATTCTAGTAATAGTAGATCGCTTCTCAAAGATGGCTTTATTTTTACGCAGTAATGTGACAGCCTCTTCAGAAGACTTGGCTAACTTGTTCATAGAATATGTATTTTTGAAACATGGCCTCCCTGATAATATAGTTAGTGATCGTGGATCTCTGTTTTTATCAAGCTTCTGGACCTTGCTATGCCAACATTTGAAGATCACTTGCAATTTATCAACAGCTTACCACCCGGAAACGGATGGGCAAACCAAGCGAGTTAATCAGATTCTTGAACAATATCTTTGAATGTATGTTGCCTATCAACAAGACAACTGGTCGCAATGGCTCCCACTAGCCGAATTTGCCTACAACAACTCCACTCATTCTTCCACCAAACAGTTGCCCTTCCAAACTCTTTATGGTAGAAACCCGACTTTCTCTTCCCTTCACGTAGCACCTTCTCAACCTGCTACCAATTACCTTGAACAAATTCAATCCCTTCAATTGCAAATTTGAACCAACCTTGAAGAAGCAAACCAGCGCTATAAGGAGCAAGCAGACCAATCTTGCACTTTGGCTCCAACCTTCGCAGTAGGAGATCAAGTATGGCTTGATGCTTGCAACATTTGCAGCACTCGCCCAACTCACAAACTCTCCAAAAGAAAGCTTGGCCCCTTTAAAGTAGAATCAGTCATCTACCCTAACGCCTTTAAACTTACTTTACCTGCAAAATGGCAAGGTATCCACCCGGTCTTTCATGTGTCTCTCCTAGAGCCAGCTCGAGTTCTATACTTGGGCAAGGCTCACCCCCCTCCTGAACCAGTCACTGTCCTCAATCATCAAGAGTGGGAAGTAAGCCGTATTCTGGATTCCAGGTTACGCAAAGGAAAACTTCAATACCTTGTTGAATGGTCTGGCTTCCAGTCCAACAAAGATTGCACCTCGTGGGAACCAGCCCATCACCTTTGCAATTCACCCAATCTGATTCAAGAATTCCATGCAAGCTACCCTTGCAAACCTTGGCAATCATGATTCTTTCCCATCCAATCCCATCCAATTCTATTCCATTCCACTCCACATTTCATCCCATCCAATCCCATTTCATTCCATTCCACATTTATCTTACTCAATCCCATTCCATTCCATATTCCATCCCATTTAAACCCATCTTATTTCACCATCATTCCATCAGTTAATTCCTCCATCTCACTGTGTTATTCTTTTCTCATTTTCCTTTCATTTCCACTTATTATTAAAAAAAAATAATAATATTTCTATTTATAATAATAATAATAAAAAAAATATATTAAATTACAAAGTTTCTTTTATTTCTTTTTCCGCATCCTCCCAATTTGCCGTCAATTCCGCAACCATGGACCAAAAGGTATCCAGGTCTTCATTGTTGATCAATGCGGACATTCTTTGGAGAACCAGCACTTCTGTTACAATGTGCCTCTTGAAGATCTCCTCCCATCTCGCAACCCAAGCTTGCTTTGGCCAAGAATTCCATCTGCCTTCCTCCAAGAGCTCTTCATACGCTCTCTTCCTTTGACCACCCAACGTGCCTTCTCCAATATCGTCCGTCAGGTGCCTTGCATCCGTTTTGACCGGCCCTACAATTCTCACCGGATCCACTTTGCCTTGGCCCTCCATCCCTTCCATCCCATCCACTTCATCCCTTCCATCTCCTTCATTCCCTTCTTCTAATTCACCCGCTCCATCTTTGTTCTCTCCACTTCCGTTCCCTCCATTTCCCGCTTCTCTTCCCGCTTCATTTTCTTCCCCCTCCCTCGCTTCCTCGGTTATAACTCCTACCGGTTCCGCACCGGACACCTTGCCTTGCACCTTGGAATTCATCTGGGGCCCCGGGATTTCAGTCGGCGGTCCCCAGTAAGGTGGTGGTGGTGGTGGTGTGTTGGTAGTATATCTTTGAAAAAGGGGAAACACTAGCAAACAAGCAAACAATTAGTTACTATTTCAAGTTCATTAGTCAGTCCAGATTAGTACTCACCAGGAACTTGAGTCCCCAAGTATTCAATCTCTGGCAATGGTGGTATCTTGTAATTAACCCTTGGCATGGACCTACGACTTTGCATCTCCCTCGATGATTCCAAAGGACCCTTGACAGTCAACTCAACATTTATAGGAAAGTTGCATGCCACCTTGCAAAGGCAACATTGCTCGCATTTTCCTCAAAGGCCTCGGACGGAAGTACTGGGAATACATTGCTTGTTGCAGCGAATACAGTTTTTGCAATGGCGGGATGACAATGACGACATTCTATAAAATTTATAAATCTATTGGGTAATAAATTAAGTAATGTATAAGGGTATACAGTGATAATTAAACGACTTGAAATAAATGGGAAAATTTACCTGAAAGCTTGCAGGAGCTTGCGTCTTTATACCCCGGCAACTGTCACGCTTTGCACTTAAGGATTATTGTCTTCACCACTTTGACATGTCCTCTCCTCAGTACCATCTACCTCAGTCTAAAAGCGTGACACAAATAAAAGCACAACATCAATGGTGCAATCCGCTATTTCCTCTGGCTCGCGCTGACCTTCCAATCTTGGCGACCAACTCAGTATATACTTGCAAACTTCGCGGTTAACTCAATACCGGTCGGCCATCCATTATGAGATCCAATCTCCTTCCCTGGCCAATCAACAGCCTCAGAATTCCATCTTTGGTCATGCATTGTTTGTTAGTTTGCATCTACTTCTAACCAAGCCATCACTACTGTATAGTTTGCAATTGGACTAGTCCCTACCCTGCATACACTATTACCTCTCATTTGCATTACCTTCAACGTCACTTGCTCCTATCCCAATTTGTCATGCAATTGTACGCTCAGATTCTATTGTCTCGCACTTACGCTAAGACCTCGGATCAATACCACTGCTTCATTTCCTATCCCGTTCCTTTCATTCATTGCCTCACCGCTTCAACTGTAGTTAGCTCATCACCAGGTTGTATCTAGTCACTTTGGATTACCTTATAAGGGCTATCCCCTTGCCTGATGATTGTCTCCTCAGTTAGTTAATTTCATACGTTCTTGCATTTTGCTACAACCTAGTTATCACATTGGACTCAGGTTGAGTTTCCTTCTTTGGAACACATTCCATTCATCTTGCCGTTTGTTGAGTGGCATAACCAAGTTTGCACTTCTCAACTGGGTCTTGCTATTCTCACTTGCCCTTGCACTTGGTATTCCTTTGCGCTCACAATCATCTAAGAATTGCCCTATAGTACGTGGGGTGGTCGTGTGACACCCACACAAGACTAACTGACTTGATTAGCCTGTTTGACAAGTTTGTCACATGAGTATTGTTATAATTATGGCCAGCAATTAGCTTAGGCAAATGAGCAGTATTTAAAGCAAAAGAAATGATGGACACCTTTTGTCAATAATTTCTTGATGGGCTCTCACAATGGGGAAACAAGTTGGATGATATCATTGATGAATTCAATTGGATGATGAATGGATGATGGAAAACAGAAGGGAGAAGAGCTCCTTAAGTATAAAAGATTGGCCTCTTGTGAGCCCATGATACAAAAAGCCAAAAGGCAATTTTTCCGCCCCAAAAGAGCTCTACAGGCTCTACAGGCCTTGTTACTTGGTTTGGGCTACATCAGCCCACATGGCATCAGTCCCTGTACCCTTATGACCAGCCTATTCCAGTCCATTCTGGTGTTTCCACTGTTACGGGGCTGAACCAGCCCCTTTGCTGTTCAACCCCCTGGCTGGTTGTCCGTTAAAACCAGCGCAGTTACTCTTATTTCCTTACTTATGGGCTGGTTGCCTCATGCAGCCAGCCCCTGGCCCCACATATGGGCCAGGTGGGACCCAGGACTCACCTGGGTCCAGTCTCAACCTCACTTGGGGGGGGTGTAACCGGCGGACATGCCCCCCCCTCTTTCTTTCAAATCCCTGGTGGGGGCAGTCAAATCCCCTCACCGGGGGCCCTGGGGGTTGATACCCCCAGCGCATTGTCAAGAAAAGTGGGCTGGGGGTGGTCAGATCCCCTCAGCCCGTCTCTCCTCCCCCTTGGTAAAGGGGGGGGGGGAGAGCGCCCCTCTTGCTTTGCTGGTGGGAGGGTGATCAGATCCCCCCCACCACCGGTTTCTCTCTCTGCAACCGGCATCATCATCCCCTGGGAAAGGGGGTGATGAAATCCCCCCTGCCCTGACTGACCGCCTTGTTGCGGTTGGTCGCTGGCTGGTTCAACCCAGCCAGCCACCCCCACCCCCTTGCAATGGCAAGTGAGGGGAGGGGGAGGGAGCCGGGGCCACTGGCCCTTGCTCCCGCAGAGGTGGCCGCTGGCCCTTGCTCCTGCGGCGGTGGCCGCTGTTTGCAACCGGCCGGTGTAAGACTCCAAACGGTGCTAGGCCGTGGCAGTTCTGTGCAGGGGAAAGGTGCTGGTTAGGCTGCCCTCCTGAGCGTTACAAAAATATTTAAATGTAACCAAGACCAAGGTCCATAACCTGGAAAATGATGAATCAAGTAGTAAAGGATAAAGATAGTAGTTTGGTAGCAATGTAACAGCACTATCTGAGCCAAGATTTATGTGGGAAAAACTTGGACAAAAGAAGCTAAAGTTTGTTTGAAGTTCAAAGAACAAAGCTGTTGTATGTAAACAATGCCCACAAGCTAATAACTCTGGTCGTCAGCAGAAGATTGGGGATGATCAACTAAAACCCAACCAACCTCCAGGTTCTCAATGAATCTTCCCAACTCTCCGCAATCAAGCGCTTGAAGGGTACCAGATAAATGAGGGTGGCTGTACAAGACAAAGCACTATGTTTAACAAGCTCTAAAAGCAAACAGTAAACTGATTTGAAGCAAGGATAACCTCAAAACTTCTCAAGGAACTCAAGAGTAGGCTGGCAGAATGCAACTCCAAAAAAAATAAGGGAGGTACAAAAATCCAGGTTTTAAGGTTAATAAGACCTCTTCAATCAATTGTTATTGGCTCCAGAAAGATGATCAAGGAGGGGTCAAGACCAGTATGGTCAGAGAAAGGGATCAAGGAGTGGTATAAAACACTCAAGAATTCCAACAGACAGAATTCTCTTCAACAAGCAAGGCTATTGGTTGGTGATAAGGATCAGGCCACAGAGGGGAAAAGAATCAGGATCAATGGATCAGGGGGCAATCATAGATATACCCAGGATGAGGATGAGGATCAGATTTAAATGATAACTGGGGGGGACATATGCACACACTCTCATGGATTTTTTAGAAAAGGCAGGGGAGAGCCCCCCCTTTTATGGGCCATGGGTCCCTATAGAATATGTACAGGTGATAAAACACATAGAGCGGAAAGAAGCACAATTTGAATTTTTTTTTTTTTTTTTTTTTTTTTTTTAACAGACATGAGAAAAAAAAGACAAGAAGAGAAACTGATGAGAAAACAAACAACAAAAAAATAATTGAAATAATAAAAAAAAATCTGGAGTGAGCAGGAATGGAACTGTCACCAGCCCATGCCAATAAGGGGCATGGGCAGGAGACCCACGGGTGAAAAACCACATGGACAGGCTGACGGGCCTGGGCAATTGCTGGCCCACAGATGGTCGCGCAAGAGCCGCTGGAGGAGACAGTCAAAGCAGACGCGGCAGGGGGGTGATGATTGGGTTGATGGGGGGAGATGAGAATGCAAGACTGGTTGTGGAAACAATGGGGTGATGATGATTGGAGGAGAGCAATTGGGTGATGATGGATGATCAATCTTGTGCCGGACCAGTTTGTTTAGAAGTTGGTGACCATCCCAATATTTAACAAGATGATTGAGATGAGCCCAGATGATAGGGCTTTTGGTTGTTGTTGTTGATGGTTTTAGTTGGTTGCTTGAATTGTGATCAATCAATCAACATGAATGAAGGTTGTGAGAATATGTTGGCGTGAAGCTTGACTGAGAGGGTATTATTGATAATTGTCTGATCCTGGGTCTGCTAATTACTAAATTCTTTGTGGGACTGATACTCTCTTTCAACCAATGAAGGATGGTGATTGTGAATGACCGCCGCAGAGAGATGAGGGTGCAAGATTGGGTGAGGAGGACAAGGTTGATGGCCATCTCCGGCAAGATTGTTGGTCCATTGGTTGGATGACTGGCCAAGGTGGGAGATAGGGGTGCAAGATTGGTTGTGGGAACAACCAATTGAGTCAGAGGATGGAGGTTGTTCCCATGACCAACCTTGCACGGATGACCAGATTGGATGGCAGCGGGGTGAGGGATGATGATATGTTGAGTGAAAGGTGGGATCAGGTCCGTTGGGATGGATGAATGATAGGATCAATGAGGGAGAGATGATGATTTGTTTTTTGTGGTTATTGATAGTGTTTTGGTAGTGGTGATGATTGAGTGTTGCGACAGGGTTGACCAAGTTACGAGACAAGTCAATCAAATTCAATGGATGGATTTAAAAAAGAATGAAGAGTGATAGGTATCATCATCAATAAGGATCAATGTAAGAGCATACAAAAGGGAGAGAGAGAGAGAGAGAGAGAGAAGAGGGGGATGTCCAATGAATGGCCATTGTTGTCAATGTCAATGACAATGCCGGTGCCAGAAAGGTTTGAGCCAAGCCAAGCCGGTCTTCACCTGTGCAATTTGGAAAAACAAAGGACCAAAGCAAGAAGCACAAATATTGAACACAAGACCTGAGCAGTTGGACACTCCAAGAGATGATCCTAGATAACTAGGAGAGTGGGAGCTGGAAGTTTGGGAACTGGATATGGAAATCATTCCGGATCAAAAGTTTTTTTTTTTTTTTTTTTTGGATCTAAATGGAGGCTATAGAAAAGTTCATAAAAATTTTACTTTTTACGTACTGGTCCAGAGGTGTCTCAGATTGGGCACCACACCGGTCCTGTGCGGGGTTGCACCGCGCGGGATCCCTCTGCCGCCGCGACAGCCCCACCCGGGCCATCGGGCCCCGCATGGGCCAAAGCAAGGGATACAAGCGGCCCCAAGCAAGCTGCGGCACAGGCAGCAGCCCTGAGCGGGCTGCAACACGGGAGGCGGCCCCAATGGGCCGTCCCAAGCCCAAAAACTGAGACAAACACACTTTGGGGGGCCAGCACGTCTTGCCAAGTATGTCAAAAATAAACCTTGGACCCAATTATGCCCATACAAGCCCATCTGGCTGTATTTGCCCATATCCCCCGCCGGGCCTGTTAGGGCCAGTGTATCAATGAGCCTGTTTCACGCTTTTTGAGGCCAGTTTCCCCAAATCAGTGACCTCCACACAGGCCCGTATGGTCTTTGTGAGTGTCCAATGGGCCAGAGAGATTCATGTGTGCATCCCATTGGGATTACACTTATACATAGAACACACGTAAGTTCATACGTATTTTAACAAGTATTTGAAAGTGATTAAGAGAACCTAAGATATCCCAAGAAGACATCTTTATTGGGGGAATGGATTAGCCACATCCTGATCATACTTTCCTTTAGTGAGAAAGGTATCTATTTTATAATCTCCAGGGGTTATGTAAATTCATCCCTGCTGCAAACTGGTCTTTCACTTGCCCTTTAAATATCTACTGCTATGGATTCTTCCAACTATTTTCTTCAAGCCTCCATGAAAAATATAACCAATCCCATAGTAGTGCTATATTCCCAAGCCATCAGTGAGCTTCAACAGAATTTGGCCCAGAAGGAAAAAGTTATCCCCCAGCTCCTTGCACAAGTTAATGCAATGGAGATACAGAATGCATCAAATCCCACCCCACCAAAGAAGGCAGCCATTAAGAAAAATAACAAAAGTGCCTCAATTCCTGGAAAAAGCCAAGCACCTCCAACTGAAACAAAATCAGAAGTACCCACCAATACCTCCCCACCAAAGAAAACTACAAACTGCAGCCGTGCCCATTCAGAAACTCCAGCAACACCTGTTTCAAGAAGAAAAGCCACAATGAAACCTGTATTGAATTCAAATAAGAAAAGCCCCCTTCAGATGATCAAGCAGGACCATCCTAGTAGTTTTAAGCACACCAAGGCAAGCCCCATTTTTTTTCAATAATACACACATTACTAGCTCATTTGAGATTCTAGGAGGCATTTTATGTTCATATTACGCTATTGTGGGGCCTTGTTACTCAGAAAGCCATGCCAGCTGACCCAATTCCAGAAGAACTTGCAAAATTCCATCGAAAATTCACCTCATCAACTGAAATCCAAAGCGCTTTTGAAGAAAAGAATGGTCCCAATTTAATCCCCATAGAAATCATTCAGTTTCTTTGTGAAGCCCAAGAAAATCAAACCAAAATTGGTAAACACATCATTCACTTACTTGAATTCATGATATGATATGTCCAAGTCATTTTAGCAAAGCTTGGTCTCTGCAACTGGGAACCAGAACTCAATGAAAAAACCAACTCTCTCTATAATGAAGCTTTCCAAATATCTGCTATAATGACCTTTCAACAATTAGTTGCTGGTGGATGTTACAATTTTATGAAAATTAATCAAGCATATGTCAATGACTTTGAGCTTTTGAGCCAGACCTACAATCACTATGTTCACTGTTTTTTCAAAAAAATCTATTGCAAAGAGAAGAAAGAGGAAGGAAAGCACCTTCAAGATGGAGAAAGAAAGGTCATTGCAAAATCCTGTCAATGAGTAAGTACCTAAAAATTCAAAAGTCTCACTGTTCATTCAATATCTAAAGTTGTATTTTTTCAGTTGCAAGATTCAAGGTACAAGTTTACCATGAACAAAAATCTCCCAAAACAGTAGTTGAGAATCATAAAATGTTTTCAGGCTCACAGCAACAATGGATGCTACTAAAAAGATAATGTCTATTTTGTCAAGAAGTTACCTTTTCAATCTGAGGCTACAACCACCTTCATCCAGAGACTTTATGAAGTCATGAAAAAGGCAGATAAAGCTGATGCCAAAAAATTCCAAAAGCCTCAGCGTGTCCAAATGAATAATCCAGCCCCCACACTTTTTCCCAAGGCTCCCAAAGGTTTGCCAATTGACTTCTAAAATGTTGATTAGTACAATGAAAAGCTACCAGGTCAATGCTCAACACAAGCCAATTTGGATAGTGTGGCCTTTTTGCAAAATCTTTCTGAATCACTTTTAAAAAATCCTGATGAACAAATGACTGACAAGAATTTTAATCAGAAGCACTGGGAACATGCAACCAAGAACTACAACTTTGATTTCTTGGAAAAGGAAAAATCAGAAGATGAAGACAAAGATGATGCAAATGGTGACAGCAATTATGGTGAGAGCATTGATTTGAAATTTTCAAATGATGATGAGTGAGAGGATGAAAAGGAGGAGGAGTATGAAGAGGAGGAGGGAAGCAAAGGAGAGTACCAAACAAGCATGGAAGATAGTAGCTATGGAGGATATGATCAAGAAGATGTAGGGATGGATCATGATGGTGGCAGGAGTGAATATATGGGTGGTGTAGAAAATTGATCTTTCTTCCTACGTCAGGTACTCACCGGGCAGCCCGCTGGTTCTGCTTCTTTTACTCAAATATCACCTCACTGTCACTGCCCAACCACCCGCAAACTAATCTCCAGCGCTTCTGGTCTGTACTGGGAGAGGGGGAAGATGCAGACAAACATCTATTTTCACTGGATATTGACTTCAACTCGACTCCAACTCTCTTTAAGTTTTTGCCTCAAAATCACCAAATATTTCTAGTCTTCTTTCTCTTTTTCTTTTGTTTCTATTTGTCTTTCTTTTTATTCATCTTCTTACTTTTTCTTTTTCTACTCCTTATTTTTGATCTCATCTCCTATTCTACTCATGCTATCCAAGATGCTCCCAATCATCAACTCCTCAATCAACTCTTCTATTTCTGGTAAGACAGTCACTACGTCTCTTCTTCAAAGGTCTTGAAATCTGATTCTCTTCTCTTCAGCCTGCCTTGACTTTCTTCCATGTCATGTCTTCTAGTCTTTCAGCCATCCTCATTTTCTAAGTCCTAAAATACTCTACGGTAAAAGCTTGTGCTTGATCCCTCTTTAAATTCATCAATTAAATTCAATTCAACCAAAATGGTTAAAAGCCAAACTCTCAACAGCTAACCACAATGGAGGTATCAAGCTCAAATTTGTTCAATGGATTCACTCAAATTATGCTAAAGGCCGCTCTTGAAGCAATTCCAATCCTAAAGGAAGAAAATTAATCAATCTGAAAGGACAAATTATCAATTCTATTGGAGCTAAAGCATGTTAAAGTCGCGCTGGAAGACAAATCAAAAGAACTAAGCAAGACAGAGGACATGGAAGTAAGGTTCATTATACTATCAAAAATCAATTTGGTGACTCACGCAAACGTGGTAAACACTCTCAAAATAAACTTGGTAAAATTACTATGGAAGAGCATCAAGGAATGTTTTGCCTCCTTGCAAACAGCAAATTGGGCAAGAATCTTCAACAAATTCCTGTACCAAGAATTCAGAGCCAAAAACATAGTGTCTTTCACAACTCAATCAAAAATTTCCAAAATGGCAGATGTAGGAACTGACTTACCAGATGATATTGTGGCTTACTTAGTCTTATTCAAATTTCCTTCCCAACTAAATCCTCTTCAACAACAAATCATGCATTCCAAAAGAGACATATCTGTAGAATTGGTTTTCAATCACCTAACCCAACTAATCAACAAAACCAAAGCAAAATAAAGCAACTCCAAACCTCTCAAGACTGCTCTAATTGTGTTGGATTGACAAAAGCAAATTGTTCCAAAAGATCAAAGATGCAAAAGAGGATTTCATAATCCTAAATCACAAGACCATCCAGAAGACAGATGTTGGCATAAACACAAGCATCTATCTCCCGAGTGGTGGAAGTAAGCCCAAGAAAAATGGAGAGCTCAATTCAAATCTAAAAAAAAGGAATTGGCACATTATCATGCACTGATCACTACGTGGATTGAAGATATTAGCGCCAAAAATCAAATCATTCTTGACTCTGGAGCTTTGTGCCATATGTTTAATTCCAAAGAATACTTAATTGAGTTCTCCAACCACAAAGGTGAATATATAAGTACTGGGAAAGAAGGAGCAAACCTACCTATTAGGGGGTATCAAAGTTAACCAAACCCGCCATTTTTTAATGGCGGGTTTCAACCCAAATCCGCCATTAAAAATCAAAAAAACCCACTTATTTCAGATCAGACGTGTCAAAGTTAACCTGAAATAAGTGGGTTTTTTCAAATAAAGTATTTAAATGCTTCCACCACCTGTCCGCATCATACACCCCTGTCTTCCCACCTCCTTCTACCTCTGACTTCATTGGAAAATTGTTTACCCCCACCCTCATCATAAAATTGATTGACCACTCTCATCACTTTATCGCTCTCATCACTTGATCACTCTCATCCACTTCATTGCTCTCAAAACTTCATAACTCTCATCACTTAACCGCTCTCATCACTTGATCACTCTCATCCACTTTATTGCTCTCAAAACTTCACCACTCTCAAAAATTCACCACTCTCATCACTTTATTGCTCTCATCACTTGCGTAGCCCTTACTCTTTCAAATGGCCCCTCAGTGAACCTCCCCCCGCAAGTCCAACACACCCAAGAGAACATCGCCAAGGAACTCCACAACAAACAATCCTCCCCCATCAGCTTCCAAGGGCTCAAGTCAGCTCAAGAGAGCTGATCACATCATCCTGGTAAACTGGCTGAAAATTCCCTCCAACTATGATGCCTGCTTTGGATCCAACAACAAAACACGTGTTGGCCAACCTCAATCCTCTAAGGTCAATGGTTATCTCCTGATGGCCAATGAACTCAAGAAAAAAACAAAAGGTAGGCTGGATCTGTCATCCAAAAAGATGAGGGAGCGGTTCAAAAACTATTGAGCCAAGTACAAAAAGGCCTACTCCATGTCTATCTCCACTGGCTTTGGTATCACCGACTTGGACAAAGCCAAAGGAATCAACTTGGTGGTTGATAAGTTGGACTCCATTTGTCCTTTTTATATTCAAATGGATGAAATCTTTGGAAAGATGGCCAACATCACCCCCCTAGCTGCTTTCAATGCCCAACAATCCGATTCCGTTGATGCCAAGGACTTGGCTGGGGATGCTCAGCCTACCAACGGGGACCTTGATGAAACCTTGGCCTTGGAGTGGCCCCCATCTGATGACAAGGAGGATATTCAAACACAATCAGCTCCAATCACTTCTAATTTGGTATTGATTGATCAGTCAATCCTGACCTTGGACCCCTCACTTCCTTCTTTTGATTGCTCTCTTCCTGGGGCAGAACAACTGGAGAACTTGCCCAATGAGGAGGATGTTATTCCTGGATCACCGTTGCCATCAAAATCTGCTCAAGTAAGGAACTAAATTGTTTTCAATTCTGTCTGGTTGCTCCTGACTGATTTACATTGTAAAAAAACAGGCTCATCAATTTTTGATTGGCCAAAAACTCAAGCCAATGGGGCCTCCCACATTGCCTTCAAATACTAGTGAGGACTTTCAGACTCAAACCTCCTCTGCCAAGGGTAAGCAAAAGGCCTCCAATTCCATCAATGTCAACCCCAAAAGTCATCAAAAGAGGAGAAACACTTTTGATCCAATATCCTTGCTTTCAAAATCATGCTCATTGCCATTCCCCTCCAAAAAACAGTGAAATCACAAATTGAATCAGATAAACTTCAGTTTGAAAAGCAAAAGTGGGATCGTCAACTGGCCATGGATGGTCAAAAGCAGCAAGCCAAGACTTTGGCTAATCAACAAAAATTGGATGCTGAGTGGAGGTTGAAACAAGCTGAGCTAGAGTTTCAAAAAGAGGAAAAGGAGAAGGATCGGCAGCAAGTGCAACTGGAAAAGGAGAGGGAACAACGGGCAAACAAAAAAAATGATAAGGTATCAGTAGCTTTGGCTTGCATTGGCAGTGGTAGATTGGTAGAAGAAATACAGCAGATTACTCAAATGCTGGGCTTGTAAATATATTTGCATTGATGAAAGAAAAACAAATTATTTTTTACTACAACAATGTTTGAGAGAATTCTGAACCCCACCAATATACAGATCTTTTTGGTTTTTATTGATATTTTTTTCTCTAGAGTAAATTTGGCCGTTTTTCATGTCCCTACAAGTGCTCTGAGTTTTTTTATTAATTTGGAGTGACATGGCCATTCTGGTATGGGTTGCTGTGTCCACAGCTGGAAAGGTACAGTGCTTGTACTTGTTAGCCTCCCAAACAATTTTGACTATACCTTTTTGCTTGAAATCAATTCCAAAGCCAAGGTCAGGAAAAACAAATTGAACGTCCAAAACTTGATATTCATGCGTATCTTCAATAAGTTGACCATTTGATTTTTTGGTTGGGACCACAAGTAAAAAGGAATAGCCAGAGATGTTGCCTTTGTCAATATGAGGAGAATTGTAAAAAGAATCCAAGGTGAAAGTGAGGTGTGGGGAGCAATCAAAAGGTGTAGGCTTGGAACCAAATTCCAACAAAGAGAAAGAGGGGATGTTGCTGTCCTTCATGGTATCACAGTTTGATTCAAAGGCAAGTTTGGCCAAATTACAAAACATTTGTCCTAAAATTTGGGATAATTTGTCGGCCTTCAGGTTGAGGACAGCGTACTCTTGAGGAGAAGATCTAATGGATTATTTGTTCACATAACGTCTGAATAACTCCAAAGGTTTCATCGATTTTTGCCAACCAATCACCCACATTTTTCCACCCCAAGATCTTGAGGGACCAACCGGGTTGACAAATTTTTTTGAACAGTGAAGGAATTTAGTCACAAAGTTGATATCTTTCTTATCTTGCTCAGATAGTCAATCCAAAGGCACAAATTCAATGACAGCAACCAGAGCATGGTGATCAGATTGGTCAAGAATGATAACTTTTCAATGGTGGAAGAAGTGGAAAGCCCCAATTGTCTGTTTTGCTTGCTTAAATTCTTCCTGGGTGGGTTTTCAAGGGTTCTTTTTCTTTTCAGCCGTGATAGCAGGGTACAGATCCAAAGGGCATAGCTTTTGTCTAGACCAGGCAAAATTTTCCTTGATCCAGTCGTCAGTCACTTCCAAAGAAATTTCCAAATCCCTCATTTGAGCCCTCCTTTTTCTACGATTTCTCTGCTTGCCACCTCTCTTTATTTTTTTCATACCATCTCCTTCCATCTTTCTCCCTCCAAGGCACTTGCTGCACCCAAGGTGAGGATCAAGGTGAAATTTGAATGGTTGTATAACATTTTGAGTTCAGTAGGCAGTGAAGGAATCAATATCAAAAAAGGGGTTGGACAAACAAAAATACTGGTCAAACAAATAAAAAAAAAATTTCAGCAAAGTTCTCATTATCGGCAAAAAACGGTGGGATTAAAAAAATAAAAAAGAGATGAAAATCAACAATTCCTCTGCTTGCCACCTCTCTTTATGTTTTTCATACCATCTCCTTCCATCTTTCTCCCTCCCAGGCACTTGCTCCACCTGAGGTGAGGATCAAGGTGAAATTTAAATGGTTGTATAACATTTTGAGTTTGGTAGGCAGTGAAGGAATTGATATCAAAAGAATAGAATTAGCTGGGGAGGAGTGGTAATGATGAGGAGCCGCGGTTGGCATAATACTAGGCAAACCAGACTGTCCCAGGACAAGAAAACCTAAAGAAAAAGAAACAAAAACAAAGGGAAAGTCAGTTCCCTGTACCCTCCAAAAACTCTGCATCAATTGGCCCAAACAATTGGCCAATCAATCGCGAATCAATCAGGCAATCAATTTGCAATCAATTGCTTGATTGATTGCCAATCAATCAGGCAATCAATTCGCAATCAATCGCTTGATTGATTGCCAATCAATCAGGCAATCAATTGCCAATCAATTGAGCAATCAATTGCAAATCGATCGAGCAATCCATTCGCAATCGATGGCAGGAAGAAGATGAAGGGGAGGGGGGACTCACCAAGGGCAGAGGATGAGGAGGGGGAGGGGGACTGGGCTGGCTGGACCTGGGGGGGTTCAAAGGGAAGGTTATGGTAGGATATCAGCCAGGTGAAAAAAGAAAAAGGTGATTCAATGAGGGGAGGGGACTCACCTTTGATGGTTGATGGAGGTTGGGTGGGAGGTAGGTATGTTGTTGGTGATGTGGATGTTGGTGAGGTTGGTAAAGAGTGAAGGTGGTGGTGTTTTGGTGAGGTTTTGAAGGTGGTGGTGATGAGTGAGGTGGTTTGGTGAGGAGGAGGCAGGGTTTGACTGGTGAGTGAGTGGGGTGAGGTTGAAGGGGTTGAGTGGTGAGGGGGAGGGGGGTGGCATTTGGTGAGTGGCAGGGTTTGAGGTGGAGGTGTTTTTGGATTCAAGTCCACTAAAAAAAAAAAATAAAAAAAAAAACTCAGCCTATGAATCTTGGGTGAACAACCAAAACAAAAAAAATACGGTGAAGGGAATTTTTACCAATTTCAAAATCAAAAATTACTCATCAAAGCAAGCAAGGGTGAGAGGAAGAATCCTCTCTCTCATAGAAGAAGTTGAGGGACCAGATGAGACAGGGATGACTTGAGGCGGATCAGGAATATCATCTTGGAATATTTTGTCCCATTCATCTTTGATGTTGGCCAAAAGGTTGTGAAGGATTACACAAGTGATAATCCAGTTGACGAGGAACCTCATATCTTTGGAAAATTGGAGCTGGTTTCGCATCTCCCCTAAGCTGGCCCATCTTCCTTTCAGAATTCCTATGGCATGCTCAATCCAAACTTGTGATTGGGAAAGATGATAGTTAAAATCGGTTTTTCCTTGATCATTGGACAAAACATTCCGGTATGCTGGAACTACATATTTCCCACTAGCATAAGCCAAATCGCCAGAAGGTATTGATCTTGGTCAAAGTAGATCTATGGTTGTTGGGAAATCCGCATCCGATTGAAAACATATGAATCATGACAAGAACCTGGAAGGCCAGAATTGAGGGAGATGAACTTCTTGTTGTTATTGCAAACAAGTTTTAGTGCCACGGAGTATCTAAAAAAAGAGATGGAACATATTTGGTCAGTGTGTGATCCAAAGCGTTATCATAGCTATTGGAAAAGAAATGAATCAATTGCCTTTTTTTACAATCAAAATAGTGGTTGCCATCTAGGTTAGGTTTTTGACTCAAGGGGATGGTGGTTCCATCAACAAAACCAATGCAACCAGGAAAGCCTTCTGTCTCCATTACTTGAGATATCTCCTTGCGTTCTTCTTTGGTTGGCCATGAAAGGACCGAGCGACGGAAAGATACGATAGCAATCATGACTCTTTTGGTGTATAAGTCAATGCTTCCGTAACTGACTGAGAACAGATTTTCCAATTGATGGATTGCTGCTCCATTTCCATTTGACCCCAATCTACAAAGAGCAACGGCAAGATGGATGGCTGGATTGCGTTGAGGATTGCAAGAATTGTTCTGGAAGATGTGGTGGTCTTCAATCATTGCCAAAAGTTTCATGAAAGAAGGCAACAAAGTTTGGAACAGTTGCTGGAAGCTTAAGTCAGGGATGAGATGAAGCTTTTGCCTTTCATACATAGGGTTATGGAGAGTGTGTATTCTTGGAACCATGTATCGCTTTGCCCACAGAGAATTCAAAGCTAACCAAGTTGATTCCAAATTGGAGTCTGAATCAGAGTCTGAATGGGAGTCAAAAAGTAGCAAAAGTTCAGTCAGCTTTTTTGCGTTTTCAACTTGCTGGCGGGATGTTTGATTGGACATGTTGAGAAAGGTGGTGAGTGATGTGGGGTGATGAGATGATGATGGGATTTGTGTGAAGATGGGTATGTGAAGGTATGTGAAAAACGATAGAGATGTGTGTGATGCGATGGAGATGGGACCGGTATGGATTTGCTGATGTGGATGGGTGTTTCTGATGTGATGGATGGTGGATGGAGGATGATGCATAAATGGCAGGTTTAATGGCGTGTTTGATGATTGAAATCCGCCATTTTCATGAAACACGCCATTTTGAAATACACCAGTTAGGGGGTATGTGTATTTCAGAAACCCGCCATTAAAAATGGCGGGT
The DNA here is from genome assembly GCA_025617555.3 of Puccinia polysora. Classification (NCBI taxonomy): domain Eukaryota; kingdom Fungi; phylum Basidiomycota; class Pucciniomycetes; order Pucciniales; family Pucciniaceae; genus Puccinia; species Puccinia polysora. The sequence goes on from CM062628.1 coordinate 36,616,875, forward strand.
TTTGTCAAAAAAAATGGCGGTTTTCCAATGGCGGGTTTGCTAACTTTGATACGCCTTATTCTAGGGGAAGGAACTGTCAAACTGAATTGGAAGTTGTCTGAAGTAACACTTACAAACTGCTTCTTTTTCCCTAATCTGGTAGTCAATTTAATCAGTCCCGGAAAATTAATAACTAACAAAAACTTTGTTCTACAGTCTAGAGGGAAATCCTTTCAACTCCTCAAAGGTAGCAAAGTGGCTTTCTCTGGATTTATCAAAATTAATCTTTTTGTCCTCAACCTTCCTAAATAAATTGGTTGCGGATCAAAAATGTCTTACCTTACCAGAAAATTTTTCTCTAACAAAAAACTCAAACATCTCCATCTATTGCTCTGCCATGCCAATCCCTGTCAATGCAAGCTCTTATTTCCTGAAATTACCCAAAACGAAATCAAATTGTTTGTCAGAAAAGATTGTGCCTTTGAAAAAGTCACTAAATCACTTTTCAAAAATAAAGCATCAATTTCATTCAAACCTATGGAAAAGATACACATTGACTTGATGGGTCAAATAAACCCTACTTCTTGCAACAATATGAAATAAATCCTAACTATAATCAACAACTTCTTGGGTTACTTGTCAGCAATTCCTTTGAAAAACAAATCAGATGCTTTCCATCAACTCATTTCTATTCTGAATTTTGAAAATAAACCTAGAGGCTACTTTCCATCTACTGTTAGTTCAGACGGAAGAGGAGAATTTTGTTTGAATCTGTTTTCTGACTTCTTACAGGGAAATTCAATTCAACATCTTATCATGGAGCCTTATCATCACAAACATAACAGAAGGGTAGAACAAGCCAATAGAACTATTGCTGAAGCAATCCAAACCACCCTCAGATCTTCCAAGCTGCCTCTTCAACTGTGGGCAGAAATTTTGAAATTGGTCTGTCTAACCATTAATCAAATCCCCAAGGCAAAGAATGCAAAATCTCCATACAAGCTATTTACTGGGAAGAATCTCCCAATTGAATTCTTTCAACCTATAGGATCAAATGTAGTCTATCTAGATATGAATATTCCTCAAGGTGAAAAATTCAGAGATGGGGGAAAGACGGGAACCCTTGTGGGTTACAATCCTTTCCTTTTGTTGTACAGAATACTCACCCCAAATAATTTAATTGTTTGTTCAAATCATGTCAAGATCTTATCCTCTCCAAATCACTCTTCTTCATCAACCCATAAGCTCACAATAGAAAAAGAGATGAATCCCGTTTGCAATCTGGATGTTGTTCCAATAATTCAAATTCCCAATTTAGAGAAACTTGAAAGCTCTCAACCTCAATCAACTCCAGAAAGCAATACCGAAATCTCTTCTTCTAGTGAGTCGGAGGTAGAAGAGAAAATTCATGAAGAGCTAGTTCCTCAATTACCTAATGAGTCGGTCTAAATTCTCAGGGATTGTTCCAAATTAAATAAACCTCAGCAGTATGGCTTTCATCACTACTTTGTTCCCAAATCCTTCGAAAAAGCCAAGAAATGCTCCAATTCCTCAATTTGGGAATCATCTATGGATGGCAAGCTTGATGGAATCAAATCAATGAACGTGTGGGAAGACTATCATGGTAAAGAACCTATTAAACCCCTAAACACTACGTGGGTATACCGTCTTAAGGATAATTGCCACAGTGACCCTCTAATATACAAAAGTCATCTTTGCATTCAAGGATTCAATCAAATTTACGGCCTAGATTATCAAGACACATTCTCACCTACGGGAAAGGCTGCCTCTCTGCAAATAGCCCTTATCTTTGGTCTTTCATTCTCTTTTACAATAACTCAATTTAACATTAAATCTGCTTTCCTCCATGCCAATCATCAAGAAACTGTTATCATAAAAACTCCCAAGGGTTCCAAAAGAACCGCCAAATACTTATTGCTCAAGATATCTCTTTATGGTTTGAAACAATCTCTGGCAAACTGGTTCAATACATTAAATTCTTGGATTTGTAGCCAAGTATTGAAAGAATCCACTGCTGATCCATGTCTCTATTTACACTCTGAGTCTAACTCTGTTTTATTCTTCCACATGGAAAACTTAATTTTAGTCGGCAATGGCAACAACTTTAAAGAAGAATTTTTGAAAAGTTTTCCCAAATCTTCCCATCACAATCCAAACACAATACTTGGAATGAAATATGTCAAAGAAGGCAACAAGATTCTTCTCTCTCAACCCAAACACATAGATCATGGTCTTGAAGAATTAAAGCTCTAGGACTGCAAAAATCCTTCCGTTCCTCTAACTCCTAACACCAATTTGAAGCCTGCATCCAACAAAGAGCATGAAGAATTCAAAACCCTTGACATCAACTACAGATCCGCATTTTTCCTTATGAACTATATAGCGTGCCTCAATAGACCTGATCTGAGCTTCGCAGTCTCCAATTTAGCTTTTTTTTGCAAAAAACCTGGGATCCACCATTGGAGAGAAGTTAAAAAATGTTGGAAATATCTCAAACACACAAGAAACCTTTCTCTTACGCTCCAGGCTTGAAACGACTCAACTCAACTAATCTGCTATAGTGATGCTACTTGGAGCGACAACCTTACAACTTGACACTAACAATCCGGTCATCTCACTCTTCTTTGCGGTTTGATTATAACTTGGAGCAGCTATTGACAAAGAAACGTTACTCATTTGACCACTGAAGCCAAACTGAATCCTTTAGTGGAATCTTTCTTAGAAGCAATCTGGATTAAAACTCTCGTCGCGGAAATGTGGGAAAAAGAAGAAGAACACGGTTTTCATCTCATAGATAATAAAGGCCTGGACAACAAACTTTAGAAAATTGGTTGCAACTCTAAAACTCACCATATTGATATAAAAACAAAGGCCCTTTGGGAAGAACTCAAGGCTAATAAATTAGTTGTCAAATTAATTCCTAGCTCATCAATGCTTGCTGATGGATTAACCAAAGCTCTTCCCAAAAATTCCCTGTCATCTCTAATTAATCTTATCAATCACACCGGTTCAGTCTTACCAGACACAAGGGGTTTAGAAAATTGATCTTTCTTCCTACGTCAGGTACTCATGGGGCAGCCCACTTGTTCTGCTTCTTTTACTCAAATATCACTTCACTGTCACTGCTCAACCACCCGCAAACTAATCTCCAGCGCTTCCGGTCTGTACTTGGAGAGGGGGAAGATGCAGACCACCATCTATTTTCACTGGATATTGACTTCAATTTGACTCCAACTCTCTTGAAGTTTTTGCCTCAAAATCACCAAATATTTCTAGTCTTCTTTCTCTTTTTCTTTTGTTTCTATTTGTCTTTCTTTTTATTCATCTTCTTACTTTTTCTTTTTCTACTCCTTATTTTCGATCTCATCTCTTATTCTACTCATTCTATCCAAGATGCTCCCAATCATCAACTCCTCAATCAACTCTTCTATGTCTGGTAAGACAGTCACTACGTCTCTTCTTCAAAGGTCTTGAAATCTGATTCTCTTCTCTTCAGCCTGCCTTGACTTTCTTCCATGTAATGTCTTCTAGTCTTTCAGCCATCCTCATTTTCTAAGTCTTAAAATACTCTACAGTAAAAGCTTGTGCTTGATCCCTCTTTAAATTCATCAATTAAATTCAATTCAACCAAAAGGTGGGATGACTAAAAACAATTGGAGCAAGGTTCAGTAAACAAATGCCAAAAAGGAGTGGTTGTGTGGTCTTTTTCAATCCACCTTTTTTATTTTTGATTGTTTTTGTCTCATCAATATTGTCTTTGGATCATGGCCATTGTTTTTTTCTTATGGCCTCTATTTTTGTCTTATGTGGAGCCTGCTTGGAAGTCCAATTAGAGATGTGTCAAAGAAAATGTCTGACTTTTAGTATGGCATTTGGTAACAATGATTTCTCCTTGTTTTCTGGCCATTATATTTGTCTCATTTCTGCAATTAAAATGAAAAATTTTAAAATTATAAATGTAGAAAATTTGGAAATAATTAAGAATCTTTGGATAGGTCACAAATGAACAGAATAAATGAGATGATAGGTACAAAATCAACTATTGATTTCCATGGTGTTATCAATTGTATCAATTTTAGCAAAAAAGTTGCTGACAAAAAGCCCACTCAGGGGCTCAATCATGCAGGAAGTTTGAGGTTCACCAAGAGTTCACGGGGGAATAAATTGGCAAGCAACACAGCTCATCACTTCATCAGCTTGTACAAAGTTGGGAATCCCTAACTTCACCTGCATAACTGACAGTCAATCCAAGAACACTGCCAATGAATAAATCCGCCTTACCTTTTTCAGTGACCAAATTTTCACCATAGTTATCTCAAGATCTCCAATAATCTTGAACATAGTATTTAAAACCCCATTTGCCTCCTCTCCATCTTTGGAATAGGATACAATATTATTAGGCTTCTTCTTTGAAATTATTTTCAAGGTTTGGCAGTCCAGAGACCAAATATTGTATGCTTTGTTGAACAAAACTAGTGAATTATTGGGGTGGGGAAAATCCTTGTATTATTGGAGATTAGGATATTCACTCTTGCAAATGTTGAGGATATTCTGGTAGTCCTCTGAATTGAATACTATTTTTGTATTTTGCCAAATTTTTCTGGCGGGATTTGCACATTGCAGACTTTTCTGGAAAATAAGTATTTGACACTGGCGGCGCCTTGACATTATTGAAAGTCCAATGTGCTCTGGAAGACCAAGTCAGTTGAAAGCCTAAATGATCTGATGTTTGAATATTGTAACTTAATTGGGATCATGTTGGATTTACACTTTTGAAGGATACAAATCAATTGTTCACCTGGGAATTCCAAAACTCTCATCAGGGGGCCATACCATTGCATTTGATTTGGTATGTGAAGTGCATAGTGGTGATTGGGAAACACCAGGTGATCTGAAAAAAGCTCCTGGGAAGTGGCAGTGTAGATGCTGTACTCTTTTTCAAAGCAAAGAATGTCTTCTATTGTTGTTTGCTTGGAGCTGAGAATCCTGGTACATTGAAAAAGTGAGCAGAGGTTTTTGATGACCATTTGATGCAATGACAAATCATTGTCCATGTTGGAGTTGATGGAAACATCTAGTACAGCCAAGGGCACGTGGATAGTGAACAAATTATGCCGTTCACTTGCCTTGAGCTTACCATCCTTTGCTCCTCCAAACCCTTGAGGCATCCAAGTTACCCCAGCAGGTACACTTACATCAAGTATGGCAGATATGATTTTGTTCTTCACTTTCTTGTTAAAAACATCCATTGGAGGAGCAGCCTGATGAGAATTGGATAAATTGCCATTCAAGACCCAAAAAAATCAAAAATGGTGTTGCAAAACACCTTCAAACCAATTGTGCATTACTCCAAGCACAACATGCTTCACCAGATCCCAATAAGGTAATTGATTTAGCTCAGACCACCTAATGCCAGTTGAATTCAATAATTTTGACAAGGAACTTGAGTTTTTCACTTCAAGCAGTCTTCTAGCAACTCCAAGAGTCTTCATTTGAGTTTGAGTTTGAACAATTTCCATTGATTTGATATTGGCCTTGGATATATTACACCATGAAAAAAATGAGTTGCTGAATGGGTGGCAACGCCAGCCACCTTGTGGGTATCAACAACATCACCAAGTAGCGCTCCAAGCCTCACAAAAACCTTCTGAACACAAGGAAAATGACTGGTTTGAATATTGATCCCATTTTTCAAATCAGGAAGTTCATTTATTAATGGACCAAGCACATGATTTATATTTAAAATGTCCGCCTGATTTTGGGCTAGTATCATTCCAGATAGACATGTGTATTGAGGCTTATATTGGAGGGAGAGAGCTAGATTGAGACAGGTGAGGGCCATGATGCCAAGTGAAAATTTCTTTCTAGAAAGCTTGTTACCAAGAGGATTGAAACAATCAATGAATAGAGTAAATACTAGATTGGGAGATTTGATTGTTGATTTTGAGTCCTTTTTTGGGTAAATCTTGGAGAAGGCTTCTGAATGACAATAGTCAATAAAAACTTTGGTTGTTAGATTCATTTTAACAACCAAGTCATCACTTCTTTTTTCTATCTCTGGAAAGGATAAGAATAATTCCAAACATTTGCAAAAATCTTGAGTGACAAAAATTCTGGAAGGGTTTGTAGGATGGGGAATGGTTTGATGGGATGCATTTTTTGGTTTGGGGGTCCTAAAATCATTCAAAAATGAGGCATTGTGATGATCAAAAAGATCCTGCCTGCATTTTGCTTATTTTGAAGTGGGTTAATAGCAACATTCAGATGGTGCATATTCAATGGGGTAAAGTGAGAAGTACTTCTTACAAAAAACATAATATTCAAGTGTTGGGTTGAGTTTAAGATGCTTAGTTATTTTTTGTAAATCTTTGGGGACCAATTCCATTTCAAACTTGGGTAGGAGCTTCAAAAATTTTTGAATAAGGGATGTTATATAGACCGCTGCCAATTGAAAATAAGCCTGGCTAATGCCACAAAAAAGGTACAGCCAAGCAAGGGAAGATAGAACATAATATAAAAAAATATGTTTGCAGTCAAAATTTATTCAAAAAATTCAGTTGATCCAAGCAATAAAGGACTCACTCTGAATGTTAATAAAAGACTTGGATATATCTTCATCAGGGTCACCAACATTGGTAGCATCATCAAAAGTTGAGTTGGTTGGAGCTTGAAGCGGCATTGTGGCAGGATTTGGGAGTTTGCCCAAGGATAATTCTGCAAGAGACTTGGCTGGGTAATCTGTGGGGTTGCTGGAAATTTGGGCCCAATGTCGGCAGCAGGTGCAAGGATGGACATAAGGGCCTTGGAGTTGAACTTTATCCAAGTAAGTGAATGTATGATTGAGGAACTCCGGGCAGGCGCAGAGCTCAGACGTGGGAGGTCTTGATGGGGGGGACAAAATCTTGAAGAGGAACAGCATGGGGTTTTTGACAATCTGAGGAGGCGGAGGGGCAGATTTTGTTCTTTCAGGAGATTATTGTGGGCTGGTGAACAAGAAATAAGGAGCAACCACCTGAACGTGGAGTTGACACTTCCCAGGAGTGTTGCGGCAGGTTGCGCATCCAGAGAAATTTGGAAAACCCTCCACAGAAAATGTCACCTGTTTGCGGGAGGTGTTTACCAACAAGACATATGAGTTGTGCAGAAATTTGGACAAGTCTAATTGTATTTTGGCTGACACTTCCTTCCAGAAAAATAAAAATTACTCTTCAGAGGAATTTTTAACCCTCTTAGAGGCCCTATATCTCCTTAAAATGATATCAGAGTTTTGAATGTCCTTAGCTTCCAGCCTTAAATCACTATCAGCTAATTTGTTCTTAAACCTCACCAGATAGAGTATTACATCTTTGCCATCCCTTCTAATGAGCTTATGGTTTAATATCCTATGAGGGAGATCATCCACAACATCCTGCAGAGGTGGGATTACAACTACAGGTGCCTTTCTCAATGGAAAGTTTTCAGTGGGTTGTATAAACTTCTTTACTAGACTGATGGGGAAAGTTGGATCCTTCCTTTCAAAATCTTTGCTCAGAATGACTTCCACTGCATTCTTCCCATGCAAAGCCTTGACTACAAATGGTCCAAAAAATGAGTCTTTAATTTTTCTATGCCTTGCTATGTTAGAAAAGTTTATTGTTGAAATCAAGACCATATCTCCAATGTTGATATCATTATATTTATGTGTTTTTCCCCATATAACCTTGTTTTATTCTAATGCTTCCTTGACACATCTGCTTGCAAATTTCTCAGCTTTAATCATCAATTCTCTAAAGCAATCAGCAGTTGGATGCAGTATAATATTATTTCTGAGGAGCATATCCTTGTGAATGCATGGATTCCAGCCTCTTTCCAATTCAAAAGGTGACATGTTAGTGGTAGAATGCTTACTGGAGTTTTAGGCAAACTCAAATTCAGGCAACACTGATACCACATCATGTTTATAACCATCATTGTATTTGAAAACAATCCAATCTGCACAATACTATCTTATCATTTCTTCCAAAGTCTGTATCATTCTTGCAGCTAGCCTATCAGTCTGTGGGTGGTAAGCTGTTGAGAAAGATAGTTTAGTTCTCACCAGATCAAATAAGCTCTTCCAAAATTCAGAAGTAAACTCAGGGTTTCTTTCACCAATTATGCTTTGTGGGCAACCCACATCACTTACTATGCTCTTCCAAAATAATAGAGCTATATCCATTGCAGAAATTTCTTTGTAACATGGCAGAAACCTAGCTATCTTAGAAAACCTATCGACTATCAATAGTACACAATTATGATTATGTTTCCCTCCTGGTGTTAGCCCAGATAAAAAGTCCATATTAATAGTTCATTACCTTTTGTTTGGCTCTTCTTTAGACTGAAATAGGCCATATCTCTTTCCTGTGGACCTGTTGGCCTTTTGGAACCTTTCACAAGAGTCACAGTAGTCAGAAACATTGCTCCTCCAACTTGGCCACCAAGCCAAATTCTTTATTCTATCTATTTTCTTTCTTTAGATAGATGTCCTGAACAGGTGTTATCATGGCATTCAGTAATAAATCACTGCATATGCTCATCTTTTACTAATACCACCAAACAGCAGTGGGCTGACTTATGATATAGCAACCCATCTAAAAGAACTAATCTACCATCAAGTAGTTCCTTCCTCCATCCTATATCTTGTCCTTCAACCAGGTCCTGTCTATTAAACTTTGATTGAAGAATTTCTATTACCAATGAAGGATTTGTGTTATTTGAATAAGATTCAAATAAAGAATCCCAGAAGCTCTGTTCCAAATGACTCATTGAAATGGTCATGATAGGTAATGTATCCAAGGTATCTTCAGTATCATAAGCAGGGTTAGTTATGTCATTGGGTAGTGCACATTGTGAAAATCCATCTACATTCTTATGTAATAACCCTTCCCTGTGAACTATTGTCATAGAAACTCTCCATTCTTGGATGACAATCAACAAATCAACATATTCCTTTTGGGTTTCTTCAGGCTCAGTAGAGACTTAAGAGCTTTAAAGTAATTATTGACCTTGAAATGAAATCCATCTAAGTATTAATTTAATTTTTCTAATGCCCATACCAAACATAAGCACCATAAATGTGAGGCACCATATCTTTTCTCGCTATCCTTGAGCTGTCTGGATATAAAACAGATTTTTTCTTCAACTTGCTTATAATTTATAATCTATAATTGGTGCAATGCAGCTCCAAGACCTTCCATAAATGCGTCTACATATAGCTTACATGGTTTCTTAGGATCTGGATGAAATAGTAGTGGTGCAGTTTTCAAACTTGTTCTAAGTAATTCATAGGCCTGTAGCCTCTCCTTTTTCATTTCAAATGACACGTTTGGACTACAGATCTTACACAAAATTGAAGCAATTACTCCAAAATCTCTAATGTGGAGTCTATAGAAACCTGAAAAACCTAAAAAACTTTTAATTTCCTTAGTATTAATAGGTATTGGCTTCAGTAATACTGCAGCTATTCTGGTCTGATCTATACCAAGGGACAAACCACTCACAATATGGCCAAAATATTTCAATTCATTGAATCCAAATGAAAATTTATTCAGGGATATTTTCATATTCATCTTTATTATCTTGTTAAGAATTATTGAGATCCTTTCTTTATGTTCACCCCATATTTCTGAAAATTTAATTATATCATCTATATAGATTATCAACCAGTTCTGCATCAATTCTTCATGAAACCACACTCAATAATCCTTTGAATCTGGGATGGGGCATTTTTAGTACCAAAAGGCATTCTCAGATAATCAAACACTCACAGGTGGCATACTATCCTTCGGAACTTTCTGCTATCTGGGTCCACAAAATTCTGATGAAAAATTTCAGAACACCAATACAAGAAATGCACTTAGCTTTGTGCAATTTACTCAATGATTCAAAAATCTTTGGAATTTGGTATCTATCAGGGGTTGTTTAGGAATTTATTTCCCTGAAATCCCCAACCATTCTTGATTTTACATTGTGCCAGGCTATAATAAAAGGTATGTTGATTTACATATGTTCATTAGCACCTAATCTCCTTATCAAATTAAATTTCAGCAATGTATTGATATGTTCTTTCAGTGCCTCTTTTCTCCTAGGGTTAGCAGGGAAAGGAAGTTTTCTAAAAGCTGGGGGATATGGTCTATCTATGGTCAAAGTGATCTTGACCTCATGTACTATGATTGAACCAAAATGCTGATTCACCATTGAAAAAGCATTTTGGTGTTTAAACAGCAGGGAAACCAGATCATTCTTTTCCTCTTCTGTTAACAAAGTACTGATATTTGAATCTCTGATTAGCTAATTTTCAAAATTATCTTTTGAAATATTACTGAAAAAATTGTTACCAGACTTACTGAACTAAAATTTTTCACTGTTTACAATTGTAAAGTATGAGGAATTTTTCTCATGAACCAAACTAAAACAGTACCTCTTCATCTATTTGCTCCTAATTATGAGATATTCAATCTAAGTATTATCAATTACTACAAAATTGATTACCAAAGCCAAATCTTCTATGAACGATTTAATCTGGACCATTCCCAAGGGTACCAGTGTACCAGAACAGCTTGGAAGGCTCATCTTGGATGACTTTATTGAGTGCTTCTCCCACTGTGGGCAGAACTGTTCTAAGTAAATTTTGCCTACTACCGACTGAAAAGCGCCAGAATCTAGTGGCACTTTACAATAATTACCACAGAATAACATCTGTATCAACTCATTTGATGCATCAACAGAATTGATGCAACCTATAACTAGGTTTTCATCTTCCTCTTCAGTATGGTCATCATAAGACTCATAGATAATTTTGACTTTTTCACCCTTCTCTGATTCTATTTTGTTGAATTTTCTAGCTTTCTGAGGACAAATTCTGGAATTATTTCCTGCCTTGCCACAAGTATAACAAGAAATGTCAGTGTTCTGATGGCTTGGTCTCAAGGGAGCTTTGTTCTTGTTGTTGAGTTTATCCATGTGAATTTCCTTAAGAGGGTATGACTTCCTTCTTCCAAAAGATGTGTCTTCTACTATTTCTTCTAGTATATTAATCAAGTTTGATCAATAATCTGTAGCTTTCATACTTGTCTTTACAGAAAATGAAAACTCACCATCCATCAGTGATATCAACTTGAAATTAATACTATCTTGATCCAGGTATGGATCACATGCTCTAAGCCTATCCTCTTCCTGGTCACCCATGTTGCTGTTGGTGTGACCCCTGGGAGGAATCTGTCACTGTTGAAGGCAGTCAAGCATTTCCTCTTTCAATTAGAGGTACAAAATTTTTAATGTATTTCTTTTCTCCAAAATTCCCAATCTTGCACACCTACTGCACTCCTTCTTTCCCTATACCAATCTGAGGCTATGCTCTTAAACAAAATGCTCAACCTGCTAGTAATCAAGTTATCAGGTAGTCCTGTGTCTTCTTTCAGGGTGTCAATCCATGAAATAAATTCAGTATTATCATACTCACCCACTCCAGAGAAATTAGGCCATTCATTTAACTTTGGCAATCCCTGTAATATCTGCTTAATAAATTCACCTTTACCAGAATATTGTACCAGATCATTGTCCCCTGCAACAGTTTTGCTTTTTTTCCACACCTCTTCTTGGGCTCTGGGCTATATAGAATGACTGGTTAATTTGCAACAAAGATAAAAACTTACTAAACAGCTTTTCATGGTTGTGCTCTAATTATTCATTTACTTTATCAATCTTGGTACTTAACTCCTCCAGACTTTGCTCTGACAAAACCTGAAATTTCAATATATCTTCCTTAACCAAAATCAAGTTTTTGTTAAAATTATGTTCTAAAAGCTTCAATGAGTGACTCAGTTGTAACACCATGGAGGTCAATGAGTTGAAATCCTTCTTAATTTCCATAGATTCTCCTGATGATTCTTTCAAGGAGTCACTAATGTTGGTTAAATTTTCATCCAAGTTACTCAAATCACTTGTCTGCACTTTTCTCAAGTCTAGCTCTATTGTCTTATTAGTCAAGTCCTTTATATCTTTCACAGAACTGGCCAGAATTGATTTCAAAGTCAAAATATCTGAAACAATACAAGAATATCTTTTATCTATGGAGGCAAAGCCTTCTATACAATATTTTTTGGTGTGTACCACTACCTTCTTAATGTGAAGAGTCTCATTAAATACAATATCTTGAAATTTATCTAGTAAAATTTCTGATTCTAATGACAACTTCGACCCCTCTTGGCCCTTTTGGCCCTCTCTTCTTCTAAGAATTGGAAGCCTCCCTGGAGAGACTGGGCCATCCTCATCATCTCCTCATAGATTGAGTTTCTGTGCTCCCTTTTTTTTCTCATTCTTGTCACCTGGCTCAGGGGAGGGGATGGCTGATTGTTCCTCAAAGGCTCTGGGAGCCTGAAGCTGTTTGTGAAGGTGTAGCCTCCTCTGGCAATTTTCTCTTTACCCTTGGTTTTGGCATCAACTACCTCTTTATCTGAGTTGGATCCCAGGACTTGGTCTCCTTCATCAATCTGTCCCTTCCTATTAACTTTATGAGGGCCCTGTACGTCGCCAGGGCCTGAGTCACGAACATGAACTGGTTCTCCATGTTGTTTGCTGCTACCGCCCCCAGGTAGTTTATTCTGTTCTGACTTTGGCAGGTCAGAAGTTTTGCTGTTCCTGGAGGTAGGCTGTCTTCTCTTCTGACTGCATTTTCCAGGGGGGCACAAGCTCAGCCCCCTTGCTCCTGGTCATCATTTCAAAAAAAAAAAAGGGTTGTGTTAGACCTCGATTTGCTTTTCTACCCCGTTCGATTCCACAGTTGCAAAGGCTATGATAGGAAATCACGACTCACGGTGCGTGATTATGTCTTTGGCTGGAGACCCAGCTCTTTTTTTTTTTTGGTGCTACGCTACTGGCGTTAGCTTCTTTGATCTCGCTACGCCGGTTGGTACTCGGTTCCGACACGAAACTCCGAGCCTTCCCTCGATTGGCGGGGAGGAACGAGTCAATAGAAAGTCGCTTCAACACTGTTGTGGGCACGAGGCGTTTTATCAGCTTAAATATCTCCAACTGCGGCGTTGAGGTGGATAGCTTACTTTTCTTTGTTACAAGTTGAGGTAAGAATGCCCGTTTACCCAATCGACAAGGATGCTCTTTCCAATTCCTTCGTCGCTCCAAGCTACTCGCCTGCTCATTCCACTCAATCGATCACCACCTGCACGGTCGATTGGACTATGACTCAGGAATATACTTTGGCCAACAATCCGGTAGGCTGATGGCTGATGGCTGGCGCTATCGTCGCGCTAGAAGTCGGTCTCGCTATAGTTTGATCGGAAATCCTTGATGGCACAAGGGGTTCCCAATTCTGATCTTGCTTCTGATCAAGTTAATCTGCGTCCTCGGCTAATCGTTGAAAATTGGTGACAATACCGGGCACTCAATTTTTTTTTTTTTTTTTTTTTTTAAAAAAAGTCGATTTTTTCTGTGTTTTTTCTTTTTTCTACTTTTGCCAAAAAACAGAATAATTAGAAGCACAAGTCAGAAACTTATCAATGGAGGAGATAGTTTTTTCCAATCCACAACTCAACCTAATATGCAGATAAACCGTTACAGAATAGATTTACCAATTTCAAAACTTTGAAATTTTCGCCCTATTCCTTTTTATTCTTTTTCTTTTCTTTTTTTGTTCTTTTTTTTCTATATTTTATGGAAAGAATCAAAAGTCAGTAAAAAATGGAAAAACTTGCAAAAAATGCGTAAAAAATAATACCAGACACTCAAAAAAAAAAAAAAATGTTTAACAGTTTTAAAGCAATAAATCCCAAAAATTTCAAAAATTTACTGTTTTTTTATTTGTTATATTTTTATCAAAAAAAAAAAATATAAATCAGTCAAAAAGTGGATAAAATACCAAAAAAATGCGTACTTCAAGCAGAAAAAACACTCTCCAAGGTTCCGAAATTTGATGAGGCCCCCAATCGTCAGGGATTTAACCCATATATCTATACTGGCTGTGGTTAAACCTGCAAAAAGTAAGATAAAAAAACAATAATTAAATCAGTTATTGACTTAATAAAACAGTATTAAAGTTACAGAAAAAATCATCTAACAAAATACTTGAGTATTGTGAGTAAAAGGCCACACCTTGATCTCTATAAAGAGATAAGGGACCTGGATCTTATTGAATAAAGCCAAAAGGAGCTTTGCTTACAAAGTAAACTCACACCCTTTAAGGTAACAGTAAATGTTACAACTCCAAAGGACTTCCCACACAAACTTTAAGTTGAGAGAAATTGATTATTAATGTATTATAATACCAAAGTCTAAGGCCCCATTAAATCTTCTTCTGGAGATTAAGTTTAATGGGCTTGTTAACTCTTGCTGTATTCTTGGATCAATAATATATAACAAATAACTGAGGAAGGGGATATAGGGTGAAGAACCTCCTCTTTTTAAGGTAACAGGAGCCCTCAGGGGACTCAAGGAATCATCAGGGGAGTGCTAGGATCCCCCTGGTTTTGTCCTCAAGGGCTCAGAGCCCCATTAAATCATACCCAATGAGGAATAGGGTGCTAGTACTCATTGGGGGTGATTTTCAATGGAAAAGGTTCTAATTACATACCCCAAAGGTTACTTAAATGATTCTAGGACTTGATATCAGTAAAAGGGACGGTTAGGAATTCCTAGAACACCCTAAAAAGATTGCATACCCATAAATTGATAGCCTTGGCATGTACTTACTTCTTAATTCCTAGTACCTTGGCAGATATTATACATATAAGGTATGTATATTCTTGGAAATGATATAACATGGTTTATACTTTAAAACTGAGATCAGGGTTCTCTGAGTGGAATCTCTCAAGGATCAGTGAATTATATCAAAGTATAATTAAATCCCAATAGGGATAAGACTTAAATTATGCAGTTTGTTTATACAGAGTAGAGAGCATGGCTCAAATTAATTACTATAACTTGTCCCCAAAGGAATGGAACATATTGGGAAGTTCTATATAAATATTTGTGATAAATCTGAGTCCTCATAACATAACTCAAAGTTATATTGTATCCCAATCTTGATAATATATATTATCAAGGTTTTCATTCCATAATCAATGCTCATAAAGACATACTTGTAAAATATTATAAAATATTATCAAAATTCATTATTAAATTATAAAACTCCTCATAATTAATCATGATTGTCTCTATGGTGTGTTGAACCAGTGACCTTGGTGTCAGATCATGGAAGATAAGCCTAGTACTTAACCACTATACCAACAAGACATATGCGTTTTGCATACATTTATATAAGTCCAATTATATTGTGGCTGACAAAAAGGCCATGGAACCACTATGGCACTTTTGGGCCATTTTGATATTTCAAAAATTTTGTCACAAATGGGATTCAAAACTAAAATTAAGTCAAAAAAAAGTGTTGTGTATATTTCAGGAGTTACACGCAGAAATGTGTTTGGAAAACATTCCTGCATGCAGCCCACATCCCCAAAAAAAGTCCCCGCGCCTCTGCTTTGCCCTGTACGCATCAGTTAGGAGGTTACCTCATGCAGAATCCCTGCAGGCAGCGGTTCCTTCCCCACACGCAGCAGATATGACTGATCCATGCATCATAGTTTATCAGAAATCAGAAAATGTAAGGTACTTCCCATAACAGCTAAAAAATAGAAGGATCAACCATGCATTTGTAATAACTGTTGAAGTTGCAGGGCTCTAAATACTGAATTTTGATTTATTACTGTTTTTCTAAAACCAGCAAATTTTTGGTTCTATTTACACAAAATGGGACAGTGAGATAAATTTTATCTTACAGAAACCAATTGAGAGGTTGGATTAGGAAGAACATCAGTTGCAAGGTATTTATCTTCAGGTCAAGGCAAAAGAAAAGGAATAGATTGGAAGATGTTCCTGACTGGTCTGGAAGGCCTTTATTGCTGCCTGGGTCCATTTTCTATCATTCCTGTGTTGTAGGTGGTAACTTGGGGTCCTTTTTTTTGTTACTTTTACCCTCTTGTGTGATCAACTCCCTGTCTTGGGATTCTGATTTTTGTTCCACTTTTGCATTTTTGAGGAGACTGCTGAACTGGAGATGGTGATCAATTTGTTTATTTGGTTGGTCCTGGATGTTAAAGGAGCTATTTTGATTGTCTGCTTGTTTGAAAGTTTTGTTGTTGTTTGATCAATAATCTTGAGGATGGAGTCTACAAATTCATTTCTCAAGGGTAACTGGATTATTGATTGGTTGTTTGGCTCTTCTGGAGGTTTAATTTTAGGTAATCTTGAGGTATTTTTGATTGGTTTCATATGGAATTGAGGTTTGGATTGAGAATAGACGGGGGGAAGCAAGGACCAGAGGACTGTCTGAGAAGTAGTTGCATGGGAGTTTGATCTTGCCCAACTACAGGAGTTATCACAATTTGGATAAATCCAGACTCCAATGTGCTCAGCCTGGTGGCTGCAACAAGTTATCCCACTTGGCATAAATCATTGTGATGTTGATTTAGTCACTGGAAGGCAACTACATCACACTAATTTTTTTTGATGGGATTTCAACACTCCCAATAACTTTTGGTGAAGAGCCTACTTTTGATTCTAGCAAGAGATGCTGAGCTGCAGGACTTTGTCAGTGATTTGGCAAAAATATTCTCCAAAGGAATCAAATTCACTTTTAGTTTCATGTTTTTGTATTGGTTTCTAAGGTATTTGATTTTGATGCCTAAATGTTTGGTCTTGGATTTTGAACCAAATTTTTTAATTTTTTCTGTCAGGTTTGTGTTGTCTAAATTGAAGATAGGAGCAGCCTAATGGGTTGTTCATAGTTTGTGAATTAGTTCTGATATCCACAGACCTTCCTTTTGGCATTTGGTGAGTGAGTTAAATCTGCCTTTTGTGGATGAAATTGTGATGTTTTTCTGTTTGAAGTTATACCAGGAGATGGGTCAGTTGATCCAAAATTAGAATTGCCCGCTTCTTGATTTTCTGCAGTCAAGATCATTGGCCGTCCCAGGTAGTTTTGCTGAAAAATTCAAGTCTAGAGGGTGGTGAAAAATAAGAAGGAAAGAGATGGAGAGAGTCTGAGGCGGTTCCAGCCAGGTATTTAAAGCATTGAAGCACTTCCTTCCAGTAATTTTTCCTGTTTTTTGTTATATTGGGAGAGGATGGAGAATTCAGGGGCTATATCTGATTGTGTTTGTCAGGAGAGTTAGTTTATAATTCCAGTGTAGGTTCTATAATTTATGTTCAGTTTCTGGAACTGCTCTATTTCTTACCTGCTTGCCTTCAGAATTTGAATGCTTGGTGTGAGAGGAGTTAGAACAGGTTTGAATTTGGATAGACAAAGAAGTTTGAGTCCCTTTTTGATTAGTTTCAAAGAAAACTAGAGATAGTCAATTCAATTCCTAATAGGGTTTCTGGATTATGAGCTGATGAGTTTCAAAAGCATCTGAGGAAGATGGCTTCAAATTCTTGGTTTCTTAAAGCTACAATGAGGTTTTGTAGATGAAAGAAGAGTGTGGAATTGGAGTCTTGATGGATGTAAAGACAGGCGTTGGATTTGGGTGGGGTTCATCTGATCTCCTTGAGAAAATTGGCAAGTGTTCTGTACTAGTTGGCTGGGCCTTGTTTCAGACCATGGAGTGATTTCCCTAATTTGAGGAAGGGGGTTATTCTTGAGAAGCCAGAGGGAGCTTTAATGTAGATGGTTTCCTTCAGAGGTTCATACAGAAATACCTCCTTCACATCAAACTTTCTGAAGGTGGGATTCTTGGAGATAGCTAGGATCAGGATTTTCAAAAGAGTGGTGAAATTTCTTGTTGAAGAAAAGGTATTTTTGTAGTCAGGGCCAGCAATCTTTTTGAATCCCTGGATGCAGAGTCTGGCCTTTTTCTTTTCAAGAGAGGAGGCGGTGGAAGCCTTGGTTTTGTGTTTTGGTTGAATTGAATAAAGTTGATAAATTTAAGAGGGATCAAGCGCAAGCTTCTACCGTGGAGAGTTTAGAGATTTAGAATATGAGGACGGCTGGAAAACTAGAAGATAAGGTATGGAAGATAGTCGAGGTAGGCAGACATGGAAGATTGAGTTGAGTTGATGACCATTGTGAGTGTTTTGGAAGGAAGGAATGGAAAAAGAAAAAGCAAGAAAATGAAAAAGAAGAAAGACAAATGAGAATAAAAGAAAATGAAAATGAAGATAGGAAATATAGATTGACTGAGAGGCGAGTTGATTGGGAGGCGAGATTGATGAGTTGTTGAAGTTTTGTTGAGTTTGATAAGGCAAGGAAGAGGATGAGCCTCCCATCACCGCGCACTGAAGGTTGATCAAGGGTGAATGGGCAGTGACAGGCGAGTGAGATTTGTGAAAGAGTGGGACAAACGGGCCGTCCCGCGAGTACCACCTGTGAAAGGTATCAATCTTCTACACCCCTTGTGTCTGGTAAGACTGAACCGCTGTGATTGGTAAGATTGATGAGTGAAGACAGGGAGCTTTTAGGTAGAGCCTTAGTTAGTCCGTCAGCAAGCATTGAAGAGCTAGGGATTAATTTTACTACTAATTTGTTAGCCTTGAGTTCCTCCCGTGGGGCCTTTTTTTTATGTCAATGTGTCTAGTCGTCAAATTACAACCAAATTTCTTAAGTTTGTCGTCCAGGCCTTTATTTTATATGAAATGTAAACTAGGTTCTTCTTCTTTTCCCTACATTTCCGCGACAAGAGTTTTAATCCAAATGGCTTTTAAGAACGAGTCTACTAAGGGATTTAGCTTGGCTTCAGTGGTTGAATGAGTAACATTTTGTTTTCGGTAGCTGCTCCAGGCAATAATTGAGCCTCAAAGAAGAGTAAGATGGCCGGATTGTGAGTGTCAAGTTATGAGATTGTTGCTCCAGGTAGCGTCACTATAGCAAACTAGCTGAGTTGAGTCATTTTGAGCTTGAAGCATAAGAGGTAGATTTTGTTAAAATACGTACGCACTTACGCGGGTGCTACGTATAAGTGTAATCCAAATGGGATGCACAAATGGGCCTCTAAGGCCCATTGGACACACACACGGACCATACGGGCCCATGTGGATGTCACGGATTTGGGGAAACTGGCCTCAAAATGCGTGAAATAGGCCTATTGGTACACGGGCCCTAACGGGCCCGGTGGGGTATATGGGCAGATACAGCCAGATGGGCTTGTATGGGCATAATTGGGCCCAAGGTTTATTTTGGACATACTTGGCCAGACGGACTGGCCCGCCAAAGTATGTTTTTCTCAGTTTTCGGACTTGGGGCGGCCCATTGGGGCCGCCGCCAGTGTCGCGGCCCACCCGGGGCCGCTGCCCGCGCCGCGGCCCGTTCGGGGCCGCCTGTGTTCCTCGGCACGGCCCACGCGGGGCCCGACGGCCCGCGCGGGGCTGTTGCGCGGCCGAGGGATCCCGCGCGGTGCGATGCCGCGCGGGCCCGGCTGGTCGCGACCGGCGACCAGCGCCGCGGAGCCGGGGTTCGCGGCCCCGGCTCGCTCCCCCTCCCCTCGCTCGCCGTCGCGAGGGGGAGGGGGCAGGCTGGCTGGGTTGAACCAGCCAGCGACCGGCCGCGATGACGCGGTCGGTCAGGGCAGGGGGGACCTGACCACCCCCTTGCCCAGGGAGGTGGCGGCGCCGGCCGCGAGTGTAGCGACCGGACGGTGGGGGGGATTTGATCACCCTCCCACCTTGTAGCGAAGAGGTGACAAGGGGCGCTCTCCCCCCCCCTTTACCGAGGGGGAGGAGCGACGGGCCAGGGGGGATCTGACCACCCCCCAGCCATCCTTACCTTGACGACGCCCTGGGGGTATCGACCCCCAGGGCCCCTGGTGAGGGGATTTGACCGCCCCCACCAGGGAATTGAGAGAAAGAGGGGGGGGGGCGGCATGTCCGCCGGCTACACCCCCCCCCATGTGAGGTTGAAACCGGACCCAGGTGAGCCCTGGGTCCCACCTGGCCCATTTGAGGGGCCAGGGGCTGGATGCATGAGGCAACCAGCCCGTAACAGAGGTAATAAGGTCATCAGGGCCGGTTGTAATAGACAACCAGCCAGGGGATTGAACAGCAAAGGGGCTGGTTCAGCCCCGTAACGGTGGAAACACCAGAATGGACCGGAATAGGCTGGTCGTAAGCGTTCAGGGACTAATGCCATGTGGGCTGATGTAGTCCAAACCAAGTAACAAGGCTTGTAGAGCCTGTAGAGCTCTTTTGGGGCGGAAAATTTGCCTTTTGGCTTGTTGTATCATGGGCTCACAAGAGGCCAATCTTTTGTACTTAAGGAGCTCTTCTCCCTGCTGTTTTCCATCATTCATTTATCATCCAATCAAATTCATCCAACATATTGCCCCATTGTGAGAGCCCCATTAGCCATTATTGACACACAGTGTCCAGCATTTCTTTTGCTTTAAATACTGCTCATTTGCCTAAGCTAATTGCTGGCCATAATTATAACACATTATCAGTACCAACATCATCATTACTTCCAAGCCATCTAGACCTTTGTACCTTACTTTGGAGAACCTCAAAGACCTCAAGTTTTCCAAGAAGATGTCCTATATCCCTGATGTTAGCTCTACCAAAATAGTTCTGAATAGTCAGAACTATAATGCTTGGGCTGTCCTTATGGATAGTGAGCTGGATAACATCTGCTGTGGGGAAATTATGGATGCAGATGACACTCTGATCAGTTCAGAAGTGGAGAAGAAGTCTTACCATCTGATCCTTAGGCATCTTGATGAGAATCATGTGACATGGGTTGCTGATACTCTTAGGGAAGATGAGAGGAGGAGGGGCAGCATCCTTTGGAAGCTGCTTAAGTCCAAGTATGCTGGTGATTCTGTTCACCAGAAGGGTATAGCCTTTAATAAACTGTTCAAGTTACAATATTCGAATTGTAAACAGTTTGTGGCAGAGGCTAGGTCTAGTATAGCCAAGTTCAAGTCATCTGGACTTAACATGGATCCAGAGTGTTTGTCACTCTTAATCCTTCAAAAGCTGCCAAAATAGTTTGATTCCTTAGTCAGAATCATTTCTCAATTGGATCCTCTTCCTGGGGAGGAGGATGTGCTTAAAAGGATTGAAAAGGATGACCTTCAATTCAAGATGAAGGGGGGTTCTGGAACAGCCCTAGTTGGAAAGACTGGAAAATCTCGCAAGAAGGCGAAAAAGGATTTGTCCAAGGTCTTATGTTACAATTGTCAGAATAAGGGGCACTATGCTAAGGACTGCAAGGAGGCCAAGAAAAGGAAGAAGTCCAAAGGGGATGACAAAGAGGTCAATCTCACAACTGAAAACGTTGCAATGGTGGCGTTGGATGCTCCAATTGAAGAGGCTGTTGTGGAAGAAGGTCCCAACAAGAAGGCCAAAATCGATGAGGATCAAGAAATGGACTTGATTGATTATGAAGTGAGTAATCTTAACCTCAAAGATAAGAACTTATCAGTGACTGATAAAGCTTCTTTCCTACTAGGAGGATTGAAGGAGGATGTTCTTGTTTTGATCGATTCTGGTTGTACAGATCACATGTTTTTTGAACCAAATTTATTTTCAAATCTTAGTGATTATGATGGGGTTGTAAATATTGGTCAGAAAGGCAGAACAATTCAGATTAAAGGAATTGGAAAAGTTATTCTTGCAAATCAATTGGGTTTCCAAATTACTTTTGATAAAGTGTTCTATGTACCAGAGTTGCCTTACAACCTTGTGTCTCTTGGGGTGTTATGGAAAAAAGGTTTCCAAATTCGTTATCTTAAAGGAGATAGGTTTGTTATTGATATGAATGGGAGAACTGTTCTTAGTGGACAAGTTCGGAATAAGCTTCTGTGTGCAAGCCTGTTCAAATTCTCAGCTCTGAGCACTGTTTCTCACAATAGAAGTGGCCATAAGGTAAAGGACAGCAACTGTGAGAGTTGTACCTTGGGGGCCAAGACTAGAAATGTGTTCTCTAAGAGTAGAGATCACACAGATGTTCCTAGAGAGGAATTTTCCATTGATTTGGCAGGGCCATTCACTCCAGAGTCCCTTGGTGGGGCAAGATACTTCATCAATTTAGTTGATACTGCAACTAATTATGTTTGGGTTAAACCGATTCGATCTAAGGATCAGACCACAGAGGAGGTTTCTGTAATCTTCAAAGTCTGGAAACAGAATGGTCTGATGAAGGAGATCAAGAGGGTTATTACCGATGGAGGGGGTGAATTCGTGAGTAAAGAGTTTGGGAGGCTGTTGAAAGATTATGGTATCATTCATATAGTCACTACTGCAAGTACTCCACAAAATAATGGAATAGTTGAGAGAATGAATAGGACTTTACTGGACAAAGTCAGAACTATTATGTCTCAATCTGGTCTGCCAAAGTTCTTATGGGCTGAGTTGATGTGTACGGTGTGTCTGTTGCACAACATTGTAAGTGTTAATGGGAAGTGTCCCCATTATCAGTTTTGGAAGTTGTACCCCAAAACATCACACCTAAGAACAATTGGTTGCTTGGTGTATTATAGTGTCCACCATAATGAAATGGTCGGAAAATTAGACCCTAGAGCCAGAACAGGGGCACTTGTAGGCTATGATTTAATAAGTAAATCTTATAGGATCTATTGTCCAGGGACAAGAAAGGTTATCCGTAGCAGGGATGTAAAATTCGATGAAAGTACCTTTCCACTCAAAAGGAGTGAAGATGTTGTTGTGATTAAGCCACAACAAGAAATAGAATTAGCACCTATTTCACCAGCAAAAGCTGTGGAACATGTGGTTCCAGAAGATGAAGAGGTGGCAGACGTGCCACAAGAGGGTTCAGTACCCGCTTCAGGTGATTCTGTGGAATCAGAACCTGATGAGCCTCCACCTCCGGTTAGAAGGAGTGGTAGGGTTAGAGTACCAGTTGACAGGTACGGGGAGTGGAGATCCCATTATGCTGCCGCAGGATATGAGGAAGATACATTTCAGGAACAGTGTATGCTCAATGAAGTCCTGGAGTTGAGTTCAGAAATGGGTAACAGGGTTAACCCAAATAGCTTTGGCCAAGCTATGAATTCTGATGAGAGAGCCAACTGGAAGAGTGCTATTTTTGAGGAATTTGATTCTCTAGAGAATAATAGTGTCTTTGAAGTGGTTAAGCGGGATTCTGTTCCAAAAGAAAAGACCATTGTGGGGTCTCGATTGGTGTTAAACAAGAAGTTTGACACAAACGGAGTTTTGAAAAGGTTCAAGGCTAGATGTGTTGCACAGGGCTTCAAGCAGAGAGAGGGTACTGATTACCAAGAAACTTTCTCACCAACTGGAAGGCTGTCCACCTTCAGGTACATCATTGCTCTTGCAGTGGAGTTGGGTGAAGAAATCAGACAAGCTGATTTTGTAACAGCATACTTGAATGCAAAACTTGGAGAGGAGGAGACTGTTTATATGTCGATTCCTGATGGTTTTCGTGAATGGTTAGTAGAGACTAAACCAGAAACCATGAAGAAAATCTGTGTTAGAACTTTTCTTTCGGCAGATAAAGGGGAATATGTCCTCAAGCTGTGTAGATCCCTTTATGGATTGAAGCAAGCAGCTAGGTCATGGTATAACACCATGAGTGAGAAACTGATAGAGATTGGTTTTAAGACGTCTGAGGCCGATCCTTGCCTTTTTGTGAGAAAGGATGCAATTTTTTTTGTATGGGTCGATGACATTATCATTATTGGTGGTGGTAAAGAGAGAGTCATGGAGACACTCAAAAAGGAGTTCAAGATAAAAGATCTTGGTCTGGCACAACAGGTGCTAGGGATGAAAGTTAGTAAGGGCAAAGATGGTATTAAGTTAGACCAAAGCCATTAGGTTGAAGCTCTTCTTAAGCAATACGGCTTAGAGGATGCAAAGGAGTTTGGTACTCCTATGCAGTCAAACATTCGTTTAGAGAAGTCTACAGATGAGGAGTATCTGGAGTTTGTTCAATCAGGGAATGACTACAGGTCAGCTGTCGGATCGCTTAATTATTTGGGGCAGTGTACAAGGCCCGATATTGCGTTTGCAATTGGGGTCTTGTCGCAACACTTAGAGAAGCCAAGCATGAGGCATTGGTCAGCGTTTAAGAGAGTTATGAGGTATCTTAAAGGAACACACAGTCTGGGACTGTTGTTTACAAAGTCAGCAAACTTTGATTTGGTTGGTTATTCCAATGCAAGTTGGGCAGATGGTAACACTAGGGAATCAACAAGTGGTTTTGTATTCTTTTTAGGTAAGAATCTGGTGTCATGGATGTCCAAGAAGGTGTCGGCAATAAGTCTTTCATCAACAGAGGCTGAGTATAGAGCTTACTTAGCAGCTTCACAGGAAGCAAAATGGTTGAGAAAAGTCTTAGAGGACACACATAAACCACAAGGGTTTGCATTGTTGTATTCCGATAACCAGAGTGCCATTGCGTTGGCGCAAAACCAAGTGTTCCATTCAAGAACAAAACATATTGATGTCCACTATAACTATATTCGCGATGCAGTTAACTGCAAAGAGATTGTGTTGAGGTACATGCCCACTGGAGCAATGATTGCGGATATCTTGACTAAGGCATTAGACAGAAACAAGCATCAAGGCTTTGTGACTAATATGCGGATGTCACCCCTTTTGGATTAAGGGGGTGTGTTAAAATACGTACGCACTTACGCGGGTGCTACGTATAAGTGTAATCCAAATGGGATGCACAAATGGGCCTCTAAGGCCCATTGGACACACACACGGACCATACGGGCCCATGTGGATGTCACGGATTTGGGGAAACTGGCCTCAAAATGCGTGAAATAGGCCTATTGGTACACGGGCCCTAACGGGCCCGGTGGGGTATATGGGCAGATACAGCCAGATGGGCTTGTATGGGCATAATTGGGCCCAAGGTTTATTTTGGACATACTTGGCCAGACGGACTGGCCCGCCAAAGTATGTTTTTCTCAGTTTTCGGACTTGGGGCGGCCCATTGGGGCCGCCGCCAGTGTCGCGGCCCACCCGGGGCCGCTGCCCGCGCCGCGGCCCGTTCGGGGCCGCCTGTGTTCCTCGGCACGGCCCACGCGGGGCCCGACGGCCCGCGCGGGGCTGTTGCGCGGCCGAGGGATCCCGCGCGGTGCGATGCCGCGCGGGCCCGGCTGGTCGCGACCGGCGACCAGCGCCGCGGAGCCGGGGTTCGCGGCCCCGGCTCGCTCCCCCTCCCCTCGCTCGCCGTCGCGAGGGGGAGGGGGCAGGCTGGCTGGGTTGAACCAGCCAGCGACCGGCCGCGATGACGCGGTCGGTCAGGGCAGGGGGGACCTGACCACCCCCTTGCCCAGGGAGGTGGCGGCGCCGGCCGCGAGTGTAGCGACCGGACGGTGGGGGGGATTTGATCACCCTCCCACCTTGTAGCGAAGAGGTGACGAGGGGCGCTCTCCCCCCCCCTTTACCCAGGGGGAGGAGCGACGGGCCAGGGGGGATCTGACCACCCCCCAGCCATCCTTACCTTGACGACGCCCTGGGGGTATCGACCCCCAGGGCCCCTGGTGAGGGGATTTGACCGCCCCCACCAGGGAATTGAGAGAAAGAGGGGGGGGGGCGGCATGTCCGCCGGCTACACCCCCCCCCATGTGAGGTTGAAACCGGACCCAGGTGAGCCCTGGGTCCCACCTGGCCCATTTGAGGGGCCAGGGGCTGGATGCATGAGGCAACCAGCCCGTAACAGAGGTAATAAGGCCATCAGGGCCGGTTGTAATAGACAACCAGCCAGGGGATTGAACAGCAAAGGGGCTGGTTCAGCCCCGTAACGGTGGAAACACCAGAATGGACCGGAATAGGCTGGTCGTAAGGGTTCAGGGACTAATGCCATGTGGGCTGATGTAGTCCAAACCAAGTAACAAGGCTTGTAGAGCCTGTAGAGCTCTTTTGGGGCGGAAAATTTGCCTTTTGGCTTGTTGTATCATGGGCTCACAAGAGGCCAATCTTTTGTACTTAAGGAGCTCTTCTCCCTGCTGTTTTCCATCATTCATTTATCATCCAATCGAATTCATCCAACATATTGCCCCATTGTGAGAGCCCCATTAGCCATTATTGACACACAGTGTCCAGCATTTCTTTTGCTTTAAATACTGCTCATTTGCCTAAGCTAATTGCTGGCCATAATTATAACAGATTTCTTGTGTGTTTGAGGTATTTCCAACATTGTTTGACTTCTCCCCAGTGGTGGATCCCAGGTTTTTTGCAATAACAAGCAAGATTAGAAACAGAAAAACTTAGATCAGGTCTTGTGAGGCAAGCTATATAGTTCATAAGAAAAAAGGTGGATCTGTAATTGATGTTGAGGGATTTGAATTCTTCATGTTCTTTGTTGGAAGCAGGTTTCAAGTTGACGTTTGGAGTTAGAGGGACGGAGGAATCTTTGCATTCCGTAAGCTTTAATTCTTCAAGTCCATGATCTATGTGCTTAGGCTGAGAGAGTAGAATCTTATTGCCTTCTTTAACGTATTTCATTCCAAGTATTGTGTTTGGATTGTGATGAGATGATTTGGGAAAACGTTTCAGGAATTCTTCTTTGAAGTTATTACCGTTACCGACTAGGATTAAGTTGTCTACATGGAAGAATAAAACAGATTTTGATTCAGTATGTAGATAGAGGCAGGGATTGGCAGTGGATTCTTTGAATCCTTGATTAAAAATCCAAGAAGTTGAAGTGTTGAACCAATTAGCCAGAGATTGTTTCAACCCATAAAGTAATTTCTTGAGCCATAGATATTTGGCGGTTCTTTTGGAACCTTTGGGAGTTTTGATGATGACTGTTTCTTGAATATCGGCGTGAAGGAAAGCAGACTTGAGGTCAAATTGAGTTATCAGAAGCAGGAAAAAAAGAACAAAGAAGAGAGAAATTTGAAGCAAGGCAGATTTTCCTGTAGGTGAGAAAGTGTCTTGATAATCAAGACCGTAAATTTGATCGAATCCTTGAACGCAGAGTCGTCTTTTGTATATTAAAGGATCACCGTGGCAGTTATCCTTGAGGCAATAAACCCACGTAGTGTTTAGTGGATTGATGGGTTTGGGACCATCCTAATCTTCCCAAACCTTCATAGATTTGATTCCTTCAAGTTCAACATCCATAGATGATTTCCAAAAGGAGGACTCAGAGCACTCCTTGGCTTGTTCAAAGGATTTGGGAACAAAATAGTGATGGAAGCCATCCCATAGAGGTTTATTCAATTTAGAGCAATCTCTGAGAACTCGGACAAACTTTTTAGGTATTTGAGGAACCAGTTTTTCATGGATTTTCTCTTCTATCTCCGACTTGTTAGAAGAGGAGATTTTGGTTTTGCTTTCTGGAGATGATTGAGGTTGAGAACTCGCAAGTGCCTCTGAATTGAAATATTGAACTAATGGAACGTTGTCTAGATTAGAAACCAGAGTTATTTCTTTTTCAATTGAGAGTTTGTCAGTTGATGAGAGAGAGTGGTTTGGAGAAGATAAAATCTTGACATGCTTAGAACAAACAATTAAATTATTTGGGGTGAGTATTCTGTATGATAAAAGGAAAGGATTATAACCCACAAGGGTTCCCGTCTTTCCCCTATCTCTGAATTTTTTGCCTTGAGGAATGTTCATGTCTAGATAGACTACATTTGATCCTATGGGTTTAAAGAAATTGATTGGGAGATTCTTCCCAGCGAAGAGCTTGTATGGGGATTTCGCGTCCTTTGCCTTGGGAATTTGATTGATGGTGAGACAGACCAATTTTGAAATCTCTGCCAACAGTTGGAGAGGTAGCTTAGAAGACTTGAGGGTGGTTTGGATTGCTTCCACAATAGTTCTTTTGGCCCTTTCTACCCTTCTGTTATGTTTGTGATGATATGGCTCTGTAATGAGATGTTGGATTGAGTTGCTTGGTAAGAAGTTGGAAAATATGTTTGAAAAAAATTCTCCTCCCCCGTCTGAACAAACAGTTGAGGGAAAGTAGCCTCTAGATTTATTTTCAAAGTTGAGAATGGAAATGAGTTGCTGACAAGCATCCAATTTGTTTTTCAAGGGAATAGATGACAAGTAGCCCAAGAAGTTGTCAATTATTGTCAGGATATATTTCATTTTGTTGCAAGAAGCAGGATTTATGGGACCCATTAAGTCGACGTGTATCTTTTCCATTGGTTTGGAAGAAATAGAAGCAGTGTTTTTGAAGGGGGATTTGGTAACTTTTGCAAAGGCGCAATCTTTGCAAACAAACAATTCAATTTGTTTTTTGGGAATTTTGGGGAATAGGAATTTGAGTCGACGGGGATTAGCATGGCAGAGAAATTGGTGAAGATGCTTGAGCTTTTCATCAGAGAAAACCTTTTGAGTAAGGTAAGACATTTTTGATCCACGACTGATCAATTTAGGAAGGTTGAGGACAAAGAGGTTGTTTTTGATAAATCCAGTGAAAGCCGCTTTATTACCCTTGAGGAGTTGAAAGGAGTGTCCTCTGGACTGCAAAACGCAGTTTTTGTTAATTATTAATTTGCCAGGACTGATTAGATTAACTACCAGATAGGGAGCAAAGAAGCAGTTTGTGAGCGTTACTTCAGATGAATTCCAATTGAGTTTAACGGTTCCTTTCGCTAGGATAGGTAAGTTGGCTCCTTCTTTCCCAGTGCTTATGGATTTGCCTTTGCAGTTGGAAAATTCAATGAAATACTCTTTGGAATTGAACATGTGGCAGGATGCTCCAGAGTCCAGGATGATTTGATGTTTGGCGCTGATGTCTTCTATCCAGGTTGTGATCAGAGCATGATAGTGAGCTACCTCCTTGTTTTTAGATTTGAATTGGGCTCTCCATTTTGCTTGGGCTTCCTTCCACCAATCGGGGGCTAAATGCTTGTGTTTGTGCCAACATCTATCTTCTGGATGATCTCAAGATTTGGGATTGTGAAATCCACGTTTGCATCTTTGATCTTTAGGGAAAATTTGTTTTTTCCGATCCAACGCGATAAGGGCGGTTTTGAGAGGTTTTGAATTGCTTCGTTTTGCTTTGGTTTTGTTGATTAGTTGGGTTAGATGATTGAAAACCAGATCTAATGATATGTCTCTGTCGGAGTGCATAATTTGTTGTTGAAGAGGATGGAGTTGAGAAGGAAATTTAAATAGAATTAAATATGCCACAATATTTTCTGGTAAATCAATTCCTACATCTGCCATTTTCTTGATTGAAATTTTTGATTGGGTTATGAAAGAAGCAATGCTTTTGGCTTTGAATTCTTGGTAGAGAAATTTGTTGAAGATCCTTGCACGATTTGCAGTTTGCAAGGAGGCGAAGCGCTCCTTGATGCTTTTCCAAAGTAATTTAGCCAAGTTTATGTTTAGAGCGTTTACTACGTTTGCGTGCATTACCAAATTGATTTTTGATAATATGATAACGCATACTTCCATATCCTCTGTTTTGCTTAGTTCTTTTGATTCGTCTTCCAGTGCAACCTTGAAATTCTTTAGTTCAAAGAGAATAGAAAGCTTTTCCTTCCAAATTGAGTAATTTTCTTCGTTGAGAATTGGAATAGCTTCAAGAGCGGCCTTTAGCATGATTTGAGTGAATCCATTGAACAAAGTTGTGCTTGATCCCTCCATTGCGGTTAGATGTTGGGAGTTTGGCTTTTAACCATTTTGGTTGAATCGATAAAGTTTATAAATTTAAGAGGGATTAAGCGAAAGCTTTTACCGTGGAGAGTTTAGAGATTTAGAATTTGAGGAGGCTGGAAAACTAAAAGATAAGGTATGGAAGATAGTCGAGGTAGGCAGACATGGAAGATTGAGTTGAGTTGATGACCATCGTGAGTGTTTTGGAAGTAAGGAATGGAAAAAGAAGAAGAAAGAAAATGAAAAAGAAGAAAGAAAAATGAGAATAAAAGAAAAAGAAAACGAAGATAGGAAATATAGATCGACTGAGAGGCGAGTTGATTGGGAGGCGAGATTGATGAGTTGTTGAAGTTTTGTTGAGTTTGATAAGGCAAGGAAGAGGATGAGCCTCCCATCACCGCGCACTGAAGGTTGATCAAGGGTGAATGGGCAGTGACAGGCGAGTGAGATTTGTGAAAGAGTGGGACGAACGGGCCGTCCCGCAAGTACCAGTTGTGAAAGGTATCAATCTTCTACATTGAGCACCATGATGGTCATTAAATTGGAGTTGGGGATTATGGTTGCATCTTACCATAATTCCATTTCTTCAATGGAATCAAATTTGGTTGTGATGGCTTCTGGAAATTTGTCTGGGGTGCTGAGATATGTGTATTTGGCTGGTTTCACCCTCAAAGATCTTTCTCTGAGATTATATCTGAGAGGAGCAGGTGGTCTTTCTGAAGCTGGAGAGTCTGCTGGACTGTCATTTTCTTTTTTTTTCACTTTATGGCATATCTTAATTGTTTTTTTGACTCACCCTTTGCCTTTTCTGTGGTTGGAGGATTTTTTGCTTTCACTTTATGAATTTTGGAAGTTTGTTGGTTCTCTGAATTTTCTTTTGGGATTTTTCTGGTCTATGTTCTCAAGTTCAAGGTTCATGGATGGTTTGCTATTGATTCTGGGAACAAAGGTGAGGAATCTGACATTTTTTATCTTGAAAATTCTTCCTGAGAATGATAAGATGTGATAGGAACTGAGATTGTAATTCAAGCATATAAGAATAACTGTTTAGCCTTTGGGTTATAACTTGGAGAAGGTATTTCTAGTTAGTTTTAGGAAGGAGACAGGATTTTTTGTGGAATTGAAATAGTCCAAGGGAAGAGTTTGTTTTTGATGAGGGAGTAGAGAGATTGTTTGGATTTATGGAAGGGTCTCTGGTTCAGTTTGAGGGTGATGGCCTTAGGAATAAAGTCACACAGGTTATAGTAAAGCCAGGAGTCATTGAAGATGGTTCTGATTTACTCAAGTATGGTTCTGTTGATTCTCTTGGGCAGTCCATTTAGTTGAGGAGTGTAGGGGTTGGATTATCTGGTTTTGATTAGGTTCTTCTTGCATTATTCATTAAAAATTTTGTTTTTGAATTCCAAAACTCTTTTGGAATGTAAAACAATGGGATATTAGCAAAATCTTCAACTTCAAGATCTATGATGTGAGGAAGTGTATCAAATTTTTTGTCTTTGGATTTGAGGGAAATGTCTCAGAAGTATCTATAATAGCTGTAAACCACAGTGAAAAAGGATCTGTGATTTTAAAATGAGGCAGGTGTGATGGGTCAAAAAATTTACAGATGAATTTTTTTGAACAGTCTGGAGGCTGGCCTGTGTATGCTTTTGAATTATGCTTTAGTTATTTTTCCAATGGCACAGGATTAACATATGGTATCTGGTTTGATAGGTATTTTTAGCTTTTTCCTGATTCTGTGATAGCTGACATTTCCTGGGGACTTCTGCAGGAGTTCTTCACTGGAGAAAAAAAAATTTTAATTGGGTTTTGTTAGTGGTATAGCAGGCAAGTTGTTTTGGTAATGGCCTTTTAGAACCACTTTTATTTATTTGGACATGGAGAATTTGATGTTTTCAAATTTGACTTCAAATTGGTCTGGTAAAAGACAGCCAACAGACAGAAGATTTTCAGACAGCTTGGGTAAATAGAGGACATTCTTTAGCCATAAATCAGACCCATCATCATTCTTCAGGCACACTGCTCCAAATAATTTGATTTCTAGAAAGTGAGTTTTAGACCCAGTCCTTACATATGCTATTTCATCTGAGGCAAGATGTTCAAAGAGGCTAGAGTCTGAGATCATGTGGGAATTAGATCCAAAATAAAGAAATAGGCAGTTGTCTATAGTTCTGAGTGAGAGTGATGAAGGAAGCTGGCATTAATGTGGGTTTCTCCAGTGGTGAGTCTGTTTGGTCTAAAATTTGGATGAAGAATCCAGCATTTGGAGGAAGAGTGCTGATCCCAAGGGTTGTTTTTTCCTTTTTTGCACCGGATTACACTTGAGATGATGGCATTGAGTGAGGTATGTTTGATTTTTAACAGCTTCATTTACTTTTTGTTGTTCATGAATTCCCTGAAATGGTCAAGGACAAGATCAGTTGTAATGAGCCTGTTGGAGTGGGTGATCTGTTGGCTAATGTGGCCTAAGCTGGGTGATAGCTTGTTGAGGATTTTATATCCCAAAATTTCTTTGCAGATGGCTATGCCCACCTTGTGGAGCTATTTTATACAACCCTTGATTTGGGTGATGAAATTCTTGACTTCATTTTGGTTGAAGGTGATTTGGAGGAACTCCTTGTGTACTTGTTCTTGTTTTTACGCCTTGGAAAAAGCAAAGAATTTTAAGATGGATTTCCACACTGCCTTTGCATATTCCTTGTTCTTGTGGCTGATGAAATTTGCGTGGATTTCTGGGTGCAGATTGGAGATAACAATGGTCCTGATGCTAAGATTGTTTAAAATGGTGAGATTTTGGCCTGGTAATTTGAGTAAATCCTGAAGTCCTTGTAACTCCTGGTATTTGTCCATTGTGTATTTTAAGAGAGAAGGATTTTCCATTTTCAAGCTAGGGATGCTATCAATGGAGTTTTTGATAATGGATTGTGTGAATGCCTCCAAGATAGTTGTTGGTGTTTTCTAAGAGTGATTTTGGGTCTGGTTTGATTTATTGTGGATTCTTCTTGACAGAATTTCGGGATATGTTGACAATCCTTTTGCAGTGGGGCTTTTTTTGAATGTAATTACAGGGCTCTCAATTCTCAATTTCGGCTTCATTACTTATTTTTGAAAACCAGAAATTTTTTGGTTCCAGTTACACAAAACAGGACAGTTATATATATATTCAAATGGGAAAGGATTGGGAGACTGGATTAGGAAGGAAATCAGTTGCAAGAAATTAATCTTCAGATCAAAGTAAAAGAAAAGGAATAGATTGGAAGATGGGCTTAACTGGTCTGGAAGGCCTTGATTGCTTTCTTGGTCCATTTTCTATCAGTCCTGTGGTCTAGGTGTTAACTGGGGGTCCTTGTTTGTATAACTTCTACCCTCTTGTGTGTTCAACTCCCTCTTGGGATGCTCATTTTTGTTCCAATTTTGCCTTTTTTGAGGAGACTGCTGAAATGAAGATGGTGATCAATTTGTTTGGTTAAATGGTCCTGGATGTTGAGGGAGTTTCTCAAAATGTCTGCTTGTTTGAAAGTTTTGTTGTTGTTTGGTCAATAATCTTGAGCATGGTGTCTACCAATTCATTGCTTGAGGGTGACTGGATTTTTGATTGGCTGTTTGGTTGTTCTGGAGGTTTGATCCTGAGGTATTATTGGTTGGTCTGATGTGCAATTGAGGTTCAGATTGAGGATAGACTGGAAAATGAAGGAGCGGAGTATTTTCTGATTTTTAGTCCACCAGAAGTTTGATCTTGCACAACCACAGGAGCTATCCCAATCGGGATAACTCTAGACTGGGATGCACCCAGCCTGGTAGATGAAAAAAGTTATCCAAATTGGGATAACTCATTGTGATGTTGATGTAGTTGCTGGAAGGCAACAAAATCACACTGAATACATTTTTTTTGATGGTATTTCAACAATAATGTGATAAATGAATAGTAGATGATCTGGAGACTTGGTGTATAAAATAAAATTACAGAAAGATGAAACACAAAACATTATAAGCTGAGAAAAAAATATTGAGGATTACCATGATAAGGACTGATCCAGATCATTAATTATCACAAAACATATCAAGAAATGATCATTCAATATTATTATTACAAATAATCAAAACAATTGGAAAGTGATTGAAAATCAATAAATACCCACTAATGAGCACTTGATTCAAATAAAAATAGTAAAAATAAAAGATAAATGCAGAATCATCAAAATGACAAATTAACACAACAACAGATCCTGAAGCTATAAACATGCAAAAATACAGAAGATCTGAGATAAGCTGATTGACTTAACCAAAAGGAAATTCTAATTAATTCCTGGATGGCTTTTTAGCCTTAGCCCTTCAGCCTTAAGATCTCTACATTCCCTGAGAAGGATCTTTTCATCACAAAAAGTTGTTTATACAGTGCCTTATTTGACTTTTTGTCCCCCAATTACCTAGAGATTTACCAATTATTTTCCAGAAAACTTTCCATCTGTCATCAAGTGCTTAGAAGAGTTAATCAAGTGTTTTATGGCCCTTTCTTAAATATATTAAATTATATCTGAACCCATTTTCTGTCAGCTCTCTGATACCAGGAAACTTGCAGCCCTTTAGCTACAGAGAGTGATAAAGTAATAGAATAATAATATTCCCAAAAACAAACATTTCAAAAGCTCCAATAATAAAATTTTTAAGAAGAATTACAAGTATTGATTGGTTTGGTAAAAATGGTTTTCAATATTTCATCAAAGAGGGGCCACAATGTTATACAACTTGGGATCTTTACAGAAAAACAACCTCTCTTCACAGGGCCACCTTTGGAAGTATAAAACCTTGGAAATAATGGTGGGCACCTTCTAAGGACTAATCCAGCTTGTGTGGCTGGGAAAAAAGCACTCAGGCCAAGGAAGGAAGCAATTAACTCATTTTTTGAGCAATAATTCACCAATAGCCTGCACAGATTGAGACAAAGGGTCTCAGAGCAGGGCTGGGGTTGATTGCTTGACTGAACTTCAGTGAATCAATAATGGTTTCAGAAAGAATTTTAAGATATATAAGAATTGGCCATAAATCACCTGCTTATCTAATATAAGAAAATGATCATGGATGGCAAGATTTATGGAAAATAGTTCATGAATTTCTAAGTAACTTGGGAACAATAGGCCAAAGAAGGCCTGTATAAATACCTTTCCTTGGGTGGAAAAGAGCCTCCTCAGGGCACATAGAGGGGGTAAGGCTCAAGAGATAATGCTATTAAGCCATTCAGGGCAGGATTTGCATTTACTTAAGTTGCTTTGAACCAGCTGACTTCATATCTGTTGAATTTCTGCCTGTTTTTAGCTGCAGTATCTGTTAATGTGTCAATTTGTCATTATGATAATCCTTCACCTATCTTTGATTTGTATTATTAATCTTAGAATTAATTGATTATAAGTGGATTTTTATTGATTTTTCATCATCTCCTGATCATGATTTTCATTCTTAATAATTTTTATTATCACTTCTTGGTATGCTTTGTGACCTTTAAAGATCTGGATTCTTCTTTGTTTTGATGGTCTTCAATATTGGATTATTACTTAAAATTGATTTAGAATTTACCATATAATAATTTTGTTTCAGTTTTTATGTTTTTATACTATAGCCATGCATTTTTCATGATATTAAATATGCATGATTAATCTTAAATTCTCCAAAAGTGACCAATGAATTCTCATTTGATTCTTCAAATTTTCCACCGTGTTTCTAATTGGCTTCTGCAGGAATTATCAAAAGTTTCTTTTGCTTTTCCATTATTTTCTCCCCTTGAATCTCCCTGATTTCTACCTGGTTTCTATTTAATTTTCCTCAGATTAATTTTTGACCACTTTCAGAGCTGTATGATTTTCAAATAATTTTACCCCATTTGATCACTTCCAAGTATTTACTTCTTCAACTCACCTTTTTTCCTCCTATGGTGTATCAACCAAGTTTGGTTGGGTGGTCAACTGGTTGGATTTTTTTTAAACCACTGTAAGCACGTGCTCAAAGCCACATGGCAGTTAATAAACCGCTGCTTGTCAGGTGGTCACCCAATGGGGGTGTGCCATCAATTGGGCCCTGGCGGATTTCAACTGAAGCTGCCAAGAGTTTGGCATCAATGGGAGGCCATCCTATTGGTCATGCTGGTCATGATGAGAACAACTGCAGCTAAATTTCTTCTTGTTACTTTCAGTTGATCAACCACTAGGTCAGGTTGATGAACCAACAAGATTGGGCTCCCTTGACGTTTGCCCCATCAATCCATTTTGTTGGGTGGTAAAATCCAGCTTGTCCCATGACAAGCAGGAGTTTACCACCCAACCAGACTCAGTGGATACACCATATTTGATTCATAAATTGTCAAAAAAATCACCTACCATTTAATATGGTCCAGAAAACAGAAAAGTGATGGTTGCAATGGATCATTTAATATTGAAGAAAAAAGAGGTGAGATGAATTTTTTCTTGAATAAGGATAATATGAAAAAGCTGAA
The DNA here is from genome assembly GCA_025617555.3 of Puccinia polysora. NCBI lineage: Eukaryota > Fungi > Basidiomycota > Pucciniomycetes > Pucciniales > Pucciniaceae > Puccinia > Puccinia polysora. The sequence goes on from CM062628.1 coordinate 36,652,927, forward strand.
ATTATCTCCCATGACCATTTTTGCAAACCATGTTTTAGCTTCTGCATACTTCTTTCCAAAAATTCAGTGATCAAAAGCTGTTTGATTTCCAAAAAGATCACCATGCATTTGTTTTAAAAAAAAATTGAAACTACACACTTTTAAAAGCATACTTTCACCATTTTTGTGTGGAAAATCAGCCAGAATTTAGGTTACAAATAGATAAGGCTTTTGCTTCCATTAAAATGAATAATTTACTCCACAAACAAATGGCAAGAAGAAGCTTAATTTCAGCAAGAATCTGAATGATTATCAAGTTGATTTTTTGAATGGGCTAAGATTTAGAATGCTCAAAAAAATTGAAGAGCTTGACCCTGTTCATGATAGAAGAACTGAAATTAAACAGATATTAGATGATGATAGATTCCTTAAAAATTTAGAGCATCAATGGAAAGCTTGGATTTTTCAAGCAGTTTCCATGGGCATGAATGAAACCCAAATCCCTAACTTTTGCAAAATCTGGACCAAGCATTGTAACGGCCCCTTTGGCAGACAACTTGTAACTCTAACCGCTGGTTACAAGTTACAAATCTACCCATTGATGGATTTGTAAATGTAAGTACCTGCTCATACATTTGTATCAACAAGGGTCTCCCCTTCTTTCCCCAAAGAACAACCATCAAGACATGCAGATGTTCTGGGAAATTCAAATATTGAATCTATCTCACAGAATCAAGCCTTTCAAGCCTCTGGAATAGATTTATCACCTTCAAAAACTGTGGGGAATAATACTGAACCAATAGATCCACACCTCCAACAATGCAATAACTGCTTCAATTCCTCCCAAGCCTACTTCAACAACCACCATGCATGTGAATGCAGGAACTACTACAGCAACCACCAATGTAACAATGCATGGAATCTCACCTCCACCTCAATCAATTAATGCCCCTCAAATCCCACCTTCAGGGCTGGCTGAAACAACAACAGCTTCACAAAAATTTCCATATGGTTCCAATTGTGAGTTAAATAAAGTGAAATAAAGACTAAAAATTGAATCATTGGAATTTGGATGTAAATTCTATTTTACTTCCAGACCAACCAAATTATGGAACTTCATGTGGGAATGGTGGGTGGTGGCTCCTATCAAATAGTTTTTCAATGATCTAACTTCATTTTTTGGGAAATTTTGACAAGTCATGCAATAAATTCAAGCTGATCAGTTGGGTATTGAAATACATGAGTGAATTATTTGAATTTTTCATCTCATGGAAATCAACTGAAAATTTTATATTTCTTCAGCCATGGAAATAGAAAATGGGCCTGATAATTCTGGAGAAGGTGTTTAACAATTTAAATTATATAAAAAAGATTAAAAATTGACTAACTGGTTTGATAAACACTTTGGTCCAGTGGAAGACTATGCACGGGACTCAAAAGCACAACAACATGAAGGACTCAGAGCCAGGGCCTCCCTATCTGCCAAGGCAAAAACTAACAAGGAGAGGCAGAAAGAGTTGAATGAAAAACCCCCACCATAGACTGATACCATGCGCACTGTGGTTGATGATCATGCTAGATTCTTGTTCAAATGAAGAAAAGGGATGTCACCACACTACCACAACCTCCAAGAAATTATGAGCGTGATTTGGCAGTTCAGCGTGGCAAGGGGATTGAATTTGATCAGAAAAATCCAACTGCAACAGCCTCACCCAAAAACCACACCCAAGCCATAACCAGTTTCACCCAAACCCACCTTTGAGAGCTTGGCCTGACTCAGTTTACTTTTGACTGGATGAGTGGATGGAAGCATCCATTCAACCAAGTGATGGATTTCTTGTTTTTTTGTACACTGGATGTTGCACTTCATACTGGCGAGTACCACAATTTTTTATGGTCCCCTGAATATTCCAACCATGAAATTGTGTCCGCGCTGTTGGAAAAGTACTTTCTTCATTTACAGGGTGAGTGTAGATTGATCCAAAAGAGTGGGGAGGTTTCTGTTGAGGAAAGAAAGGCCAAGAAAAGTACTTCCAAACTACGTAAAAGAGTAAGCCATTCAATCACACACTTGTGGCAACTGAACTGAAATGAACAATTCAATTTTGTAGCTAGCAGAGAGGAGGGAGAAATTGTGTGATGAAAACAATTATGTGGCCCTTGAATAACAGTTCAATGATCCTGAAGTGTGCTCCAATACAGAAGAGGTGAATCAAAATGGTATAACTGTTCACAGGAAGATGCAATTGGAATGGCATTCAGAAAGAGCTTCCCAATTGACAGAATTCATTGACCATCAAATATTGATTGGAAGCAGTATTGGTAAGGCAAAAAGGAAGCCCAAGTTTGTTGATAGGAAATCTTCCACCCAATTTGAGGTCAATCCAAGTATTCCAGCCATATTATCTCAACAATTTTACAATGTAACTTGGCTCAAAACACTAAAGCTTGCAACAAGATCTGCTTTTAAAATACATGATATTGAATTGATTAAGAATGACAGAACAACTGCAAACTGAATAACAAATAAATCTTATCATAAATATTATTTTACATAGTTTCATTCATTCCTTGAAATACACATCATACATGGTTCAAGAAAATTATTCCTCCTCCTGTAGCATCACCACTTACCCCCTCATGGCATCTACTCATGAGAAGGCACAGAATGAATCCAACATTTAATCTTCTTTAATTTACTCTTGTTATTGGTTCAGGATAATCCTTGATGAGGCAAAGTAATTATCACTACAATTACCTGCAATTTCCGAAACTGATCATCTATTGTTTGATAGCACAATCTGGAACAGCAACATAAAGTTGACTCAAGAAATATTTGCAATTAGAGCTCAACAAAGCATATGCCTCACTGGGACACCAGTCCAGAACCATCAAAAATACCTGATGATGTTTCTGACATTCCTCTGCACGGTGTAAGACTCCAAACGTTGCTAGGCCGTTGCAGTTCTGTCAAGGGGAAAGGTGCTGTTTAGGCTGCCCTCCTGAGTGTTACAAAAATATTTAAATGTAACCAAGATCAAGGTCCAGAACCTGGTAAATGAGGAAACAAGTAGTAAAGGATAAAGATGATAGTAGTTTGTTAGCAATGGAACAGCACTATCTGAGCCATGATTATGTGGGAAAACTTGGACAACAGAAGCTAAAGTTTGTTTAAAGTTCAAAGACAAAGCTGTTGCATGTAAACAACGCCCACAAGCTAATAACTCTGGTTGTCAGCAGAAGATTGGGGATGATCAACTCAAACCCAACCAACCTCCAGGTTCTCAATGAACCTTCCCAACTCTCCCCAATCAAGCACTTGAAGGGTACCAGAAAACTGAGGGTGGCTGTACAAGACAAAGCACTATGTTTAAGAATCTCTAAAAGCAAACAGTAACTGATTTGAAGCAAGGATAACCTCAACACTTCTCAAGGAACTCAAGAGTAGGCTGGCAGAATGCAAATCCAAAAGAAAAAGGGAGGTATAACAATCCAGGTCTTAAGCTTAATAAGACCTCTTCAATCAATTGTGATTGGCTCCAGAAAGATGATCAAGGAGGGATCAAGACCAGTATGGTCAGAGAAAGGGACCAAGGATTGGTATAACACACTCAAGAATTCCAACAGACAGAATTCTCTTCAACCAGCAAGGCTATTGGTTGGTGGTAAGGATCAGGCCACAGAGGGGCAAAGACTCAGGATCAATAGATCAGGGGGGAATCATAGATATACCCAGGATGAGGATAAGGATCAGGGGGAAATCATAGATATACCCAGGATGAGGATAAGGATCAGATTTCAATGATAACGGGGGACATATGCACACAATCACATGAATTTTTTTGTAAAAAGGCAGGGGAGAGCCCCTCCTTTTATAGAAAAGAGGTCTGCAGACTATTTACAAGAGAGATTTAAAGATAGAGCGGAAAAAAAGTTTTTTTTTCTTTTTTTTTTTACTATAATGAAAACTAAAAGATCAGACCAAGTGAAGCCATCAGCCTGTGCCAATGATGGGCGCGGGCAGGTGAAAATGACAGGGAAGGCCTGCGCAGGAAGATGAATGACAGGCCTGGCCAATGGATGACCTTGGATGAGCCGCAGCGGGCCCTGGGTGACATGTCAAGGGGATCGGCAGGGACTACTGATGAACCGCGCGGGAGAACCAGGAGCTCATGCGGTGGATTGGGTGCAAAGGTTCCGACAACCGCAAGCAACGCTTGTGGTCATCAGCCAATGGATTGGGATTGGGGATTGAATGAGTTAGGTTGGAGGGGGATGGGTATAGGTAGTACTTATGAGCTCTTTTTGGAGGGTCCCTCAAAACTGTTCATTGGCAGGGATTTTGATTTCTCAATACTTGCAAATGATGGTTGTTGGAGAAAAGACTCAGAGGATGGGGTGATGTTGATGCTGCAACTGATCTGACAATGATGATGCGGAGGATGAGTTGAATGGATCCAATAGGTTGGTAGGATGGAGGGAGAGTGATTGATGCAATCTGGGTGGGTTGATGATTGATGATGATGATGATGATGATGGTGGTGGTAGTTAAGCTTGGGGTGCTGTTGTTGTGATGGGATTGATGATAGTGTTTGATGGATTGGTTTGTCTTGGGGATCTTGAAGACTTGAGTAGCCTTTGAGGATTCTACGTTATCAAAGCCAAGATTGGGTTGGTTGTGATACAGATGAGCATGAGTTAGAAAAAATTTTCTGGGTAAAGTTCTGATGATTGCCACGCATAGTTTGATGGATCCGGTGAAGGGGATATGGGTGATGATCTTTTGATCAAGATTGGATTGAGTGAATTGATTTAGGTCTTCTCTTTGGTACCATGGTTTTATAGGATGCTTGAATAAATGGTTGGGATCAAGATTATAACCAACAATCTGATCTAGAGCAATCTTAGAGTCAAAGGAAATTTTGAGTTTCTTGATCTGGTTTGGAATCATCATGGTTGTGGTTGTGATGATGATTTAGTGCTTTGTGGGGGCAACTAAAATTGGTCATGAGAGTTTAATGAGGATGGTGATCAAGGGTTGGATTGGTTGGGAAGGTGGGGATGCCTGTGCCGGATAGAAGCCCGCAAGCCAAGCCGGTCTTCATCTGCGCGTTCGCCAAAAGGGTGGATAGCAGCGCAAAGCAAGGGAAAATTGAACATAAGACCGGGCGCTAGGCACCCAAGAGATGATCCTAGACGACTAGGAGAGTGGGAGCTGGAAGTTTGGGAACTGGATATGGGAATCATTCTGGATAAAAAAGTTTTTTTTTTTGAGGATCTAAATGGAGGCTATAGAAAAGTTCATAAAAATTTTACTTTTTGCGTACTGGTCCAGAGGTGTCCCAGATTTGGCACCAAAACAGATATTGAAGAATCTCACAACCACTGGGTAAAAATTCTTCTACCCCATCTCAAACTTGGGAAATTCAAACCACTCCAACTCATCTTGCGTCACCTAGTTCTCAGGAGAATCAAAGAGAATGAGCTTTATTGTCTACCAGATGCAAACCATCAAATTATCTACACACCCCTGAAACCATCTGCACAAGAATATTACAAGAATCAAACCCTCAAGTTTGAATGTGGTAATTTTGGAAGCACCAACATGGAGAATGGTTTTGAAAAAAAGAGTTTTGGATGAGGCAGTTCCCTCATCATTGCCTGCCAATCACCACCGGGGCCATAGTCTGTGGGCAGGGTGAGGAGGGGTAAAATTATTGATTCCATTGGAGGGGCAAGAACTCCTACAGGGAACGAAACATCTGGTATTTAGAAATGTAGGTTATTATCCCTGGGGTATAACAATGCCCAATATGTTCCTTCACTATGTAGCAGGTTTGGGAGATCTGGGGTATTTGTTTCAGCAAGAGGAAAATAAACAATGCCAATGCAGAATGGGGTATGATTAATTGACTGCATTGTGAGTATGGCAGTTTCTGGAGGAATAAGACAGGTGATGTGTTGCCAAGGAAGGAGGATGGTACTAATGTGGTAAATCTTCAAGAATTTGAAATAGGGGAGGTATTTAAATGAAAATCATGTAAAACATTTGTGTAAAATTTGTGGGACAGGTGTAATGATTATAAATATATGCATAGAGGATGGTATTTAAAATAAACCTTGAAAATAGTGCCAAAGAAGTGCACTCATGAGAAAATAAAGCCATAGTATATGGATTGATTGAAAAATAATGACCTCACTGTGTTTCTACCCCTGAGTTGAGCAGATTATAACATTCCTGTGAACTTCCTTTCATTTAGCTTTCTATGGGGGCATAACATGGCCAAGACACAAAGCCAATTTTCTACAAACCAAGCAAGGCATTTTGAGTATCATACTGACATGGTTTATACAAGCATAGCACAGCTGAATGATGATTCCCCATTTACGCAAATGTGGCATCATCAAAAAGCTGTTCTATGCTCCTATAAAGCATGTCAACCCAACCTATTTTCAGGAATCAGTTTCATACTCAAAAAAATGAAAGTGGCAATCATGTGATTCCCCTGAAGAGTAAGAACAAGCCCAGAAAACATAAAGCCTTTCAAAGTGGACCTGATTGGGGTAAATTGGTTAATTGGGTAAGATTAATTTCACTTGGGATTATGTGGGTTCTTTCAGGCTCTACGGGGCATAACACTTCCTTTGATGTCTGGTTTCCAGAAACCTGGCATCATCTTGGAGCCATGTTATGCCCTGTGCAAAACATCAAAACCATGCTACCTCCAAGCAAAATTATTCTGCTTCACTGTCCTTTTTCAGCCCATGCTTTCAATCTGAATATCCAGTTAAATTTATGGGTGTTGATTTCTGGTTTCTGAAAACCAGACATCAACCTTTGGGGTGTTTCATGCTCTAAAGGGGCATAACACTGCCTGTGATGCCCGGTTTCTGGAAACCGGGCATCATTTTGGAGCCATGTTATTCCCCTGTAGAGAACATCAAACCCATGCTACCTCAAAGCCACATTATTCTGCTTAATTTTCAATCTTCACCCCATCCTTTCACTCTGTGTAGCCAGTACAAAATTTATGGGTGTTGATGTTTGGTTTCCAGAAACTGGAGATCAACCTTTGGGGTGTTTCATGCTCTACAGGGGCATAAAAATGCCTGTGATTCCTGGTTTCCGGAAACTGGGAATCACCTTGGAGCCGTGTTATGCCCCCGTAGAGCATGTAAAAACCAGTAAGATTCATTTCACTTGGGATTATGTAGGTTCTTTCATTGTCTACAGGAGCATAAAACTGCCTGTGATACCCGGTTTCTGGAAACCAGAAATTGCCCTGGAAGGGTTTTATGCCTTCATAGAGAATGTACAAACCAGTAAGATTCATTTCCCTTGGAATTATGTGGGCTCTTTCATGCTCTACAGGGGCATAAAACTGCTTGTGATGTCCGGTTTCTGGAAACAGGGCATCATGTTGGAGCCATGTTATTTCTCCATAGAGAACATCAAAACCATGCTACCTCCAAGCAACATTATGCTGCTTCATTGTCCCTCTTCACCCCATGCTTCCACTCTGTATAGCCAGTTAAATTTATGGGTGTTGATGTCCAGTATCCAGAAACTGAACATCAACCTTTGGGGTTTTTCATGCTCTACAGGGGCATAACACTGCCTGTGATTCCCAGTTTCCGGAAACCAGGCCTCACCTTGGAGTGGTGTTATGCCGCGGACAGACGCTATGGTCACCAAACCAGGACACCTCTCATAAATGGTTCAAAAATTTTATGATTTTTTTATATATAATATATCATCAAAAAAAATTAATTATTCTGATCTGGAATGGCCAGTCTTCAATCTGCCCCTTCTCCAAATTCTCTTTATCCTAGTGGTCTAGGAAGGCCCCAGGGGTGAATAATTACCTTTTCCTGTGTTAAATCCCACCTCTTCTCCAGCTCAATCTTCCATATGCTTTATCCTTGTCTTTTGCTTCCTTTTTTGCTTTTTTTATTTTTTCATTTTCTGATTGATCATCACCCATTGTCCAAGGATGATGGCTATGGTCCTCATCAGGACAACAATGACAAAAATCACCGTCTATAAATCATCATCCTGCAATCATCCATCCATCCACCCCAATCCCATCATAGCTTCCTCATTGACCTTGATCCCTCACCATTCCCATTGCTGTCAACAGTGCCTTTGCCAATCATTGGCCAAGATAGAGCCAAAAAATCTCCCTTGCCTCCAGATAATCTCCCACCTCATCCAATGATTCATTGCAAACTTGTTGCAACTCTGACCTTGGTCATCCAACCAAGACGCATAACAATCACCCTTGAAGCATTGCTTGAGCAACTTCCTCCTGCAGCCATCTTCCCAACCAATCTTGATCAAGGTAACATGGAAAAATCTTCTACCGCCTATCATTTGCCTGATCACTGTCCCCCCCGCCGTCAACATTTCCAACCCCATTTTTTTGATCCCCTCCTCCATCAATCACCTGCCCAAGGTCACTCAATCAACATTGAGCAACCATGACATTGTTGCCTGCCAGTTGGTGATCATCCCCCCATTGTTGGCTCATCACCCAACTGTCTTGCGCAATTTGTGCGCAACTACCCCAAGTTTGTTTGAACCACCCTCCTTTTGTCCAATTGCACCCCCTTCATTCTTTGGATGGGGGTGGGAAACGTTTTGTAGGTTGTCCGCACACATCCTTCCACGGATGGCCTTGGATTCTTTATTTGCACCCCCTTCCATCTTTGGGTGGGGGTGATCTATTGGTTGTTGCGTGCGCCCGTTAGCAGAAGGACGCAAGGAATGATGGGGTGAGTGTTCTTCTCACCCCAGCCGCGGGAGGTTTTCAATTAGGGTAGACTGGACTTCCATGGGCCTCCTGATCCTTTCATCATTGAATAAAACAATTCTGCACCTATCTGTAGTATCACTTGTAAATATTCTAACAGGGTCTATTTCCCATAAAAGGAGGGTCTCTACCCTGCCTTTTTCCCCATATATTGGAGCATTATACATCTCATCCAGGATATATCATCTATCAATCATCTGAGTGAATAAATAATCTGTGGGGCCCTTTCCCCTTTATCTGAGCATCTCTTATCCTGGGTATATCTTTTGATTGCCACTTGATCCTTGAGTCTCCATACTCAAACCCTTGATCTGTCCCTCTGTGGGCATTATAACCAACCAATAGCCTTGCTGGTTGAAGAAGAATTTATTTTGGTTGAATTCTTGAGTCTGTTATACCACTCCTGATCCCTTTTCCCAACCATACTGGTCCGGATCATTCTTTGATTATCTTTCCGGAGCCAGCCACGCTTGGCTGAGAGGTTTTATTAAGTTTAAAACCTGCAGTGTTAAACATCCCTTATTTCTTTGAAGTTAAATTTTTCCATGCTACTCTTGAGTCCCTTGAGAATTGTTGGTTCATTCCTGTTTGAATATGTTATTGATTTGCTTCTAAAGCTTCATAAAAAAATTTCCTTGTTTGTACAGCCACCCACAGTTATCTGGTACCCTTCAAGCGCTTGACTGCAGAGAGCTGGGCAGGTTCATTGAGAGCCTGGAGGTTTTTGGGGATTGAGTTGATATTTCACAATCTTCTGCTTACAACAAGAGTTATTAGCTTGTGGGCGTTGTTACTTACAATTGCCTTGTTCTATTTAACTCTGAACAAACTCTAACATATTCTGTTCAATTATTTTCCCACACCATCTTTCCCAATGGATTATCAAGGTTTTTTCCCATCCTCTTGCGTCTTCCATCTGAGAGTTTTTGCTGATACCTCTCAATATTTTCACACAGGCCCCAGTATAAAGGCTGTTTGTTGTTCCATTTTAATCTCTTATCCTTTCCCAGGGGATAATTGTCTGAGGAAAAGTCTACGCAGGGATTTTAGCCAGGAAAGGCGCCCTGTATTGCTTCTCTGTTGAGGATATGTCCTGACTGTTGGAAAAGAAATTTGTGGTTCACATCATTATCCCCTGGGATGATCTTTCATTTCTCTCTTATGTCCATTTGATGGGATGCCTGTTGGAGGGAGGGTTTATGCAGGAAGTTTCTCCAGGACGGGCGCCCTGTATTTCATTCCTGATGATGACCAGCCTGAATGTTGCGCAAGCACTTCATGGTTCACCATGTCATCCCATACTTGGATTCAAGCTGATTGTTTTTACTGTGAATTTTAGAGACGTGGAATCCGTTCCAAGGAGGCCCAGGAAGCGCGTAGGCAGGCCAAGCAAGCTAGTGGAGCAAGTTGCTCTTGCCAACCAATCTCAACAACCATGGTCAACATACCCACTCTTCCTGTCCTCCCTCCACGTCCAACTCAGAGCCAACATGTCCTCACCCATACTTCCACCAGTCAGGATTGTGGTTTCAGCTCTGAAACTCAGAAGAAGAAAATTGAGGCATTCAAAAATATCACTTGCTGCCCTGGTCTCAGCCTCTCCATCAACCAACCTGATGACTTTACAATGATCAGATGTCCAGATGTGCAATAAATTGCAAACAAAACCAGGTTCCTTGAGAAGTTAAAACACAATATTAACCCAGGCCCTCCCGTGGTTGTCCTCACCAACCACAAGCATGAACTTGGCTTGGTTTATAAATTCACCAAGTGGTTGGACATGACATGCAAAGAATATGATGAAATAAGATTCTTGACCACAACCATTGTCCAACTTGGATCTTTCTATGGCAATCAAAAAAATTCCTATTTTCTTGGTGGTATCATGAAAGAACTTTGTTGGCGTAAGGGGTATGATAAAGTGGAAAAATTTGGAAAGAAATTCTATTATTGAATTCTTTTATTAAAATTGATACTAATTTGAATTAAATTAATTTGATTAGGAATATATAAGACTTCTACATCAAAGACTCTTATGCCAGAAAGATACAAACAGTGGAAGGCTCTCCTGGACAAGATGCCTATTTTTCAACAAATCATCTCCAAAAGATACAAAGCTTTGGCCCCTGGACTCTTTTCACATGCAATCAAGCAGATTAAACAGGCCAACATTCCTGGTTTTGGTGCCCAAGAATATGGTGACCCCCAGGACACTGAGCCTTTTTCTGGCAACATCACCGCCACCTGGAGGGAGTTTTACAATCAAGATCATATTGATGATGATTTCAATGCTATCACCTATGGTGACTTTTGTGGTATCCATGAGGCAACCTGTGAACCAGCTCACTTGAGATGAATGACATTGAGCCTTTCAATTGGGCCCCAAGAAATTTATCAGAGTACCAAATTCAAGTAAATTGATGGTTACATGCAACTAAATCACACAGAGATCATCTCTTAAAAAAGAATGGTGTCTGTTACTCAATATTGGCAGAACCCCCTTATTGGGATGCCACAAAAATGGCCAACCTTGACATAATGCACAATATGATTCTTGGAGCCTTGAATGATCATGCTGTTACCAAATTAAACCTTTCAGAATCCTCTTGGAAAAAGATGAATAAAAACGCTCCAGACTCATCAGATAAGGCATAAAATGATGATGAAGATGAAAGTGGAGACAATGAAGATCCCAGAAAAAAAAACTGATTTTGGAGAATTGGGTTACTTGAAAAGAGATGCCCAGCAAGATATTCAAAATTTACAAAATTCCAAAGGCAAAGGGAGAGAACAAATTCTGTCTCTTACTCATGAAGAATTCATGGGGGAATCTTCTTCATTCTCTGACTTAGATTATGTACCTTTTTCTTTTTTGGATCCAAGTACCAGTGATATCCCTGAGAAAAGCCCTCCGATTTTGTCAAAATTCAAGTTTTATTCTGTTCTTCTGAAAAATCTTCAACAAATCATCAAGATTACTCTAATCCCATCTGGTTTGGCAAGAGTACCAAAAAACCCTGGAGCAGCAAGTCATGGAAGTCTCAAGGCTGCAGAGTGGTCTCTTCTTTATAAATTCTACATTCCCAATTTCATCATTGTCATGAAATTTGAACAATGTCCATTCCCAGAAATAGTTTTTGAAAATACCTTCCATTTAGCAACCTGTTTGAACATTGCCACTAGTTTGAATACAAGCTCCCAAAATACTTCTGATTTCATCAGGCACTGGGAAAAATATTTCAAACTTTTTAGGAAGCTCTTTCCTGAGCAAAATCAAAAGCCAAATCATCATCTTGCATCCCATATACCTGATCTTTTACAAAGGTGGGGGCCTGGCTCCACATGTGTTACCTGTGCTTATGAGCACTTGAATGGGCTATTTTCCAAGTTCAACAGAAACAATTTTTTGGGTGTGTGAATGCCTTTCAATCAAAGATATAAAGAATACAAAAATGCTGACTATGATTTAAATTAAACTCAGATGAAGTACCACTTACTATAGTTCAAAGGTTCTGCAGAATTTAAAATTTAAACTACCTATCAACTCACCAGGTGCACCACCAGAGATAAATCAAATTTCCAGAATTCTTGAATCATCCACCAGGTCAAATTCAATCTCACACCTAAATCCTGTCCATGAAAATTCATAATCTTATTACAAATTCCTCAATTATCTCAGGAATTCCATCTCTTCTACAAATTTGAAATATTTAAATTGAATCAATAGTGCAAATTAACCAAACACTGTTACTCTCTCACCATGGTGGAACTATCAGAATCATCTCTATTGCAATAAATTGACATTATCCACAACAGAATCAAATTATGGAAATGGTACCATGTCATATAATCAGGGTAAAGTCTCCTTTGTGGATAAGATCAAAAACATATTCAGTGTGGTGGATCCATATTGGAGCATACCAGGTTACTTTTTGGAAGTGAATTCTTTTGAAATTGACAGGAATTTTTTAGTTGATTGGAAGCATCTCAATGTTTACAAATTAAAACACGGGATTGAACAAGAAATCATTTCTTGTGATGCTGTTGATGGCCAGTGTGCATATTTATCTCAAAATGGAATGATACTAGTCAAAAAATTATATCTTCCTGAAAGTGAAATTTAAAAATTATGCAATATGCCAAGTGTTATGAATTGTTTCAATTTTTTTCTTGACATTATTTTTGGAGTGGATTTCAATTAAATGTATCAAGCATTACCTGTAGATATAATAGAAATTCCACGAGATAAGGAATTGTATGAATGATGAGGATAACCTTTGTTCAAAAAATGCTTTTTTTTCATCTCAGAAAATTATGAGGGATTATCCTCATAGGGGGAAAAATGGAAACTTGTGGGAAATAAGGGAGAAATCAGGGGGAAATCAGGGAGGAAAAAATTGGAAATCATGTGGAATCTGGGAGGAAGTAAAATACAAAACTTTGAGAAAACTGTTTTAAATCATAAGTAAGATAGGAAAAAAAGAAGGAGAAAGCTAGGATATCAAAAGGTGAAACATAATGGAATGAAACCAGAAATAAATGTGAATAATTTGAGAAATTGTCAAGTAACTAATTTTAAACTGGGGGTAAGCTGTGTTTCCAAATGATGGAAACATTCAAGAAATCAATTGGATTCAACCATCTCATCCAAAGGATGTGATGTGACTGGCTGAACAGATCCACCAGATTTTTCCTGGTGTTACCAATCCATGTCTATAAAATGCCACCGTAACATAATGGCAGGCAAGAATTGAAGGATGGGATAGGTTTGGCTTGGGTTTTTCTGTTGTTTATTTTTCTTGTTGTAGTTGCTGGTAAATAGTTTCACTTATATCTAGTTTAGGGTTTGGAGGGAGGACTTAAAAACTTGCCCTCAAATACAGGTTGTAGGGGGAGCATCTGTTGATGTTACTGATGCATTCACTTTCTTTTCAAATGCTTCATTTAAACCACTGCTGGGTTTTTCTCATCTTTTCTATTGTTTTTTTCAACCTTGAACCTTTTTTCATCTCCCTAATTATTTCACGCATCACACGCACCCCCTACACACCCAGTGCACTTACTCCAAATTTTCTGTGTCTCAGATCTTATCTACCTGTACCAGGTTTGTACCAAGGATGCTCTCTCCTTGTAAAGCTTACAAACCGTACCAAAAGCATCCCGGTCCAAGAATGTTGAGTTTAAATCCTCTCTTGATGTTTCCAGTCTTACTCTTCTAGAAAACCAAACCTTCCTTCTCCTCCAAGGCTAACTCAACTGAACAACAACTGTGTGTCATGAATAAGATTTATCTCCCACATGTTTCCATTTATCTCTGATTGTCCTCTAAATAGGCATAGGGCCTTTTCTTTGAAGGTTTGATTCATCACTTGTTCTCTTTATTCTAGATCTTTTTCTCTTTTCTGATTGAATTCAATAATTTTGTTTGAAGTCTTTAAAAAACAGATTTACAGTCCTACACTTCATCAACACTTCAGAAAAGGCTTTCCATGGCCAAACAGGAAGACATCCCAAAATTAGAAAAAATCCCAATTCTAAAAAAATAAAACTACTCCAACTGGTTCATTTGCCTGAAAAATTATCTTAGTACAAAAGAACTATTCAAAGTCATTGAGCAGTATTACTCAATTCAACCCACTTCAGTTTTGTGATGAGAACACACGACCCAGAATGACCAAATGAAGACCAAATAACAAACCTAATATCAAGACATAAAAAATGTGGATCCCCTCCAATTAGGTTTAGAGGCAAGGTTGTAAATACTAATTAAATTGTTGTACCTAGCTTTTCTCCTCTCTTTCCTAACATATATTTTTCTCTTCATTTCCTTACCTGCTCAATCAGGTAACTCAGCTCTTCTTTTCTTGTGCTCATTTTTTTGCTCCCATCATTTGTCCGCTCACAAATCACCCGTTTCTGGCTTGACTCATTAGGTTTTCCATTGTGTTTTCTTTTCTCTTCTTTCCCATATGTTGTCTCAAAAACATTCTCTCACCTATGTGCTTGCAATCCATCCTCATTTCTGTTTATCTCTTCATCTCCTTACCTGCCCAATCAGGTAACTCAGCTCTTCTTTGCTAATGCTCATTTGTCTACTCCCATCATTTGTCCCCTCAAAAACCACCACTTGCTGTCTTCACTCAATAGGTAAATCAGCTCTTCTTTTGTTGTTCTCATTTGTCTGCTCCCATCATTTTTCCGCTCCAAAAACACCACTTGCTCTCTTCACTAAATAGTTAACCCAGCTCTTCTTTGCTTTTGCTCATTTTTCTGATCCCAAAATTTTTCCCCTCACAAATCACCACTTTCAGGTTTTTCTCAATAGTTTATGAGCCCAGTTTGAATCACAAGCCATGGTGAAAATAGGTCAGAGAATCAGTATCAAGATTTGAGAAGATTTGAAAACCGGAATCATGGCAAATCCCTCTGGCTCCTAGGATGCTTTCCATCCAACTCCCATGAACAATCCTTTCCCAAACTCTGAATACAACTATTCTGCTTCATCAACTTTGGGACTCAAAGTTCAGAACTTACTCACTGGCCATACAAATACTCTCTCCATGGGGGAGAATCTGGACTTGAGAGGCCTCCATGGGTAAAAAATCATGGTAGACAGGAATTTTTCCAGTTGGAGAAAAAAAGTACTTTCCAGCCTGGGATACAAGGAACTCAAAACTGTTGTTTTGGAGCAAGTCAAAAACACCTCACCCAAGAAAGAAATATGCCCCACCTTCATCCGACTGCACTTAGACCAACAGAACTTCACCCAATTTGTCAAAGACCCTACCTCATACAAACCCAAAGACTTGTGGGACACCATCTGTGATCACTACGCCACAAAATTGCTCAAAAATGTTTTCAAAAAAACGGACCAAATCTAAAACATTCAATTCTCTGAAGGAAATCTTCAAGACTCAAAAAACAAATTTCAAGCAACTTTCAAACTTCTAATTGAGTAATTGGACGGTAGCCTTGATTCCTCAACAATCAAAACTCTCTGGGCAATCATTATTCTCAGATGATTTCCCCCTTCCTTTACAGTAATGCATTCCCTTCAGTTTTTCCAGTACAAAGGCAAGAAAGCCAAAATAACTCTTGACACCTTCCTAAGCAACCTGGAACTCAAAATTCAAAGGCAGGACAACTCCCATAAAAAACATCAGTTTCTGCCTTCCACCTCACTATTTCAACACGATCAGGACAGAATAAAGCCCCAAGAAAGAGAAAGTTTTGCCAGAATGGAGTTAATAACCCATACACAACTCATTATCCGGAACAATGCCATCAATTACACTCCAAGCATGCAATTTCCTATCATCAAGCGGCCCTTCAACTATCATCAAGTGGACCTTCAACAATTCCAATCATCTCAGGAAAAGAACAACCCCAGGAAAGCTATGCTAAGTCTTCATAATTACAATCCCAATTTCATCAATTTAGACAGGGGTGCCTCTGGCCTCTATCTCAAGTACAAGGAATACATTGTAGAATTCACCCCAACTTCCTCCACTCACTTTGTGGCAAACCAATCCCTGCTTCAGATCCTAGGCCAAGGGAGCATAGTCATTCCCCTTGCAACCAGGCTGCTGGAAATCCCTCATGCCCAGTATGTGCCTGGTATGTTCAGTTCTTGCACTCCTTTCTTGGCGCAAGCTCACTTTCAACCTGTAGCAGGGGCCCCAAATGTTCCTTCTTTCCTCTTCTCTTCACCTACCTGACTTCTGTTTCTACCTATTTCTGATTCTTCTGTTTTCTACCCAATATCTTTCCTATTTTTCTCGCAGTTTCTCAGCTGCGCCCTTTTCTTTACTTCTCTCAACTCCTCATCTTTCATCATCCCTATGCGTTCATTATATCTGTCAATATCTATAACCAATACTTCAATTCTCAATCAAAACCTTATCTGAATCTATTCAATCATATTTCCCTTCCTGGTAAGACTTCAAACTACCAAATCTTCTCAACAAATATAAACTTATCCTTGAGTCTATCCAGCCTTTCCCTTTTCCTCTTGATCTCTATCTATCCTGTCTTTTCCCAATATCTATCTCAAGTTTGAATAATCCTCCACATCACTTGGAGCCACGACTCCAAACTTATTCAAATGGTCTAAACTGTAGGTTGCTCTGTCTTTTTTTCTTTCTACGCTGCACAGTTTCCTTATTTCTTCTAATTCATCATATCCTTTTCAGCCTACTAGTTTTTATTTCTCTATAAATATAGCTCAATATTATCATGATATCACCAATTCCCTCATCTCAATGACTCCTTACCTCCAACAAGGCTACTTGATTGTTCCCACTAATTATGGTCTCTCTTGCGTCAAAAAGGATCAATTTCTCATGATGGGCAAGTTCTTGGACAAGAATCTGGCTCTAAACACTCACATTGACCGCGCCATAGTGACCTTGTTGTCTCTGGATCTCAACCGTGCCATGGGACACCCAAATTCCATCTTTCTCAGTCATCTCTTTCCAACCCACTCCTGTGACAAACTTGTCTGTCCTGTGAAAATTTGGACCCACACAAGCAGTCCGGGAACCAGAAAGGAGGAGGCAGAAATGATCATGCATATGCATGCGGGAACAACCAGAGCGCAATACCTATAAATAGTCCTCATTTTGTTTTCATTCATTGAATCTTTTCCTTTTTCTTCTCTCATCTGATTCTCCCGGTTGTTTTAATCACCACAATCAGGTGATGCTTCTCAGTTGAATTCCATTCTCATCTACGTTGTCGCACCCCCCTGATTCCTACTTGGGTGGCTCTCCCAAAGGTGAATAGGACTTATCCTTTCTTTGTTTTCTGTTTCTCATAGACGTTCTGTCTGTTCTGGTTCTGACTCATTTGAATTTCTTGCTTGACCAAAATATAAAATCTCATCTGATTCTCCGGTTAATTTACTCACCACCATCAGGTGACGCTCCTCAGTCCACTTCCCTTCTCATCTACGTTGTTGCAACCCTCTGATTCCTTCTTGGGTGGCTCTCCCAAATGTGATCCTCCTCAGTCCACTTTGCTTCTCATCTATGTCATCCTCCTGAATTCCATGACCCTTGCTATCCTTTAGCTACCAGAGGTGATAGAATTAATAATAAATATATTATTTAATAAATGAAGCAAAAATCTGTAAAATATTTGGATAAAGCCTATTGCAAGAGTAATTGGTTTGAATATAGTTTAATGTTATAAATCAATATTGATAAATTGATTATTAAATATTTTTATAGAGGGGCCACAATTATATTAGGGATCTTTAACACCTCTCTTCAGGGAATTCAGTATGAAAATGCATAGGCCTGGTTACTTTGGGACCTTTAGTTTAAAGGAGATTTTTCCCAAAGATAATATGTATATAAAATACACGGTGGAGTGGCAGGGCTTTGTAACCAAGCTTTTACAACAGAGACAGGATAATAAGACTCACTGGTATATTATTAAATCGTTAGGTTATCTTATTGGGACGTGCACTGATTGGTTAAACCTGTATACTGGGGTTAAAAGGTTGTTCAGCAGTTTAAAGAGGGTTGAGGATGGATATTATTAATCAGACTAAAGCCATAAATCAATTACTTATCTCTTATACCTATTTGATTACCTTGGCATGTGTCTGGATATAAATATAACTGGGTCTCTGGGTATCAATATAACCGGGTCTCTGGGTATCAATATCCTCTAAAGAGCTCTTTTTTTATAGATTTTAAAGTCCCAATATTGTCCTTCTGAGGGGTACAGGGGCTCAAAGGGATAGACACTGAGGCTAGCAGGGTAACCAGTGGTAGCCTGTAACGTGTTTTTGGTGCTGTATCACGGGTAGCATCTAATTCCACAGGGTATGAGAATTATTCTACTTTATAATTGATGTTTGGATGTGTGAATAACACTAATCTTTCCTTTTTATTTATTATTTAATAAATTATCCTTACTAAATGTTCCCATCCAGTTAATAATTATTTTAAAAGAAATTCCTACAGATATTCTGATGTCAGGTGAGTTCTCATTATGTATTAAATATTTGGAGTAAATTCATGATATTGATTTTACTCCTTATTTTCGAAATTCAGTTGATTTACAAAAATAATTACTTAAAAATGTAAGTCATGGGTATTCATGTAATATTTTTACATCATAAGTTTTCTTAGTATTTCACAAAGATTTTGATGTCTAGAAATTCTCATAATAGTATATTTAAGTATTTTAATATATTTTTAGAAGTAGTAATTATCTTATTTTCGACATTTTTTGGTACTTTGAATTATATTTAATAAAAAATCTGTATAAAGGTTATATAAGTATTTTTATATAATTTTATGTATTTTTAGACTATCTACTATCCATGAGAACATTTATTACATATGTAGAATGTTCCTGTGTAGTTTTGAGCATGTTTATGTGGTACCTAGGTTTCTCAGGCTGCCTGTCACTTTGTCAACCCATAGTCCCGCGGCTGCATACTTTTCAGAGGCTCAGGACTGCATACACAACTTTGAAATAGTGACAGAGCTGTAGCTCAGCCGCGCTTGGGTTCATTGGCTGCCGTGGCTGCGTGCGGGAATTGTGACAGAACACATTTCCATCTGTAACTCCTAAAATATACACAACACCTCAATCCTGACTGAATTTTAGGTGTGAAACCTACACGTGAAAATACATGTGAAATATTTAATTGGCCAAAAAGTTCAATAGTGGTGCCATGGTATTTTGGTCTTTCTTTCCCTTAATTATTTCAAAATATAAGGAGTTGGATTTCAAGGGTGGGGTCAGTGAGAGACCCTACCTAATTTTGGGTGGAGAATCCATTTTTGCAACAATATCTATGGTTTTCCTTCTCCTTCTTAGGTTAATTTTATTATTATTACTTTTATGTTATTTCTGTTACTTTTGCAGCTTGCTCTGCAATAGTAGCAAGCTGACAATCTACCTCTTTGCACCCCTCTGATTCCTAGTTGGATGGCTCTCCCAAAATTGCAACAGGTTTTGAGCCCAGCAATCCCTGCCAAATCTTGATAAGCGTCCTAGTCACTCCAAATCAGGTCCATCACACTGGATAGCACCCTTGAGCTGCTGTCTTCTCCCTCACCATCCACCACCACAAATTCTGTGAACACCAATGACTCTGATATGTCAGATTCCCATTGCTCATCTACTCTCTCCAACAAAACCAAAGTAATCCAATGTCAACTACTTACCACAACTACGCCTCACTCAGCATTACCTATCAGAATGGCAGAAAACATTCTAAGTTCCAGTATTACCAAACTTTCTGGAACTAACTTTACCAGTTGGCAAAACACAATCATTACTCAACTGGGTTCAAAGACCTTGAAAACCTGATCAAAAAATACACGCCCTCCATGCCCACTCCACAAGAACAACTTTGACTCAAAGAAGCTACCACTTTCATCCAAATGAACTTAGACCACCAAAACTATACCATGTTTTTCAACAATCCCTATGAATATTTTCCAAAACAACTATGGGACTCTATCTACTCACACTACGCTACAAAATCCATGGAAAACATATTTATTACCATTGGCAAACTGCACAACATTGACTATACCTCTGGGAACCTATCAACGTCCATAAACCAATTCAGAGAATTATTCATACTCCTGAGCAAAGTATTAGCTGGAAAATTTGAAGCTCACACGCTTGAAGCAATGTGGACGTATCACATCCTGAAGCACCTACTTGAGTTGTTTCACGTTTTCAAATACCTTGGATTCTCCAGCTTCAAGGACAGCAATAGAATTTAATTACAAAGTCTATTAGCAGACCTGGAAACTGCACTGAGAAGACAAGAGAGAACTTTTAACATGAACACAGCCCTACTGGCCAGAAACTCAATCCCTTCCACATCTACACCCAAAACCTCTGAGGGCCAAAAACCAAAAAGACAGCCTTTATGCTCCAACGGGAAACACAAATCCCTTGGTGCTTACTCTGAAGAGCAATGCCATCAGCCTCACCCCGAAAAGGCCATAGCCTACTATCAAAGCATCATGGAAAAACGCACTCAAGGCAAAGAAGACCATGGACATCAAGCCCACAGCACCATACACCATCTTCTTCCAAATTCCATCATACTAGACAGTGGTGCCTCAGGCACCTGAAGGACCTAAACCACATCCTCACCTACTCCAACCACTCCTCATTTCTCTTTGGGGCCAACGGCACCCAAATTCCAATTGTTGGAACCAGAAGAGCAATTCTCAAACTTGATTCCAGGAACCTCTGGATTGAGAACGCTTACAACGCTCCTGATCTCTCTCACTCTCTCATTACCTTATCCATCTACCTGTGTCAGGGTTCCTCCCTATCCCCAACCGCCTTGGGACTCAAATGCTTCAAGGGAACTGAAACTCTACTCACGGGCAAAATCCTTGACGATCTCCTAGTTTTTAACCCACAAATCAGTCATGCGATTACAACCATCTCGCAAGCCACCAAACTTCACCAAGCACTGGGCAATCCCAGTTTGCCCTACCTAAAAGCAGCCTACTCCGACTTACCGATTGCACAAATTGAATGCCCTTTGTGAGACCTCTCCAAAATGCACAAAAAAACCTTTCCTGGTAAGTTTCCACAACCCTTTCCCAAGCTTGAAGTAATCCATATGGACTATGCGGCCACCATTAATCCGCCTTTGAAAGGGGGGAAAAATTAATTTTTGAAGATTGTCAAAAGTTTCTCAAAATACTGCTTTCTGTTCACTATGGAAAAAAAGTCCCAAACATTTGATCTTTTTAAATAATTTATAAAAATTGCCAAGAATCAATCCTCCAGCACCTTCAATTTCGTCGTATTGAATAATGGAGGGGAATTCATCAGCAACGCCTTCCGCAACTTATTCAATGAGAAAGGAATAACTCACCTAACCTCAGCTCCATACACGCCTCAGCAAAACCCGCTCACTGAGCGCAGAAATTGCATAACAATTGAAAAGGTAAAAAAAATGCTAATTGACAGTGGATTACCTCTGAAATGGTGGGGGGAAGCCATAAGTACAGCAGTCTACCTGGAAAGTTGATCTCCTGATAGCTCCATTGAGATGAAGACCCCTTTTGAAAAATGGTTTGGAAAAGGTGCTGATCTGTTGCATCTGAAACCCTTTGGTTGCAGAGCCATTCTTTTTGCAGAAAACAACTCATGGGTCTCAAAATTTTCACCTTTGGTAATTGATTGTATCTTTCTCTGCTATGAGGAAGGTCACTGCTCCTATTGAGTATGGGGCCCAGTGGCCAATAAAATACACATTTCTCATCATATCAGTTTCAAAAAAAATGTTTTTCCTTACCTTTGACTCAAATCCCTTCTGTCTCCTCCCTCCCCTGATTCTCATCTATCCTTTCCCTCCTTCACTTCGTTTTTTTCTCTCTCTCCTTTGTATTCTCTATCTCTTTCTTCTGCTCCAAATAACCTTGACCCTGATTGGGCCAATCTCTTGGCACCTGTCACTACCACTCCACCACCTCAATCATCCTCACTTCCACCGCCAACCATCATGTCAACCCCTGACAATAAAAGTGAAACAACTCTCTCCTCTTCAAAACTGGACAGACCCATAGGCACGCTGTAAGACTCCAAACAGTGATAGGCCGTGGCAGTTCTGTGGAGGGGAAAGGTGCTGTTTAGGCTGCCCTCCTGAGTGTTACAAAAATATTTAAATGTAACCAAGATCAAGGTCCAGAACCTGGTAAATGAGGAATCAAGGGGTAGAGGATAAAGATGATAATAGTTTGGTAGCAATGGAACAGAACTATCTGAGACAAGATTATGCAGGGAAAAAAATTGAACAAAAGAAGTTCAAGTCTGCTTAGAGTTCAAAGAACAAAAGCTGTTTTATGTAAACAACGCCCACAAGCTAATAACTCTGGTTGTCAGCAGAAGATTGGGGATGATCAACTCAAACCCAAGCAACATCCAGGTTCTCAATGAACCTGCCCAACTCTCCGCAATCAAGCGCTTGAAGGGAAACAGATAACTGAGGGTGGCTGTACAAGACAAAGCACAATGTTTAAGAAGCTCTAAAACAAACAGTAACTGATTTGAAGCAAGGATAACCTCAACACTTCTCAAGGGACTCAAGAATAGGCTGGCAGAATGCAACTCCAAAGGAAGTAAAGGGAGGTGTAAAACTCCAGGTCTTAAGCTTAAAAAGACCTCTTCAATCAATTGTGATTGGCTCCAGAAAGATGATCAAGGATCAGGACCAGTATGGTCAAAGAAAGGGATCAAGGAGTGGTATAACACACTCAAAAATTCCAACAGACAGAATTTTTCTTCAACCAGCAAGGCTATTGGTTGGTGATAAGGATCAAGGATTAAGGGTTTGAGTATGAAAGCTCAAGGATCAAGGGTGTGCTGATTTCATGCTGGATGATTCCATGCTCCAATGATGGATCCAAAAGGCAGGGGAGAGCCCCTCCTTACATGGGCAGGAGGCACTTTTAGACTTTGTACAAAGGATTCTACAGATATAGCAAAAAAGGAAAGAAAATCATGTGGTCAATCGCATCTGTCTGTGGATGGGTGCAGGCAACAATACCGGAATCACCCACCCCTTGTCCAAAGGCGGACGGGGTGGGAAAGGGAAATGAACCAAACCGCCACAGATGTCTGGGGGCGGTAGTTGACACTCTTCAACCCCTTTTCCAAAGGCTGAAGTGAGTGGGAGAGCCCCAGGAAAGGTGACGGATGAAGTCCGTGAGAGCGCGGATGGGCGGATAGGAAATTGGCTTGAGACGGTTGATTAAATCCTGACAGGCTTGAGATTCACAACTGATAGATCAAGTGAGATGGGAGATTTGACGGATCCGAGGATTTGACAAATGCTTGGGGGTGCGGTCGGGATGGATTTGGTAAATTGTGGATGAACGCCATGCAACAGTAGCAATGAGGATGAGCGCTGCGCGACAACAAAGATGAGGACGCGCAACAACAAAGATGAGGACGCGGAATGACAAAGATGAGGATGCGCGACAACAAAGATGAAGGACGCGCGAAGCGCGCGGATAAAGGAAGCGCAACGCGCAAGGCGCGACGCGCAACGCGTGCGGATGAAGGACGCGAAACTCCTGAGGTGCTCGGATAAAGGACGGTTCGGATGAGCCTGAGGATAAGTTGGTTTTTTTTTTTTTGATGCTGGATGGTACGTTTGCGCAACAGTTTATGGGTTGAGGTCTTAAGGCGGCCAGGGTGTCCAGGATGGGGCACCACATCTCTCCCCAGCTTACATACTGTCTCTAGTCTTCTCCCAAGTTTGATGCCATAGAAAAAGAAAGGAAAGAAAGATGATTGAAACCAAAGAATGGCCATTTTGATCTCAAGAGTGGTTGAGAAAAAATATGTCAATCCGACCAAAAATCCTAGAAGTGGCTGAGATGAAATGAAGGAGGCGTCCCAAGTGCTCACACGCGTGGCATGAAGTAGAGTTTTCACAAAACAACAAGGATCTTGCCCAGATGGTGCACAATTGGGAGGACTTACTTCTGGACCAAGTTGCCTGCACAAGAGTGATATTTCTTGACCTGATCAGCAGAGAACCTTCTGGCCATCTGAGTATCATCCAGCTCCTCCAAAAGATATGATCCACCTCTAACTTGACGGACTACTCGGTAACCACCATTCCAGCGGTTAGAGAAAAGCTTTCCCCACTGAGTTTCCAAGGAACAATTATAAGCCAATACCAGGTCACCAGGGTTTAAAGGGTCCCTGATTCGATTTAGGTGTCCATCTTCCCAATACTGAACTGATTTTGCCCTTGATTCCATCATCTTCTGATAAGCTTTGTTACAATTATCTTCACTCTGCTCCAGTTGCTTTGATCTGGAAACTAATACATCAGTAGTTGAGGAAACTTGTTCCCAGGGGATGCCCAAGAAAGACTCCATTTCAAGATCAAGAATAAGAACAGCCCTCTGACCAAAGATGATTTCATAAGGAGAGTAACCAGTGGTTATCTTGGTGGAAATTTGATCAGAGAAGAGAACCAAGGGGAGAAACTTCCGGCAATTCTTTCCACTCTCACAAGACAATTTGACAAGAGCAGCCTTCAAAGGAGCATGGCCTCTTTCCACCATGCCTTGTCCTTCAGGATAATAGGGAGTAGTAACTCTTTGTTGTCCAGGGAGCAATTGGATCATTTCAGAAAGTTTTCCACCAAATTCCAAGCCACAATCCTTGGAATAAGATTGGGCCAAGCCATAACGCATTGTCCAAGTCTCATGAAGGAAAGCTGCTACTGATTCAGAGCTGAGGTTCTTAAGGAACTTTCCTTCAACCCATCCAGAAAAATCATCTCTAGCCACAATGAGGTACTTAGCTCCACCAGACTTAATGTGAACCACATCCATAGAAATCCTCCCAAAGACAGTGGACTCTCCGGTGGGGTAACAAATTTTGGCCGGGCGCCTAAGATCACGTTTCTGGCACACTTCACAACTCCTACACCATTGAGCAACGGATTTCTTCAGGGATGGCCACCAGAATCATTTGGATATTTGTCAATAAGTTTTGGTTTCCCCACAATGACCAAGGCCTTCATGGAGATTTTCCAGGATTGAATCTTGCTTAGAAGGGATAGTGACCACAACAAGTGCACAAGGAGTTGCTCTGTTCATAAGCCTAGAACCTTGGACAAAGAAGTTGGAGGACTTCCTTTTAAGGGACCAAAATTCTTTGGCAGAGAGATCAGGGGGTCTTTGGAGAGTTGAAAGGTACTTCTCCAACTTAAGCCAGAAACCTTGCTGGAAACCAGAGTAATTTTTGGAGGAGAAGGAAAAGACAGGGAGGACCAAGGGTTCTTCCTCATCAAAATCCATTCCAACCTCTGATTCATTGTCTCCAATAGGTTGTTGAGATAAACCATCAGGCATGGTGAAAGATTTTCCAGGCCTGTGAACAATATCAAAAGAGAACAACTGGATGAAAGCCACCCAATGAGTCATTGGAGCATTTGGGAGGCTGGGGGCATTGATCATTTCAATAATAAATTGTTCATCAACTTGTAACTTGAAGTGTTGACCCCAAAGGACAGTCTGAAGCTTCTTCAACATTTGGGCCACACCGCAAAGTTCCAGTTTTGGCTGGGAGTACCTGGATTCCACATCTGAGAAAAGAAGAGATTCATACAGAGCAGGACGAACCAAACCATTTTCATCTTCCTGGGTAAGAACAGCCCCAACAGATTGATAACTTGAGTCCACTGCCAGCTTGATCTTGCCGGCTCCGGGTCCATAAGTGATCTTTTTCAAAAAAATGTCTTTCCCAACAATTGTTTTGAGCTGCTGAAATGATCCTTTGCAGTCTTGAGTCCAAATCCATTCAGCATCCTTTCTGGTTAAGCGACGCAAGGGAATACAGATTTTGGATAACAAGGGAATGAAGATCCTGAAATAAGTTACAACACCTAGGAAACCTCTAACTTCCGTTGGATTTATTGGGGTAGGCTAGGAGATGATTTTGTTGACTTTAGGGGGTTCCATCCTTCTTCCGTCCTTGCAGACTATATGACCAACCATTTCCAAGGCAGGGACACAGGCGGCAAGTTTTGATCCAGAGACAGTAAGGCCAGATTCCTCGATTCGAAACAAAATCCTTTCCAAGACAGTAGCATACTCCCAGATAAATTGTTGGATTCCTGAGTGCCAAGGTAAGAGCTCTTTATCATAGTCAGAGACTGGACCTTTAATCCCACCATCATCAATAAAGATACCCGCATGATCCGGGATTTTGTCCTGGAGGATCCACATCATCTGAGCCTGATAGACTGCAACCAAGTTGGTGGCACCTTGAGGCAATTGAGTCAGCTGAAATCGACCAAGGGGGGTATCAAAAGTAGTGAGGGACAAGAAATAGGATGCAAGGATTGTTCGTCATAGCCACCCATAATGTCACCTAGACCATAGCAAGCTCTCCCAGAGAAGGATTCAACAAATTCTTCAGTGGCAGGCGGCACGCCAGAGTCTTTAATAGTAACTTTATTAAGAGGTTGGAGATAATGAACTACTCTAAGTTTACCATTACTCTTTAGAACAAAGAAAACAGGACTGGAATAGCTAGAAGTCAATTGTTTGTATAAACCGGTTTGGACTCGTTTGCAGACCAACTTGATGAATTCGTTGACTTTAGCATCAGGGATTGGGATCTTTTTCTTTTTCCAAGGGTCATGTTCAAATACAGGGATGATGTAGGGGAGACCATAGGATTCTTTCAAGAGACCTCTCTCTTCTTCACAGAATGCAATAGATTTTTCCCTTAGAGAGAAAATATTTTTGATCAAATTAAACTCATCAGGAAGAAGCCATCCATCTGGACCAAAATTGACCACTTTCAGACGTTCTTCAGTGACACAACCAGAGGGAATAAATGGACCAGTGAGGGATTTGGATAGACCACAGTAAGGATTGCAGGATAGAGGAGGATGCATAAGAGGAGGGTTCAGGTTGAGAGGCATTGGTTGGTTGACTGGCTGGACCTTCTTTGCAACTGGTTTGTACTTGGTGGAAAGGGAGAGGAATCCCTGCTTCCTCCAAGCATTGACCAGTGAGACCTGACTACAAAAACTAAGGCCATGTTCCAACATCTTCCAAGTCCAATTTTCTGCTACGTCCTTGAAAGGTCCCTTCTCCATAAAAGAGGATCCAAAAGATAACAAATTGCTCACATGTGTGGCACAGGGTAGAGTTTTGAAAACAACAGTAGTAGAAGCCCTTGGTGGTGCACAGTTGGGAGGACTTACTTCTACCCCAAATTTCCTCCACCTAAGACCAAACTCCTTCATACCAAAGCCACCATGAAAAGAATCAAGATCAAGATCTAGTTTAGACTCATGGCCAAGATTCAAAACCGGAATAGAGGATGAGTGATCAGGCTGAAAAGAAAAATGAAAAGAAGATACAACAGATCCAGACAGAGAAGAAATATTTTTGGATTTTTTTGGATTTTTCATGTTTTTGGGTTTTGATCTTATTTGGATGAGAAGAAAATGATGAGGAAAAAGAAAGATATGCCTCTGAGGTGGGAGTTGGTCCATGAGTTGAAGTCTGAGGCTGAGGAGAACTACAACTATCAGTAGGGCCAACTATTCTGCTAAAAAATGAGGATGAGAGTTTTCCTTCTGCTTTCCTCTCAGGACAGATTTGGGAGGGTGACCAGGGAAGTCTCTTTCCCAACAACCAGAATCCAAAGAAAAAAGGGGAACTTCAATCTTTCTGCCATCAGCATCAGGGAGGCGAATTCTCTCCCCAACTTGATCAGAAAACATCAGGGTAGCACCAAAGTCCATTAAGAAAGGCCTTCCCAAGATCATGGGACCATCCAGACAAGTGATCCAGAAGTGACAGGTGCCAACAATATTTCGACCAATTCAAACAGGAATATCCTCAGCGATACCAACCAGTTCACAGGACTGATTCCCAATTCCATAGACCTCAGAGTTGAAACTGACCCTTGGGCTAAGTTTAAGCTTGCAGGCCATGGAGTCCGAAATCAAGTTGAGCTGAGAACCCAAATCCACAAGGAGAGAAACCATTTTAGTTGAGTCACCAAGACAACATGGAAGAAAAGAAAGAGGACAGGAATACAGGTTGGTATCTGAAGAGGGATCTTTTCCACCAGAATCCTCTATCAGAGTACCAGAGGAGACCTTTAATTTGTCCGGGCCAATCTCCACACGTCAACAAGAAACCCATTTCTTCATCCCTTCTGCCACAGATGGAGAGATTGACAGGAGCTCAGCCACAGATAAATCAGGGATTTTAAGATCAGAAATTTTCTTTAATACTCCTTCCACAGCATTAGGGTAGTCCTTGGAGATGCCCCTCTCAAATCAAACTTTGGGCTGGGTGGAGGGAGGAAGATCAGGTGTAATAGGTGATGGAAGAGGATCTAAGGGTTGGGCAGGTTGAAGAGGGGGAGGATCATAGTTGTCTTGGAACCTTTCCATAAGTGGTTCCCTTTCTAATTCCATGTCTTCCACATCAGAGGAAGGAGGCTCAGGTGAAGATCAATGTTTAACAGGTTTTTGCAGAATTGAGGATAGAAAAGGAGGAGACTTATGAGGTTTTGGTTCCTCATGGTGTTTCCTAGCTGGATTGGATTGATAGGTGCCAGGGAAGCTGGAAGAAGTGATAGCTGGGCAATACCAAGGTTGCAGAGTTCCACAGGATGATTGAAAATCCACAGAGACCAAGGATGCCTTCTTAGGAGTTGGTGGTTGGTATGAGGCCACCACATGACAGATTGGTCAAGACAAATCAAAAGGGATCAAAGCACCGTTAGGAAGGAAAAAATTATTTTCCTTCTGATCTACTAACTTCTCCTCCTTGTCTTTCTGGAGTTCAGGACATCTACCAGTACCATGGCCTTACCTATGGAAATAATAACAGACTATAGTAGACTGAGGAACAGAATTAGCCGGTTTATGAGTGGCTAAAGAGGATATTTTCTGATCTATTTTATTCTCAAATGCCTGAATTAATTTATTGATCTCATCTATAGTAGGTGTCTCCCGGTGGGTGTGAGGATTGGGTTTAGGTCTGCGATTGGCTTCCATATTATTCATGATTTTGTTAGATGCTTGAAAAGAGGGGGCAAGGACTGGTTCAGTGATTTTAGGTTTTTCAAAGGTGAGAGCTGTTTGACCTTTCATCACTTTATCCACAGTATTCCTAAGAACCATGAATTAAGCAGGGAGCTTGAACCAATTGTCTCTTGTTGTGATCATGGATCCAGATTTCACTAATTCCTCCTTAATTCTTTTTTGCACTCCTGGGGAGAAAGACTGAAAAAATTGCACTCAAATTTCGTCCGACGTATCAATGTGATTGTTCCGGATAAGATAGGACTGGATAGGGTCCCAAGATTTTCTGAAAGTCTGATAGTCAGAGGCTGAGGAGATACCACCATTGGAGATCCATTGAGAAACCAGGGCATCCAAGTCTTACAAAGTAAATCTGGCTACATCTATTTTTCCCCAATAGGCCAACATAGCCTCCTTCAAGAGCCGCCAGTTGTGATTTTTGAATCCCTAAAATGATTTGATAACCTCCCTAACTTTGTCAGAAGAGATAAAAAACCGTAACTGATAAGCCATATCATATTCACTGGCACCATCCAATTCTGCAGCCATCTGATAGAAGTCCAGGAATCATTTGACATTGGTCCCATTGAAGCCTAAATTTTTGTTCTGAGGTTTGATTTTGAACATCTTGGCCCAAACAGATAAAGAGGATCCAGCAGATTCCATGTTGAAGGGTTGCTAAGAGATCCAAACAAGCAGAGTTCCAAGGTGGCTCACAAGTGTGGAAAGAGTAGAGTTTCACAAAAACAACAAGGATCTTGCCCAGATGGTGCACAATTGGGAGGACTTACTTCTGGACCAAGCTGCCTCCACGGATCAGATCTGAAAAAAGAACAAACAGAAAAAGAAAACAAAAAATTGGAACGGATTTCGGAGTTGATTCTTCAAGTTGGGACTGTAAATCCCAAGGTTGCTGGTTTGATCCCGGCCTGGGGGACCAAATGTAAGACTACAAAAGGTGCTAGGCCGTGGCAGTTCTGTGGAGGGGAAAGGTGCTGTTTAGGATGCCCTCCTGAGTGTTACAAAAATATTTAAATGTAACCAAGATCAAGGTCCAGAACCTGGTAAATGAGGAATCAAGGGGTAGGGGATAAAGATGATAATAGTTTGGTAGCAATGGAACAGCACTATCTGAGACAAGATTACGCAGGGAAAAAACTTGAACAAAAGAAGTTAAAGTCTGCTTAGAGTTCAAAGAACAAAAGATTTTGTATTTGAAAAACGCCCACAAGCTAATAACTCTGGTTGTCAGCAAAAGATTGGGGATGATCAACTCAAACCCAAGCAACCTCCAGGTTCTCAATGAACCTGCCCAACTCTCCGCAATCAAGCGCTTGAAGGGAAACAGATAACTGAGGGTGGCTGTACAAGACAAAGCACAATGTTTAAGAAGCTCTAAAACAAACAGTAACTGATTTGAAGCAAGGATAACCTCAACACTTCTCAAGGGACTCAAGAGTAGGCTGGCAGAATGCAACTCCAAAGGAAGTAAAGGGAGGTGTAACACTCCAGGTCTTAAGCTTAAAAAGACCTCTTCAATCAATTGTGATTGGCTCCAGAAAGATGATCAAGGATCAGGACCAGTATGGTCAAAGAAAGGGATCAAGGAGTGGTATAACACACTCAAAAATTCCAACAGACAGAATTTTTCTTCAACCAGCAAGGCTATTGGTTGGTGATAAGGATCAAGGATTAAGGGTTTGAGTATGAAAGCTCAAGGATCAAGGGTGTGCTGATTTCATGCTGGATGATTCCATGCTCCAATGATGGATCCAAAAGGCAGGGGAGAGCCCCTCCTTACATGGGCAGGAGGCCCTGTTAGACTTTGTACAAAGGATTCTACAGATATAGCAAAAAAGGAAAGAAAATCATGTGGTCACTCGCGTCCGTCTGTGGATGGGCGCACGCAAAAATACTGGAATCACCCACCCCTCGTCCAAAGGCGGACGGGGTGGGAAAGGGAAATGAACCAAACCGCCGCGGATGTCCGCCAGTGGTAGTTGACACTCTTCACCCCCTTTTCCAAAGGCGGAAGTGGGTGGGAGAGCCCCAGGAAAGGTGACGGATGAAGTCCGTGAGAGCACGGATGGGCAGATAAGAGATTGGCTTGAGATGGTTGAGTAAATCCTGACAGGCTTGAGATTCACGACTGATAGATCGAGTGAGATGGGAGATTTGACAGATCCAAGGATTTGACAAATGCTTGGGGGTGTGGTCGGCATGGATTTGGTAAATCATGGATGAGCGCCACGCAACGGTAGCAATGAGGATGAGCGCCGCGCAACGACAAAGATGAGGACGCGCAACAACAAAGATGAGGACGCGCAATGACAAAGATGAGGACGCGCGACAACAAAGATGAAGGACGCGCAAAGCGCGAGGCTTGGCGCGCGACGCGCGCAGATAAAGGAAGCGCAACGCGCGCGGATGGAGGACGCGCAACGCGCGCGGATGAAGGATTTGCGGGGAAGAAGGACGCGCAACGCGCGCGGATATCGGACGGTTCGGATGAGCCTGAGGATAAGTTGGTTTTTTTTTTTTTTGATGCCAGACGGTATGTTTGCACAACAGTTTATGGGTTGAGGTCTTAAGGTGGCCAGGGTGTCCAGGATGGGGCACCACAACGCCCAACAAACCCTCCGAACCTTCATTCCTCCCTTCTCCAGAAAAAGGCTATTCCTGCGTTCCACACTATGATTGAGCTCCAAATGACATTTACCTCCAAATGAGCCCACACCAAATAATTGATCATCCTCAACGGCGTTGCGCCAATCTAATATTTGAGGAACCTTCAAGCCTTGCCAGCCCAACCTCATACAAGCAATCCAGACAATGACCTGACGCAGCAGATTGGATAGCGGCGGAAGACTCTACGCTTCATAAAATAACAAGGCACAGGGTGTGGCAAAGAGCTGAAAAAGAACCTCACGAGAAATGCCTGGACACCATATATGTATATAGAACTAAGAGGGACGCCAACGGCGTAAAAGCCAAGAAGAAGGCTTGTCTTTGTGTCCTTGGGAACAGGCAGTTTGTGGAAATCAATTACAATGAAACCTTTGCACCCACCAGTTGCAATGCCTCCCTTCAACTACTGCTAATGATTGCGGCTTCCAAGAACTTTGAACTCGACCAAATATATGTGAAATGTGTATTCCTCAACAGGCTCACGGAAATGCAAATCTTCATCAAACCCCCTGAGGGAGTTAATATTGATCTAAGTCCAAACCAAGGCCTCCTACTAAAGAAATCCCTATACGGTCTCAAGCAGAGCCCAAGCTGCTGGTACAAGAAACCCTCCTCTTTCTTTTCCGGCACTGACTTCCTACCCACTTGATCCAACTCTTTTCTCTTCATCTCCACCAATCCATCAAATCCCTACCTAATTTTTGTACACGTTGACAAACTGGTCATCACCGGGCAAAATATCAAGGCTGTCAAAGAAGCCCTCAAGTCAAAGTTTGAAATGCACAATCTTGGTCCGTGCAAGTGGGTATTGGATATGCGTGTCAGTAGGACCAGGGATGAGGAAACCATCACCCTGCAAAAAGACAAGTATGTCCACAAAATTATTGAGGAATTCAACATGCTCAACTGTCAAAAAGCAACTTCACCTCTACCCTCAAACTACCTACATGACCCAATGCCATCCTCCCCGCCCTCCTTGAATTTCAACTACCACTGCGGAATGGGTCTTCTGAGATATCTAGTTCAAAAATCCAGGCCTGACCTTGTGCACGCTCACAGCTTCTTCTCTCAATTCCTAAACACACCATCCGCTCATCTTCAATCTTGTTTCTACCACTTCCTATGCTACCTACATTTCTCAGCAAAGTTTGGCCTCACTCTTGGCAACAACTCCGGAAAGCCACTAGCCCTGCGGGGCTACGCAGACGCGGAATACAGTTCCTCATCCAATCAACAAAGTTTATCTGGCTCAGTCGTGGCTCTCAACGGCATACTTGGATGGAAATGCAAAAAGCAGCAGGAGGTCACTCTATCCAAAACCAAAGCAGAACACTGTGCCTGCACTGAAACGGCTCAGGACCTACTTTGGTGCAAGCAACTCATTCATCAAGTCTTTGCTGCGTTTTCCCTACCCATCCCACCCTGCTCTCTGCTCTGAAAAAACAAAGGGGCCATTGACCTCATCCTAAACCCTCTCCACCAACATTGTACCCACCACATTGACGTGCGTCTGCACTTCCTTTGCCAACATATGTAAAGAAAGACAACAATTCTTTATTTCAGCACTACTTAAATGTAGTAAAAATAAAGATAACTGAATGTGGAAAACAATGAGCACAATGGGTGACTTGAAAATAGAAGATAAATGAATATAACCATCAGTAGTTACCAAAGTATCTCAAGACCTAGAAGACCAGCAGTGTCAGAATCTCAATGTGGAGTTTGGGGCAAATGCAAGCTAGGGCCTCCTCCTGAGTCGCTTCTGGCTTCTCCTGAGATTTGAGAGTCCTGCTGGGGGATTAGTTGGTACGGCAAGGTTGGTGACCGGATATGTTGAGCGATAGAGTGGGTGGACTGGAGATGGGAGTAATACAAGAGAAAGGAAACGGTTGGGCCAGGGAAGAGCGGAGGACGGAATGTCCACTCAACACGCAAGTCTAGTGCGGTCAGTTAGGTCTTGGGCACATGAGAGATCCTCCGCGGTTAATGCGTATGGGAGCCGCGACGTAAGCGCTGTGACAGTGTGGGGATTTGCCTGACAGTTGATGTCAAAGCCATCATCAAATACTCCTCCTGGCTTTGGCTTTAACAAGTTGTAGTTGGTTTCAAGCCTCTGTCACTTTGACAGTGCCTAAGGGCTTGGTTAGGATGTTGGCTATCATCTTGGATGATGGTACTTGCTTGACAAGTAGGAGGGACTTGGAAACTAGGTCGCGTAAGTACTGGTATCTCACTTCTATGTGCTTGGAGTTGGCATTTAACTGAGCTTCCTTGCTGATGAATTTTGCTCCAGAGTTGTCGTTGTACACGGTCGGAGTAGCTATTTTGATCCCCAGGTCTGAGATGAGGGTAAACATCCACCTCAGTTGTTTAGCACAGTGGTTCATGGCGATGAACTCAGCCTTGGTGGTTGACTGGGCTACTACCAATTGCTTTTTTGATACCCAGTGTACTGGATTGCCATACAGAGTTATCGCAAAGCCTGTGGCAGACTTTCTCATGTCCGCGCTGTTGGTGTAGTCGGCATCTGCCCATCCAACAAGCTGCTTGTCCTCTGCGGTGGATTTGCGGTATACAATTCCTGTGTCAGTTGTACCTTGAAGGTACCTGAGGAGGTGCTTGATCAAATTCCAATGGTTGACAGTGGGCTTAGTGGTGTACTGTGACAGCACATTGACTGTGTGTAAGATGTTGGGTCAAGTGTGTAGAGCTAAGGGATTCAGCATTCCTATTGCCTTTTCAATGACTTTTATTATGTTTATTATGTGAAGGGATCTTCCCAGATCACCAACGCCACGATATTAGCTTCACCCGCTGCCAAACTTGGACTCAAACTCTGATAATCGGATTACTAACCTGCCCAGATCACTGACGCCACAATATTAGCTTCACCCGCTGCCAAACTTGGACTCAAACTCTGATGAGGAAAGTCCTTCTGGTCAGCGGGTGATCTAGATTATATACATGAGGATTTTGGTTTAGTAGCATAATCCATAAAGTATGTCTGTAATCTAGTGTATGTGTCAAGATGTGTGTATGGATTTATACAATTTGCAAAACGTGAACCCATATATCTTTACACCCCCCCTACGCGTTTTGGAAATTGTACCTCCTCAAGGTGTAAGGTAGTGAGTGCCGGTGCCATTTTGTTAGGGCCTAATTGTTTGGTTAGCACGTCCGCTTGTTGAGTGTGCGTGCTGGTCCAGTTGAGAGCTACAGCGTGTTGTCTGATGAAGTAATTGACAAAGTAAAACGCCCAAGATAAGTACTTAGTCCGCTTTTTTGATGCATTGTTGCTTGCAATCAATATTGCGGACTCTTTGTTGCAGAAAATGGATAATCTTGGCTGCTCTATTTCTGAAAGGACGTTCGGCAGGTAGGCGAGTTGTTGGGTCCCCTCAGAAAGGGAAATATACTCAGTGGCACAGGTCAACAAGGCAACTACATTCTGTTGTTTTAACCCCCACGCGATGGGATTGCCAAAGTACTTGATCACATGTCCCGATGTGGACCGTTTGTGCTCACCTCCCCAACTAGCATTGCTCCAAAGTTCCAATCCGGGTTTGCCTTTTGCAAAGACCAGCCCAATCATCCTTGTTTGCTTAAGGTAGCCAATCAACCAGTCGAGGGCTTCCCAGTGGTCTGTAGATGGCGAGTTGGTATACCAAGCTAGGAGATTGACTGGGTATGATAGATCTGGCCTAGTCCCCGCAGCCAAGTACATTAGAGACCCAATAAAGTGCTTAAACAGGCCTGGTTCAACAGGATCCCCTGTATTCAGGATTAGCACCTGTTCCGGTAGAGAAATTTGCTTGGGATAGGCTGCCCGCTTTTAATCTCAGATAATTTGCTCAGCAAGGAAATTTTGCGACAAGGAGAACAATCCACTTGAACGAGTCAGGTTGATACCTACAATTTTCTTTGGCAAAGATTGCCATTTCAGCTTTACCTGGCGCTCCATGCCTTGTCAAAGTGAGACTAGCAAATCTCCGGATGAGGCAAGTACAAACCCATTGTCTACATGCATCCATACAATGGCGAACTCGTCACCCTTCTTCAAAAGGTACAGGGAAGGTTCAAGCTCTTGCGCTACAAAACCCAGTCCGGACATGATACCATCAAAGAATTTCCACCAGCAACGCGCCGCCTGTTTTGTCCTATACACCGCTTTCTTCAGGCGCATAACCATTCCCTTCCATTCAGGTCTGACCTTGGTGGGCGGTTGTGCATAAACCTCTTCAATAATCGGGCTGTAAAGATATGCCAAACTGACGTCGAAAGTTGCCATTGGGAGATCCAGATTCAAGCCAAGCGCAATTAGTAGCCAAAGCACATTGAGGCTTGCAGTCGGCGCATACGTTTCATGGACATTTTCACCCATCTGTTGGTTGAAGCCTTTGACCACCAGTCTTGACCGCCTCTCTATCAGATTCCCTTCTTCATCAGTTTTGTTAGCAAGCACCCATTGCATTCCCAATACTTTCATCCCAGGGTGTGGCTTAACTGGTTCCCAGACATCAAGCTTGTCAAATTTATCAACTTCATACGTTGCTGACGCCAACCAATCTTTCCCAAATTCCGCAAGCAAAGCCTCGGGTAGTGACTTTGGCAAATAGTGATCCGTCTTCACTGGCATGGATTTGATAATATTGGCTTCCTCCCGCGCTATGTTATCCGTTTCCTCTTGACCCAAGTGAAGCGTCAACTGGTTTAGGATGAAGTCAACACTTGCCTTGTTGGGCTCGGACTTGATGGGCAGGCATTGAAAATTGGGGAAGATTGCAGACAATGAGTGGATCACCTGCTGTTCCGCAGGAGACCAGAAAAGCCATCCCGCTCCTGCAATGGGGTATGCCAGTAGTCTACAATGCTGACCGCGATCATCCAGCTTTTTCTGATGTTTCTCTTTTGGAATATGGACTATAGCGCGTGCTCCAAATGGAAAGATCAAGTTTGGATCACAGTCTATGTCAAACAGGGCCTTCAATGGCAACTTACCATCAGTTCTGGAGTTGGGGATCCTATGGTGGATGTGGGTGGCGGTATGGTAGGCGTAGCTCCAGTACTGATTGGCCATTTTACTCTCATTCAGCATGGTGCGCGCAACGTCCCCAATTGTCCTGTTGACCCGTTCTGCTTCTCCGTTCTGCTCTGGGTGAAAAGGAGGGACAGCCGCTAAACAAATACCCAGTGGTTCAAGCTTTTTGTGGAGGGTTCCGGTGTATTCCGCAGCGTTGTCAGAACGTATGTGTGTCGGTACTACCCCAATTGTATTACAAAGATGCTCAATCCAACTCAGTATCTTCTGCGGAACTTTGCTCTTTGACTGGAGGGCTGCACCAAAGGTGTAAGTTGTTGCGTGGTCTTGGAGTGTCAGCCAAAACCTTGCCTTGTTCAAATCCTTCTCAAAAGGTCCTATCACATCTGTCACGCATAGTTGAAGTGGTTCATGACGAGGTATTTGTGAGTCCGCCCCCAGTGATTTGCGGTCTATAGATTTTGATAGTGCGCATCTCTCAAAGAAGTAGGACTTCCAGGTCCCTTGGGTTTGTTTCTCAAAATGCGACTCTATAAAAGATTTCACTATTGGTTTGGACGCATGGCCAAGGCGTAGATGCCAAATGTATGGATCTATGGAAGGTTTCTGGCTTATAGCATGACAAGATTGGTTTTGATTGCATACCGACGGGATGGTCCAACAGAAATTATTGAAGACAGTAGGAAAAAGAGTGCTCTTGGGGTTTGTAACAACAAGGTCAGTCCCTTGGTGGGTAAGCTTCCAGCCATTGCACACCAATCTCCCTGTGGATAATATTGCTCCCTTCACTCCATTGCAGAAGTACACATTATTCACACGCAGTATCCCCGTCTTGGTTGGCATCATCAATCTACGAATGTAACATACAGTGGCAGAGTTGGCAGGTACTGCCATTGTCAGATTGATTGGTTCCTTCAAATTTTCAGTCACTTCAAAGAACCTGGACGTGCCACTTACATGGGAGGTTGAACCTGAATCAAGGAGGATTTGTCCCTCTGATACCGCTTCCACATCCAGCTGTCTGATCTGTCCCCCCAAGGCTGGTATTTTGTCAGGTTGTGTCGGCGGTACATATCTAGATCCCCTATCAGCATGATTGACTGGTGGGGGGGGAATAATCCCAATGCGGACGTGGTCCCAGAAGTTCTCACAATTGGCGTACCAATGTCCTGATTTGCCGCAGTAATGACACAAACATCCAAACTTGCGGAGAAGTGAATTGTTAGGTGACCTCCCTTTGAATTGAGATGCCTTATTGATTGACAGTTTTGTTTGACCTGGAGTGCGACTTTTGCTGCCAGCTGTCCCTCGTCTAGCTGGCGGGACATACTTGTTGCTGGTGTTGTGCTTGAACGCTTGAAGGGACATCTCCACATCTGATGGTAGAGTACCAACGGGCAGGGTGGCTCTTGTACAAAGTTTATTCAAGCAAGATTGGTTGACCGTGGAGACTTCTGTAAAGGTTGGCGGGGTGATCAAATCGTCCAGGCTCTGAATCACGGCGTATTTGAAGTTCTGGAGATCTATCCCAGCGGGGGGCAACGCGCTGGCTTGGATGACAAGGCCATAAAATTCATTGAGTGACACATCCACCCTAGTGAGGTTGGCAATGATTTTATGCCATCCCGCAATCCAGAGGTTGTCTGACCCCGACTTGCCATTGATTGCTTTAATGAACCAATTGACAATTGCCAACTTATAACAACGTTCGTTCTTACTGCATTTCTTCTTAAGTAGGTTGATAAGAGATTGCACATCTTTGGTACCACAGCCTTCCACTATGCTCAGTAATGTGTTGTTGATGGTGTTCCTGATCAGGATTGTGATTGATTCTTTGCAGTCGCGAGCCAGACGGTTGAAGGCGTTTGGGTTGTTCATAAAGCCTGTATCTCGTTGAAGGGCTCTGCGTAGCGTGCAATCAATGGCGGCCTCCCACTGGGAGTAATTATACCCATCAAATGAAAGTATTGTCTTCTTTGGATTCATAGTGTTGTGGACTGCAACAGGATCCTCAAAAAACTTCTTTGTAATGGGGTCCATGTTGCTAGTTTTGCCACCATGTGGGGCAAGATGGGGTGGTTGATTCCTCTTGGACCTTTCCACTCGCGCTTGTAAGTTGTTAATCACTTCCAGGAGTGATTCAATAGATGGAACACTCATGTTGTTCTGTTCAGGCACAAACCTCCCCTCTCTTGCAGAATACAATGATGACTTGTTTGAGTTCTGGCGCTGTTGGATCTTGTCTGACTCGTCACTATCCTCCAGAATGTTGCGGAAAAATTCCATCCACCTACCAGCGGACTCACCAAAGGAAAGCCTACCGGCGATCAACTCAGATTGATCCTATCTTCAGCAGCACCAGGGTGATCAAGCCGGCTTTTAACCTATTATGTTTATTATGTGAAGGGATCTGCCCAGATCACCAACGCCACAATATTAGCTTCACCTGCTGCCGAACTTGGACTCAAACTCTGATAATCGGATTACTAACCTGCCCAGATCACCGACGCCACAATATTAGCTTCACCTGCTGCCAAACTTGGACTCAAACTCTGATGAGGAAAGTCCTTCTGGTCAGCGGGTGATCTAGATTATATACATGAGGATTTTGGTTTAGTAGCATAATCCATAAAGTATGTCTGTAATCTAGTGTATGTGTCAAGATTTGGGTATGGATTTATACAATTTGCAAAACGTGAACCCATATATCTTTACAAGTTTGATGTCAAATGGTTCTGAATTTTCAGCAGCCACTTTGACCAGATTCATGGGGGCCGGACTCTTGACTGGATTAGGGTTGTACATGGATAGGTCATCTAAGATTGTTTTGCAGTAGTTGCGCTGGTGAACCAGTATGGCGCCATCCTCCTTCCAGTCAAGAGTGTAGCCTAGATGCTGCACCGGCTTCTTGGTCAATTTGATTTTGTACGTGGATTGCAGATCGGACAGAAACTTGACAACTTCACCGCGTGATTTCCCCACAATCAGCCCATCGTCAACGTGAATGTGCAACAACAAGGACTTCAACTCTTTAAGAAATAGAGATTTGTCCGCCCTCAATGGCATCATTCCAAGCTTTCCCAGAGTGTCAGGCAAGTGCTTCTTCCAACACAGCGGCGCTTGCTTGGTAACTTACAGTGATTTGTTTAACCTCCATACCCAATCCTCTTTACCTGGAATCTCAAATCCAGACACCTGAGAGACATACACAGTTGCGTCTATATTGCCATATAAGAAAGCCATTTCAATGTCAAATTGGAAAACCGACCAACCAAACTGAATGGCCAACGCAAGGATTACCTTCATAGATTAATTTTGACCAACGCTTGAGTACTTATTGTAGTAATGTTTCCCCTCCTCCTGATGATTTCCAAAACTCACCCACCTGGACTTGCGCCTTACCACTTCACCGGATTCATTCTTTTTCCTCACCAAGCGCCACATTCCCCCAATAATCTTTTAGTCGGCGGGTCTTGGTACCAAAGTACCTGTGTTCTTGGACAGAAACAATGTGTTCTCCTCAGCCATTGACTCCATCCACTTTGGCCTCTCTTCCGGGTTGTTGAGCACTGTTTTAACAGATACCACTTTGGCAATGTTGGCTGAGTTGTCCTTGGGCTGGGTGAAGGCAACAGTAAGCTGCTTACCTCTGCGGGATGTTGTGAGGATAGCCGCAGGGTCGATATCCCTCAATATATTTTTGGGGGGCTGTGTCTAGTGAGGTACATATTCATACCCTTTGGTTGCAACGGGAGTTTGCTGTTGGACTGGACGGGAGATAGAATCTGAAACATGATCCAGCAGAGTGGGAAGCTTGGTGGAAGGGAGACTAGCGTGGGACGGTAAAACCAGCTGTTTGGGGGAGGACGCAGGGATGGACCTATCTGCCGGTTGTTGATTGTGGGTGGAGTTTGCCGTTGAACAATTGCGTTTCACAAGAAGGGTGGAAACCATTGGTAGAGCCACTTGATGCACAGATTTCTGTGGGGGAGACACATCCAAGGTATAGTGAGGGAGGGTAGACAGAGGTTTTTTCACAGCATCAGATGAATTGTACTTGAAGTTTAATTTGGCAGGAGAGAAATCCCTACTAACGGTTATGGTTCCTTTTGACGGGTCCAGGAATCTGGCAGAATCAGAGAGGGGTTCATAGCCTCCAAACAGTAGTGGTTTCGTTGTGGGAGAGAGTTTTGAGGCGCCAACCTTAGCGTGTGCGTGAACCTTGATGCCAAAAGGAAGCAGACGGTGAATGTTCCAAGTCGGCTCGATTGAGCTATTAGCCTGCAGTAGCTTCCCCAGCGGTGTATCCCAATTGAGGGCCTTGCTCGGGAGATGATTTATGAGTGTTGAGCAGTACTTAGCTCCCTTGTCCCAGTAAAAGATTGGAATGTTTGATTGGGCAAGAACGCATCAAAGTTTAGTGAGTAGCGTTTGATTGAACCGCTTGGCTAACCCGTTCATCTGAGGCAAATCTGCTGGACCCCTTTCCACGGTGGTACCTCTGCAATGAAGTTCCGTCAGAAAAGTTCCAGAGCTGAACTCTCCTCCTTGATCCAAATGGAACACCGCCGGGAACCGGCCAAATCTGTTTCTGATCTTGTTGAAATAAGCCAGGATATTGGATTCAGACTTTCTTTTGGCACGCAGAATGTATATCCGATTAAACCTGCTGAAATATTCAATGAGAACCAACACGTACCGGAACCCTTGCTTGGAGGGAGGGTTTATCTGCAAGAAATTGGAGTGGATAGTGTGGAATGGGAAGGGAGCGCGTGGAAGAGGGTTTGAGTGTGGGGAACGCTTTAATTTGCAGGATTGGCACACAGCACAGTTCTTTGCTCTGTGAGTTGCAGAAGAGGATGTGATACCATGAATCTTGAGGAATCTATCCAGGTAGGGATCGGATGGGTGCCCCAGGGCCACATGCCAGTCCGTTACCGTGGACTTGTCAACAACTGAGTCCCCCAATAGTGTAACGTCCAGAGGTTTGCCAATGTACAGGTTGCCAATCCGACGGAACCTGAAGACAACCGAGTTGGCCGACTTCACTAGGACTCTTCAATGTTGGTGGAAAATTTTTAAGCCGTGATCTTTGAGTTGTGAAGTGGACACCAGATTTCTTGGACCGTTGGATGCAAAGTACACTG
This sequence comes from Puccinia polysora, assembly GCA_025617555.3. Taxonomy (NCBI): domain Eukaryota; kingdom Fungi; phylum Basidiomycota; class Pucciniomycetes; order Pucciniales; family Pucciniaceae; genus Puccinia; species Puccinia polysora. The sequence continues at coordinate 36,695,179 of CM062628.1, forward strand.
GATAAATAGATATTGATCCTAGACTTAGGGTACCCATGTGTGTCACAGTGATCTGTCCTCCATAGGTATTCATCGGTTGTTTGCAGCGTTTGGGATTTGTAAGTAGGCCAAATTTGCACACAATAGACTTGGTGGCGCCAGAGTCATAGATGAGTTCCATCAGAGGGGCAGATGGTGAGTTTTCCACATTTTATACTGCCTCCAGGTCTACAAAGAAGCCACAATTGTCAATTTCATCTTCCTCCTCCACTTTATCCGCAGCCTGGGGGATGTTGTCAGATTTGTATCCCTCATTGTTCACCATATTTGCAGTGTTTGAAGCTTGCATACGTTGGAAGTCATGTACAATGGAGTTGAGACTTTTCTCAAACTGAGCAAGGTGGTTGTTATGAGGGGTTCCCCTTCTTCTTGAGGATCCGCAATTAGGTGGTTGACTGGTTGGGATAGCCGGTTTGAGCATACCATGGCTGGGCTGTGCGCTTAGTGATGAGGATGTAGGCTGTTGACAACCCGTGGAGGACGGTGGGTTTCCCAATCTGGGATGATGAGCAGAGGTACGTGAGTTATTTTTTCATCAACTCTGTGGGGCCTTAGTCATGTAGAATTGCTCTGGATTTTTGCTTTCCCTTTGAGTATCCTCCATTAGTAGATGGTTGTACACTTTGTCAAAGCGGAACGGTCAAATATTGTGACAAGATTTGATAAGAGAGTTGAGGGACTGATCCAGTTGAAAACTCTTGAGAAAGAATATTGCAGCCAACAAGGAGGAAACTCCAATGCGTTCTTCATCATTGGTTGTCTCTTGAGCCTCAAGAATTTCTCTGAGTGCAAGGTATCTTTCCCTGAATGACATGGCGTGGTCTTGTATAGATAAACTGGGTTGGTAGAGTAGATAGACAAGCTGAGAGACTTGGTCTCCTATAACTATCAAAGAATCCTCACCGCACGCTTGTTTGAATTTGTTAAATGCCTTGGTGAAGTCCTTCCAATGGGGAGTCACATAACCCTTGAGTTTGCGGTCCGCGGAGCTGAAGAGAAGATGTATGGCAAGCGCCGTCTTCTGGTGATATCTTTTTGAATCCAAATTGTCCCTTATCCATTTTGGTCAAGGAGTTCTTTGTGAACTTTACTGATGAGCAAGTTTTTGAACTCAGCCTTCCATTTGTACCAGTTATGTTGAGTGAGGAGGGGTAACTTGGATTTTGTGGAATAGTCGTCTCCGGAATCACTCGAGTTGGGGATATGGATATTGACACCACCGGAGTTTCAAGCTGAAGCCATTGGACCTAGGGTTGAGAGATCATTTGTTTGTTTTTGTTCTACTTGAGTGCCAAGAATTTCCTCTTGCTACCATGTAAAGAAAGGCAACAATTATTTATTGCAGCACTACTTAAATGTATTAACAATAAAGATAACTGAATGTGGAAAACAATGAGCACAATGGGTGACTTGAAAATAGAAGATAAATGAATATAACCAACAGTACTTACCAAAGTATCTCAAGACCTAGATGACCAGCATTGTCAGAATCTCAATGTGGAGTTTTGGGCAAATGCAAGCTAGGGCCTCCTCCTGAGTTGCTTCTGGCTTCTCCTGAGATTTGAGAGTCCTGCTGGGGGAGTTAGTTGGTACAGCAAGGTTGGTGACCGGATAGGTTGAGCAATGGAGTGGGTGGACTGGAGATGGGAGTAATACAAGAGAAATGAAACGGTTGGGCCAGGGAAGAGCAGAGGACAGAATGTCCTCTCAACACGCAAGTCTATTGCGGTCAGTTAGGTCTTGGGCACGTGAGAGATGCTCCGCGGTTACTGCATACGGAAGCCCCAAAGTAAGCACTGTGACAGTGTGGGGATTTGCCTGACGGTTGATTTCAAAGCCATCATCCAATAACATATCCACAACAATGACTTCAACCTCTCCTACGTTGCCACTACCAACAACCCACCCAACTCACTTACCAAGCTTGTCTTGCCAGAGCTAGTCTTCCAGGAAAATGAACGCTTCCACCTTATGACTTAGAACCATCCCTGGTCAAGCACGGGGGCGTGTGATGTTATGGAACCACAGGAGAAGTCCGGGAACCAGGGAGGAGAAGGAAGAAAAGATCATGCATATGCATGCGGGACCAACCAGGGCGCAATAACTATAAATAGTCCTCATGTTGTTTTCATTCATTGACTCTTTTCCTTTTTCTTATCTCATCTGATTCTCCCGGTTGTTTTACTCACCATCATCAGGTGAAGCTCCTCAGTCCACTTCCCTTCTTATCTACGTTGTCGCACCCCTCTGATTCCCACTTGGGTGGCTCTCCCAAAGGTGAATAGGACTAATCCTTTCCTGGTTTTCTATTTCTCTTGGATCTTCTGTCTTTTTTGGGTCCAACTCATTGGAATGTCTTGCTTGACCAAAATATATCCTCTCATCTGATTCTCCCGGTTGTTTTACTCACCACCATCAGGTGACGCTCCTCAGTCCACTTCCTTTCTCATCTACATTGTTGCAACCCTCTGATTGCTACTTGGGTGGCTCTCCCAAAGGTGACGATCCTCAGTCCACTTCCCTTCTCATCTACGTTGTTTCACCCCTCTGATTCCTACTTGGGTGGCTCTCCCAAAGATGGCAACATGTCACAACTGCAAAACCTCCAAAATGACCAAGTGGCCCTTCTTGGGAAAATTCCCTTCTCCCGCAGCTCCTCTCGACTGCATCCATATGGAACTCTGTTTACCAATCTCCCCAAAATTGATTGGGGGAAACAAATACTTCTTGAAAAGTTTCAACAGATTCTCCCAATTTGCCTTCATTTACCCTCTCTGCAGTAATTCTGACAATTAAAATCAATTCACTGCCTTCATGCACAAGGCTGGAAGAGCGTCAGGGTGAAAAATTAATTCCATAGTATCCAACAAGGGGGGAGAGTTTGTGAATGAATCATTCAAGAATCTCTTCTGACTTAATGGCATAAAACATCTCCTCACCGCTCCCTAAATGCCTCAAAAAATCCCTTTTCTGAAAGAGGAAACCTTAAGAAAATCAAGAAGGCCAGAACCCTTTTATCTACCTGTGGAATCCCACTTGAATGGTGGGGGGAAGATGTGTGTACAGCGTCTTCCTTGAGAATTGCACTCCCCAATCAGCTCTGGACCTGAAGACTCCATTCAAGAAATGTTCAAACAAACTGCCTGATCTCAATCAAATCTTCCCTTTTTGATGCAAAGCAATTGTCAAGTCTCATCACGTCAAAATATTTCCAAACATCTTGCCATTGCATTCAGATTCCCATCTCAAGACCATTCCCAAGACTCCTTTTCTCTTGCTAGACTCCCCTATTCTTATGGAAGATTTCCCCAAAATATCAACTTCAATTCCGGTTCTGTCTGAAAGGCTCCTCTTCCCCTTGAATCACCAATCATAAGTCCTCCCAAAAACTCAGATCTTGACTCTGAACCTGGGTCCTCAGCTACCTCCATTGCCAAGGACAACCCCATCTCCAATGTCACTACCTCTCCCCTGGTCCCTCTACTCTATGGTTCCATGGTACAATAAAGCTCCGGAAGATGTTGGATTGGACATCTATGTAGATATAATGCTCACTACCAAATGTTGACCAAAAGCAAATGTGATCAGCACTGAGCCCTCTTTCACTTTGGAGCCCATGAAAATCACCAAAGCCTGTAATTCCTTCGACTGGGAAGGTTTTCAGGTGGCTCTCAAAACTGAGAAGGACAATGGTGAAAGTCATCAAGTCTGGAAGATTTTCCCTTAACCTGAAAACTCCAGAGAGCTGGACACAACCTGGGTTCTAAAATAGAAATACAGTGCCAACAGGTAGTTCATTAAGAAGAAAGCTCACCTTTGTGGTTGCAGGTTTTGGCAGGTTGAATGAATCAACTATAATGAGACCTTTGCACCCACTGGATGCCTTTCCTCCCTTAGAATAATCCTCAGCCTTTTGGCCTCCTAATACCTTGGAATACATCAGATGGACGTGAAGTGCACATTTCTTAATGGTTTACCCCAGGAGGAAATCTTCACCAAAGTACCTGAAGGTCTGGAAATAAAAATTGCCCCTGGATATGGCCTCAAGATCTTCAAGTTGCTATATGTCTTGAAACAAAGACCCCAATTCTGGTACTCTGCTATCTCCTCCTTCTTCTCTTCCCTTGGCTTCACATCAACTTCTATCAATCCTTTTGTCTTCATCAACTCCAACCCTGAAGACTTGTGCATTGTGTATTTTCACGTCAAGGATCTTGTCATTGGCTGAAACAAATTGGGCATTTCCAAATTCAAGGAAAAGATGAAGCTTAATTTTGAGATTGAGGATCTTGGTGAATGCAAATGGGTTCTTGGGATGAGGGTCATGTGGGATTGCTCTTTCAGAACCTTCCAGGCTCACCAGGATTGCTACATCAATGATATGCTTACCAAATTTGGGATGAGTGATTGCAAGATGGATTAAATCCCATTACTGCAAGGGGTTTCAAAAATTCCTATCTCTTCCTCTCCTCCCAGTGTAGACTTCAACTACCAATGTTTCATTGGACTCCTGAACTACCTGGTTCAATGCACGTGACCGGACTTATCCTTCTGCTGGAGTTACTTGTCCCAGTTCCTCAACTCTCCATCCATGACTCATCAACAGAAATTTGACCACGTCTTAAGCTACCTCAAGCTCACCAAGAACCACATTATCTCTCTTGGAGGTCCCACCAACATGGCCTTCTTCCTATCAGCCTACTGCAATGCTTACCACACCTCCAGCTCTTATTGGCAAGTGATCACTGGAAGTGTACTACTACCGCAAGGACCAGTAATTTGGCGCTGCTCAAAACAAACTGTGTGTGCCCCATCAACCACTGAGGCCAAAAATTGGTTGTGCTTCAATTCTGGCCAGGATTTACTATTTGAAACAAAACTTCTGTTGCTTCTTGCTCCTCTCTTCAATCAAGTCCTCAGCCCGCCAAGCTTCTTCTACAACAATCAGGGGGCAATAGTCCTCCTTGAGAATCCACTGTATCAACACAGGACCCAAAACATCAATGTAAAATTGCATTGGATCCGCCAACATCTAATGGAGGGCACTATTGACCTGAATTATGTCTCAACCGGTGAAAATGTATCTGACGGGATGACAATGGTCATATCCCCGCAGCTCACTCAGAAATTCATCAGCAACCTCCAACCCACGTCTCTCAAGATGGTTAAGCAAGCAGGGGGGGGGGGTTGTTGTGATGAGAAAGCATGACCCAGCAAGACCAAAAGAAGACCAAACAAAAAACCTAATCTCAAAACATAAAACATGGGGATCCTCTCCAATTAGGTTTAAAGGCAACCTTGTAACTACTAATTAAATTGTTGTACCTACCTTTTCTCTTCTCTTTCCTCATGTATGTTCGTCTCTTCATTTCCTTACCTGCCCAATCAGGTACCTCAGCTCTTCTTTGCTTGTGATAATTCATCTTCTCCCACCATTTTTTTTCTCACAAATCACTACTTTCTGGCTTCACTCACCACGGTTGCTCTTGTGTTTCATTTTTTATTCTTTCCCATCTATTGTCTCAAAACATTTTATCACCTCTGTGCTTGCAATCAATCCTCAGTTTGGTTTGTTTCCTCATTTCCTTACCTGCCCAATCAGGTAACTCAGCTCTTTTTTGCTTGTCCTCATTTGTCTGCTCCCATCATTTTTCCACTCAAAAATCACCACTCCATGGCTTCACTCAATAGGTGACTCAGCTCTTCTTTGCTCATGCTCAATTTTTGTCTCCCATCATTTGTTTCTCACAAATCACCACTCGCTGGATTCACTCAATATGCAGGATTTATGAAGAAGAAGATCGACACAGCATCTGAAATCATCATCCAACATCTTGGGGACACCAAATTTGATGCCATCATCCATCCTTCCAAAAAATGTAAATCTTGCACCTTCATGGAAGCAATTTGCAAAAGCTATGCCTCTCAATCATCCAAAAATCAATGTTGCCTTTGGTTGAAATTTATAAGTCAAAAATTTAAGGGAGATCTTTTGAACTACATCAATGAATTCAGGAAGCTAATGAAAAAGCTATCAGTGGTGAAACTAGAAGTTCCTCAGGACATATTAAGTTACAATATTTTATTCAAGCTTCCAGAAACCCTGTAAAATATTGTTTATAGAATTATTCTTAAAAATAACCTTTTCAAGAGTTTTACCTGTCTTCTCAACAAGCTCAGAGAAATCATTCACCTGGAGTGATCTTGGAAAGGAGAAAATTCAGAACCTGTTTCAAATTCTTGCCCTTTGCTTCAACTCCTCAAAACTGGCCCTCATAAGAAATCTAAAGCCAAGCATCCCCTCTCAAAAGGGAAACACAATCCCCTATAAGAAAATCCTGAAAAAGGCTGTTGTTTCTTGTACCCTGATCTAAGAATGGAGCACTTCAAAACCAAAATCCAATTCCAAAATTTTTCAGCAAATAAAAAATCTGAAAAGGCTGACAGTGGACTAGGAAAAGCCTCAAACCTTCCTCAACCAAGAAGGCTGAGTAATCCTTGGAATAAAAAACCTCCAATAAACTCATTGGAAATTGCAGAAAGCCCTCTTTGCAGATGGCCACATCCACTGGCAAAGTCAAGCTTGTAAACCACCTGGGCCAAACCATCAAGATAGAAAATGTGCTACTCATGCCAATTCTTGATCAATGCCTCATATCTCTCCCAATGTCAACCAATCAGAAGGAAAGCATAAAATAACAGGTTACTCTGAGTATGAAATAAGTTGGCAAAAGTTCACCCTTCTAGGAAATGGAGTTAATTTCATGGTAAAGTTGTGCAGAAAAAAAATTCAAGACTTCAGAAAGGGGCTTAATAAATCTGAAGGAACCCCAAAATAGTTTGTGTTACTTGCAACTTGGTAATCCAAATGACACCACATTTAAAATTCTATTTCCAAGCAGCCAAAATTCCTCACCATTAAATATCTGCCACAGTTGCAAAATGACTGCCACTCCCTTCAACGTAAAATTTTCTCCAGCTATCATACCCCTTGAAGGAATCCACTTAGACCTAGTTGGATCCTTTCCAGTCTTACCTGATGGAGGATTTAGGTGTTTCCTGACTATCTTTTACCAATTATCTGGCTTCAATTTGGTGTCTCTGATTTGTTCCAAGGACAAACTGCAGCCGCCATTCAGGACTTCATGAATCACACCAAAGCTTTTAGGGTGATTTGGGATAATGGAAGTGAGTTTGTGAATGAAAACTCAGTGCTTAATTTGAGTTCAATGGGATTCAGAATAATCTTGCTCCATCTTATACTCTCAAACAAAACGGACTGGTGGAAATAAAAAAATTTTCAATTCTCAACAAGGCCTGATGCATTCTAGTTCAAAGAAAGATTACAACATCCTGCTGGGCAGAGGCTTTGAAAACTGCAACAAACATGCTTAACTTACTGCCAGTAGTCTCCAAAAATCAAACAATCCTGTATGAAGTCTGGTTTGGAAAATGATTCAATTGCTCAACCCTGAAGCCATTTGGATGCACTTCTTACGCAGTCTTTCCCAATGCAAAGCAAAACCTAAAACTGGAAATCACTGGAATCAAGGGAACCCTACCTGGGTATATTAAGGATTTCACTGTCACGCTTGTAGCTTAAGGTTTATTGTCCTCCTACTTTGACATACTCTTTTTTTTCAAGTACCATCTACCTCAGTCCATAAGCGTGACAAACTAGAAGCACAACATCAATGGTGCCTTCCGCTTATCAACTCTGGCTTGCATAAAAACCTTCCATTCTTGGAAACTGACTCAGCATCCACTTCCAAAACTCGCAGTCAACTCTACCTTGGTCAACCATTCATTTGTGTTCTGCCCTTTTCACCCTGGGTATCAATAACCCTTGGGTTCCCATTTCCAGTCACATGCTATTGCTAGTTTGCAATCACACAAGTCAAACCATCTCAACTGTATAGTATGCAAATGGACTAGTCCCTTACCCTGCATAAACGGCACCTTCATATTCTCATTTCTTCTGATGTCATCCCCTCATGTCTCAACCATTACATTCCAATACATTTGTCCCCTATTGTCTTGCACTTACGGTAAGACCTCAGAAACAATTCATAATGTCATTTAATTTTGTACTCTTTCCATGTCATTCATTTCCTCACCACTTGGAACTGTAGTTGACCATCCATCAGGTTGTATCTAGTCATCTTGGATTAAATTATAAAGGCTACTCTGTTTGCCTGAGGATTGTCTCCTCAGTTAGTTAATTTCAAACGTTCTGGCATTTTCTAAATCCAGTCATCACATTGGGCTTGGTTTTGGTTTCCTTACATTGGAAAATTCATCCCTCTTGCTGTTTGTTAAGCTACTCCACCATAAGTTTGCACTTTGCAGTTATTCCTTGCTACCTTTCACTTGCCCCCGCACTCAGCTTTCCCTTTGCCCTCACAATCATCTAAGATTGCCCTATAGTACGTGGGGTGGTCTGGGGAAGTAAAATAACTAACTCAACTCTTCTATTGTAGCTTGCAAGCCTATAATAGATTTATTTTACAATTTCATGTACTTGCTCAACGGGAACGCTTCCCTCACCCCTTACAATGATGATATCCATCTGGTAGGGAGATACAGCGTTTCTTGGGCCGGAAAACCTTGAGATCCTGTCCCTTCTTCTCAATATCCTTTGGTTGAACCTCTTGATGATCCCCTTGCTCCCTTGCAGGAGGAAGCAGAATCTCTTGAAGAAATCAAAGACTCCTCCAATGAAACCTTGACTCATGGTAGATTGCGGGATTGCACTAATTCTCCCAAACCCAGTGCCTCAACCTTACTCACAAATCTGATCCAGGAATTCAATCAAACTGCCTTGCAATCTGGTCTAAGTGGTCCTAGTTTTTGCACCCTGGGAATGAAGCAGCCTCATCAATTTACTGGGAAACACCCTCATAAGCTTAGATCCTACCTACAATCCTGAAAAATCATCTTCTAAAAAAATCCTCATAATATCCCTACTGATAGACTTGGAGTTATGTACACATCTTTGCAGTGGTTTGAACCTTACCTTGAACTATCAGATACCACTAGCCCCACTTGTTTTTTAAAAATTGGAACAAATTCAAGCAACAGCTTTTCACCCTCTTTGGCAACCCTAATGAAGTTTGAAATTCCAAATACAAACTCAATAATGTAGTAATGAAGGAAAATAGTAGAGCTTCCGTTTATATTTCCAATTTTCAAATTTTGCAGTCTTGCATCCAATGGAACAAGGCAGCCCTTTCATTTCATTTTTGAAAAGGTTTACTGGCATGCCTAATCAAATAACTTGCAGTTGGGGGACATAAGACAACCTCCCTTCAACAGTTAATCAACCGGCTGATTGAGCTTGATAATGGTTATCAAAACAAGAACCGCTCTCAACAAAAAAACCATGGACTGTCAAATTTGACTCCAAAGACGGACAAATCCTCAAAACAATCTTGGAAGAACCCAAATGAATCCAGACCAAATCCAACCTCACACTCCAACCCAAAAGGAAAATACATTTCCAAAAATCCAAAGTTCCAGGATAAAGAAACTGGGATGCTCTGGAAGGAGGAATGTTTAAGGAGGGAAAAGAATGGGTTATGTATTTATTGTGGAGGTAAACATGATTTCAATAGTTGTGCAAAGCTTCTAGCGCGTGAAGGGGCTAAACATTCAAAGAATTTTCTTGTAGTTTTCCTGACACTTGCAAGGAGGGCTACACATTATCTAAATTACAGCAAGTCAATCTTTGCAATAGCAAGACACTAGGTGCTCCAAGTTCAAGATTTTTCCTTTTCCATTCCAACAACCCTACTTATCAAGTTTTACTCAATTCTAGCGCTAATGCTTGTTTTATAAGTGAATCTTTCACCACTTCAAAAAAACCTTATGCATTCAAAGATAGATAACATTCCTATCTATTTAGTAAGTAGTGCAACTGAGCCATCTCATTGGGTTTCCCAAAAGGCAAGATGGACCTTTGCATTTTCCAATTTCCCCAGCTTCAAATGGGATTTATTTGTATTGGATATTCTTGGAATGGATGATACCATTCTAGGCCATTATTTCATAGTACACTTGAATCCAGATGTGAATTTGCAAGAAGGAGTAATTAACATTCAAACCTTGAAACCCCAGGAGACTAAACCTTCTTTCAAAAAGGAATTAAACAGCCTACCTGACACTGTCATGAATTAGGATGACACTTTTCCACCAGGAGATTGGCAATATCCTGACCTTCATTCCCAAGTTCCCTCTTCAGATTTAGGAGTTATTGCTTATTTTTCCAACTTACCTCTTCCTTGTTTCTTCAAAAAGAAACTGGAACCAATCAAATGGTGTATTTTGAGCTCCCTAATCCTCTTGCATCATGCAAGCACTTCAAATCCCATGCTTGAAGATGACAAGATTGAAGATTTAGAAATCATTTGAGAGTCTTGAACTTCTGTTTATCATGACTTTGCGGACATCTTTTCAGCTGTAAAGGCACATAAACTTTGTCCATTCCGTTCTTTCAATCATAATATCAAACTTACTGGCCCACAACCAACACCCAGACTAGTCTACTCTCTCTTGAAGCAGGAATTGACGGCCCTTCAAGAATACATTGCAGAAAATGTATCATAAGGATTTATTTGACCAAGCAATTCAAACACTGGTTCACCCGTCTTATTTGTTCCAAAGAAAGGTGGTGGACTTTGCCTTTGTGTTGACTATAGGAAACTGAACCAGGTAACCTGGTAGAACACCTACCCACTACCGTCTATGTTGCAACTCATCACTCTCTTTCATGGAGCTGCTTATTTCTTGAAGTTAGAACTTTTAGGGGCCTATAACCTAGTTTGAATTAAAAAAGGCCATTAGTATTTGACCACCATGAGAACAAGTTTTGGCATTTATGAGTAAACCGTCATGCCCTTTGGCCTCTGCAATGCTCCTTCCACTTTTCAACAATTTGTCAATGGCATTTTTTCTGACCTTTTAGAGAAATATCTCATGGTGAATCTTGACAATATACTAGTCTACTCAAAAACTCTTGAGGATCACACTGCACATGTGCAAGAGGTGCTGCAGCAACTTTGCAAGAATGACTTGTTTGCAAAAGCCTCTGAGTGCAAATTTCATACTCCTTCTCTTCAATTTTTAGGTGTCATAGTCTTGCAGCAAGGACTAATGATGTGAAGAATGAAATGACTTTATTTTAAAATAATACCAGCAGACTGCAAGGCAGAAATCAGAAACAAGAAATTGATAAAAGAGCGTAAAAATTTGATCTCACGTCCAGACAGAAAGAAGGATAACTGATTGGTAGGTTGAGTTACTTGAAAGACAAAGGAGGAGATTTTTGGGAGACAAGAAGTAAGCGTTGAGAATGGAGATAAGAATGTAATGAAGGAGAAGATTTACGGAAAGGAGCTGGGAGGAATATTGAAGGAGTGAGATGGAGAAATGAGGATTGAAGGAATAAGCGTGATTGGAGGAGCAGGAGCAGGGGAGAAAGGGAAGGATGATGATGAGGAGTCAAGAATGAATGTTGAAAGGAGATTGGGATTTGAGGATGGAGCGGGAGAGGAAGGGCGATCAAGGTGGATCAGGCAGGGTGATGAAGATGGAGCGGGATTGTGACAAAGATGGAGTGGGGATTGTGGAATTGAAGTAGCTGCACCGGGTTGTGCCTAGTTGAAGTCGTACCGAGTCAAGGGAGTACTGAGATCAGTTATTTCACCATGATGGACCCAGCCAAAAGCCAATGCATATTGGACTGGCCCCCACCTTCCTCTGTTAAATCCCTTCAAGTTTTCCTTGGTTTCAGTAATTTTTACTGGAGGTTTATTGAGCATTATGCCAAGAAAAAGGTAAACATCACTAACCTTCTTCAAAAAGACACTCCTTTTGTTTTCACAGAACAATCTGCTTTGGAGTTTGAAGCTCTCAAGAAAGCCTTTACCACTGCTCCAATACTTGCTCACTTTAATGAGCTAGCTTGCACTATAGTCAAAACAGATGCAAGCAACTATGCAATTGCCAAAGTAATCTTGCAGTTTTCCTCCTCTTCTTCTCTTTTTCATCCTGTAGCTTTGGAGTATTGAAAGTTGCTTGCTGCAGAGCTTAATTATGAGATTCACAAAAAGGAACTTCTTGCAATTTTTTTTGCTTGAAAAAATGGTGTTCATACCTTTTGAGCCTTATGGAGCCTTTTGAAGTCTTAACTGATCACAATTCTTTGAAGTATTTCATGAGATCAAAAGTACTTACACGCAGACAGGAAGGTTGGGCCAAATATCTTGCCAAGTTCAACTTTACAATCACTTACCTTCCTGTGAAAGAAGCAGTAGTCCCTGATTCTTTGTCACATTGGGACAATGTTTACCCAGGAGGGGGGAGCACCTTTGCCAACAACCATCCTGAAAATGTTAGGACAATTTTCTCAACCCAGTCTTCCAAACTCAGTTTGATCATCACCCACCTTTGAGATCTGGCTTCAGAACTACAACAAGCTCAACTTGACAACCTCAAGTGTAGCAAAATTTGCAAGAATTCAAACTTGTTAGATAGTGATTATAGTATTGACAAAAATGATTATTTAGTTTATAAAAATTTTATAGTAGTACCAGATAATACTTGCATTAAGTTAGATATCTTTGATTTGAGGCATGATTCTCTGCTTTGTCGTCATTATGGGCAGGATAAAACCTACCAATTTATTTCACAAGACTTCTATTGGCCTGGTATGACCAATGAAGTAAAACACTATGTTAAAGCGTGCTATGATTTCAATCAGAACAAGTCCTTGAAACACTGGATGTATGGGCTGCTTCAGCCACTTCCAATTCCGCTGATTCCTTGGAACTTTCTTTCTATGGATTCATTTTTGCAATTACCTATTCCTAGTGGTTATGATGCTATTTTAGTAGTACTAGATTGCTTCTCAAAGATGGCTTTATTTCATTGCAGTAATTTGATGGCCTTTTCTGAAAACTTAGCTAATTTATTTGAAGAATATGTATTCTTGAAACATGGTCTCCCTGATAATATAATTAGTGAGCATGGATCTTTGTTTTTCTCTAGCTTCTGGACCTTGCTGTGTCAACATTTGAAGATCACTTGCAATCTATCAATGGCTTACCACCCAGAAACAGATGTGCAAACCAAGCGGATCAATGAGATACTCAAACATTATCTTTGAATGTACATCTCCTACCAACAGGAATACTGGTCACAATGGCTCCCATTAGCCAAACTTGCCTACAAAAACTCCCCTCATTCCTCCACCAAACAGTTGCCCTTCCAAAATCTTTATGGTAGAAACCCAACTTTCTCTTCCCTTCATGTAGCACCTTCTCAACCTGCTACTTATTACCTTAACCACATCCAATCCCTTCAATTTAAACTTTGAACCAACCTCAAAGCAGCAAACCAGTGCTACAAGGAACCAGCAGATTGAATTTGCACTTTGGCCCCAACCTTTGCAGTTGGAGATTGGGTATGGCCAATGCTCCCAATATTTTCAGTACTTACCCAACTTGTAAACTCTCTGAAAGAAAGCTTACCCCCTTTAAAGTTGAATCAATAGTCTCCCCTAATGCCGTAAAACTTACCTTACCTGCAAAATGGAAAGGTATCCACCCGTTCTTTCACTTTTCTCTCCTAGAGCCAGCTCAAGTCCTATACCCTAGCAAGACTCATCCCCCTCCTGAACCGTCGTAAGTCCATGATCAGCTAGAGTGGGAAGTAAGCTGTATCCTGGATTCCAGGTTATGCAAAGGAAAGCTTCAATACCTTGTCAAATGGACTGGCTTCCAGTCCAATGAAGATCACACATTGTGGGAGCCAGACCATCAACTTTGCAACTCTCCCAATTTGGTTATGAACTTCCATGCAAGCTACCCTTGCAAACCTTGCCAATAGTAGCTCCTATGCCATTCCATTCCTTCCATCCCATTACTTCCATCCCATTCCATCCCATTAATCTCATCCCATTTCCTCACTTCATTTCCTTTTCCCTTTCTTTTAACCATCCCCGTTGTCTTTTCACAAATTTTATCCTTTCAGGTTTTATCTCAAAATTAAATTCCTACTTTCCCTACACAAAAAAAATAAATAAATGATACATATATATAATACATATACATAATAACATAATAACATAATAAAATAATAACATAATAAAATAATATACATTTCTATAGATTATGCTTTATTTCCCTTTCTGCTTCCTCCCAATTCTCATTCAATTCCTCTACCATCAACCTAAATTCTTGCAAGTCTTTGTCATCCACCAAAGAAGAAAATCTTTGCAAGATCATACTTGTGTCACTAGATGTCTCTCAAAGATTTGCTTGCACATTGAAGTCCAAACCCTCTTTGGTTGGGTATTGCATCCACCCTCCTCAATGAGTTCCTCGTGAGCTCTCTTCTTTTTTCCCCTTGAAGAACCTTCTCCAACCTTGCCAGTCAATTGCCTTGGATTGGTTTTGATTGGCCCTTTTACTTGCACTTGGCTCCCCTCATTTTGGCCTTCCATCTCATTTCTTTCCGTTCCACCCCGTTCCTCCACCTCCCGTTCCCTTCCACTCCTTCCATCTATTCCATTTACTTCTTCCTCATTTTCCTCCCTTTGCTCCAGTTCCACATCCCCTTCAGCCATTCCTTCCTCCCTTGCCTCTTTGATTGTCTGCTTTTCTTTGGCTTGCACTTCACTTTTCACCTTGCTTTGCACTTCAAACCCAATTGATCCAGTATATGGCGGTGGCAGCAGAGGCATATTGGTGGTGTATTGTTGGAATAATGGCAGTACTACATCAATGAGGATTATATTAGTTCCATTTCTCTTTTCTTTATTTTTCTACTTGTTAGTCTCTAAGCTTTGACTTACAGGGGCTCCAAATACCTAAGAACTCAATCTACGGCACTGGCAGTATCTGATGATGAACTCGCAGCGCAGACCTTCAACTTTGCACCTCCCTTCCGGATGCTGCTGGGACATCTAAAACCAGCTTGCTACTTATAGTGAATTTACAAGCAACCTTGCGCAAGAAACACTGTTTGCACTTGTCTCAAACACCTTGCGTTGCTGTACTAGGGACACATTTCTTGTTTTGTCAAATGCAGTTTTTGCAACGGTGGAATGATGATGAAAAAATATGATTCATGTGTATACAGTAATTGTAACAACTTTGGAATTGATGGGAAAAATGTCTGAATGCTTTCAGGAGCTTGCGTCTTTATACCCGGGCAACTTTCATGCTTTGAGCTTAAGGGTTAATGTCCTCCTGCTTTGACATTCTCTTTTTCTGCAAGTACCATCTACCTCAGTCCATAAGCGCAACAAACTAGAAGCACAACATCAATTTTGCCTTCCGCTTATCAACTCGGGCTTGCATAACAACCTTCCATTCTTGGAAACTGACTCATCATCCACCTGCAAACCTTGCAGTCAACTCTACCTTTGTCAACCATCCATTTTGGTTCCATTCTTTTCACCCTGGGTATCAATAACCCTTGGGTTCCCATTTCCAGTCACATGCTATTTCTAGTTTGAACTCACGCCAGTCAAACCATCTCAACTGTATAGTTGGAAAATGGACTAGTCCCTTACCCTGCATAAACTAAACCTTCATATTCTCATTGCTTCTGACGTCATCCCCTCATGTCTCAACCATTACATTCCAATACATTTTCCCCCTATTTTATTGCACTTACGCTAAGAACTAAGAAACAATTCATACTGTCATTTCATTTTATACTCTGTCCATGTCATTCATTGCCTCACCACTCGGAACTGTAGTTGACCATCCATCAGGTTGTATCTAGTCATCTTTGATTACCTTATAAAGGCTACTCCATTTGCCTGAGGATTTTTTCCTCAGTTAGTTAATTTCATACATTCTCACATTTTCTAATTCTAGTCATCACATTGGGCTTGGGTTTGTTTTCCTTCCATTGGAACATTCATCCCTCTTTCTGTGTGTTAAGCTACTCCACCATAAGTTTGCACTTCACAGTTAGCCCTTGCTACCTTGCACTCCCCCCCGCACTCAGCTTTCCCTTTGCACTCACAATCATCTAAGCTTGCCCTATAGGACGTGGGGTGGTTGTGTGACATTCACCTCCTATAAACTATACATCCATAAGAACCTCAATTATTCACCAGTGCAAATTTGAATTTCCTTAAAACCTCTTTTGACTCAAATCACAGCAGGAAAACTGAGTTTCTCTTAGATAACACTTATACCATTCTTTCAAGACCAGAAACCCCTACTACCTCTCCTTTTCCAACTGTTCCTCCTACTACTCAGCCAAATGGCTTCATCAAAAAACTGGTCTTGGGTACGAGGAAACCCCAAGATCCCCACTACGGTACCATTGCTCCCAGAAACATACTCCATCATCCAAAAAGAGACTGGGAAACTATTGCTCCCCATGTACATCTCAAGGACACTCAACATGGTCATCAAAAGACTCTGCAGGAAGCCTTGCAAAGCGCCTACTGACTCAAGTGGATTTCTGCAATGGAAAAAGAAATTCTGAACTTAATCTCCTGAAAATTTTTGGAAGATTGCTCACCCAAAATTTAAGTCAAAGATCTCAAATGTATCTGGGTCTTTCAAACATGATGGGAAAAAGACAACCAAATCATCAAATTTAAAACCCAAATCTGTGCGCAGGGATTTCACCAAGAGTTTGGTGTCAACTATACAGAAGTCTTTTTGTCCACAGGTATCAAGTTTTTGCTGAAACTGCTCATCTCCCATGCTATCCAAAAGGAATACAAGTTCCACCAACTCAAAGTCAAATCAGCATTTTTGAATGCAAAACTAAAGGAAAACATCCATTTAAGCACTCCTCCAAACGTGCCTATCTCTCACAAAATGTCTCTACACCTCAAAAAGGCGCTGTAAAGCTAGAAAAAAGCACTTAAAATTTGTTATAATACCCTGAGTGATTGGCTAGTATGAAAAGGCTTCAGGCACAGTTAGGCCAGGCAATGTGTGTTTCAAAAGAAAAGAACTATCTATACATGCACATGGACAACATTGAAATCTTCAGCCTGCATCCTGAATTTTTTCTGGAAGCAATAAAGAAGAGCTTGAAGATAAAAGATCTTGGTTCTGCCTTGTTCCTGATTTTTGTGAATGTATCTCAGGATAAAGAAAAGATTTAACTCAGTCACAAAACTTACATTGAAGGATAGGTAGTTTACCATCATTTGCCTTAGGGAAAGCGCTTCTCCACACCTTTCAAACCATTTGGTAAACTTCTTCCCGCCAGCAAAGTGGAAAGTGATAACTTCCACGCCTCAGGCCTAAATTGAATGAAGTTTGTTGGCAAGCTGAATTATAACAGTTGCAAAACAAGGCACAAAATAAAATTTGCATTCAAATACTTGTCTCAATTCCTTAACTCTCTGGGGATGAAGCATTACCAGGATGGAATTCTGGAACTCAGCTATCTGCAGCACACCAGCAAGGTGGGACTCAATTTTTCAAAGGATGCAGGGAAAGCTGAAGGAACTGGCTATTCTCATATGTTGAAGCGGCCTGGGCCACTTTTCCCACAACAAGAAGTTCAGTCAGTGGCTTTGTAGTTCTTTGAAACAACAATGTAGTCAGCTGGAAATCCTGAAAAAAAGCCACTTTCACCCTTTCAATTATGGAAGCGGAAGACAAGGCGGTTGGGGAAGCAGTCAAGGAGTTCCTGTGGGTCAAAGGATTGGTAAAGGCAATATTTGAGCAAGGCATAAAAGAGCTGATCACCATACATGAAGAAAACAATGGGTGTGTAAACCTAGCCACCAAAAATGCCAATCACGCTGGGTTCAGGACAAAATATGGATCTAAAATTCCACTTCCTGCAAGAAGAATTTGATAATGGCACAATCAATATCAAAAAAAATTTAATCAAAGAATAAAATGGCGAATTTTCTCACCAAGCTGGTCTGGAGAATGAGGCTATAGCAGGAAATCAAGCATGTTAAGGTGCAATCCTCCAACCTGGAAAGCTGAAGCCAGGGTGGGTAGGGAGGTTAATGATGCCTTCAATTACTTCTCATGTGCTTCATTTAA
Organism: Puccinia polysora; assembly: GCA_025617555.3. NCBI lineage: Eukaryota > Fungi > Basidiomycota > Pucciniomycetes > Pucciniales > Pucciniaceae > Puccinia > Puccinia polysora. The sequence continues at coordinate 36,713,262 of CM062628.1, forward strand.
GTCACTGCTGTGTGTTTCTCATATTTTATATTCTTTTTTAACCCTTAACCATTTTTCATCTCCTTACTGCATGCACACATCAAATGCTCCCCCTACAAACCTGGTGTACTTACTCCAAATTGGATGTGTCTCAGAGATTATCTACCTGTACCAGGCTTGTATCTGAAGAGTTACAGAGAGATAATTCAATTGATATTGATCAAAGAGGGGTAAGCCAGTTGAGTTATTGTAAAAGTAGAAGATTTATGATAAACCTAGACCAGGCTGATATTTCAGAGATAGCAACAAAAATGAGCAGACACAGACAATAGACAAGATCAACCTAAACATAGTATGGGAAAGAAGAAAACACCAACCTGGATGAAAGTTCTGCTGGCTGGATTTTGGCCAATGGAGTGACTTGGCAGAACTGAATGGACAACTTCTGACAGTAGAGACAAAGGAAGAAAATTAGAACAATGGATAGAAGACTGAACAGTTGAAAATCTATTTACTAAGTGCTGTTGAATAACTCTCTTGATGACCCGTGACCAATCCGACCTGAGTGATAATTGACCTGGAGGGGTGTTTTTGACTGAGTGTAAGATTTTGATGCAGAGTTGACAACATTTGAGGAACCTACAGCAATTCTTGAAGCACGGTGATTGAGTCGTTGAGTTGGAGAGGTTTATGAGCGCTGAAGGAGGTTGATGAAAGTAGCTAGTCAAAGGTTGAGTACGAGGATCAGCCTCATCCGTCCCCTTGTGATAGGAAGAAAAGTTGGATGCAGGGAGCCCCATGGGGTGACCGGGTAGTTTAGGAGAGTAATGGGGGTAAGAATCAACATGCTGGCTCAACTCTACATCAAGAGGCTTTATGTGTTGACATACTCTGCCAGCCGTTTGACAGCAGTGTTACTGGAGGCTTTTGTGATTGAATCGACAAGCATGTCTTGCAAGACAATCAGTCTAACCTTGATGATACCATTGTTTAGTTCATTTTGAAGGCTTTTAAGTTTGATGTCAATGTGTTTTGAATGAGACTTGGTTCCAAATTTTTTGAGCTTGTCTTCAAGACCCTTGTTGTCTATGAGGTGTACCGGTGGATCCAAAGGATTTTGCCATAATTCTTTTAGCAGATGGTGAAGCCATTTTCCTTCAAGATGACCAGTTGAGAGTGAGTTACACACGGATTTGGTGGATGAATGGGCTATTCTGCATTGGCGCCAACTGGTCCAATAGATGTGACTGCCCTTGAAAAGGCATAGGATCCCAGATTGCAATAAGCGGGAATCAGGGTTGTCTCCCCAGGTTGCATTGCTATAAATGACCAAATGGTTGGCGGCAGACTTGCTTCTAATGACAAGTTTGAAGTCTATGGTGTTTAGTAGGTAGTGCCAGACATGAACAACTTCTTTCCAGTGTCTGAAGCCTGGAAGTTCAAAGAATCTTGCCAAGCTGGACACAGCAAAGCTAATGTCAGGTCTGGCAAGGTTGGAAATGAAATTGAGTCGGCCAATAGGGGATTGATAATTGATGTTGAGCTCCTTGAATTTTTCAATTTCTTCTTTGGTAGCTGGGGTTAGATGCAGACCAGGTGTACAAGGCTTATTTAGGGGTTTTGCCTTGTTCAGCTTCAGTTCTTCCAAGCCTTTTTTAATATGATTGGGAAGTGACAAACTGATGAAGTCTTTGCCGGGGTTGACTTTCATTCCTAGAAGTGTGTCAACGTTGTGTGCAGTGGAATCTCTGAATTTCTCAAGGAAGGCTGCTTTAAAATGCTTGACATTGCCTATGACTACAAGATCGTCAACGTGGAAGAAGAGGCTGGTTACAGAGTTGTCATGAAGATACAAGCAGGGTTCCAAGTTGCTTTCCTTGAACCCTTTGCTTTGGATCCAACCAACCAGTGTCTTATACCAGTTGAGAGGAGCTTTTTTTAAGCCATATAGTGATTTCTTTATCTTGAGGAATTTGCAAGATCTCTTGGATCCGGCAGGAGTTTTGATATAGACATTCTTGTCGAGAGGAGCGTACAGGAAGGCCACTTTAACGTCAAATTGCAGGATAGGTAGTTTCTTATCTACTGAGTAGGCTAGGAGGGCTTGAAGAGAGGCAATTTTTCCAGTGGGAGGAAATGTCTCCAGGTAGTCGATGCCGTACCTTTGATTGAAACCCTGGACGCAGACCCTGAACTTGAGAGTTACAGCGTCAGTGTGCAGGTCTTGCTTGCATTGGAAAGTCCATGTAGTGTCTAGGGGGTTGGTTACCTTGGATTCATTTGCTTCCTCCCAGACTTCTAGGTCCTCAGCTGTGTTCAGCTCTTTGTCAATGGAAGGTATCCATTTGGGGCATTTGAGAGCCTCATGAATGTTGGAGGGAACTTTGTTGGACTGAAATTAGCCATATCTGTCAGGAGGTTTGAGCAAGTGTTGTTCTCTCAGTTGATGACAGAGAGAGTTTTGAATCTTCTGATCAGAGTTGTCTGTTTCAGTGTCCGAGGAAGCAGGAGAGTCAATGATGGAGGGTTTTGTCTCTTTGGGAGAAATTGAGACTTGATGTACTGTGGGTTGAGGTGATTGAGACGGAGCCAAAGGGGCAGCATTGAGGATTGGAGTGTAAAGATTTCTGTTCAATTCTGGGGGTAGGTCGTTGGTTTTCAAGAAATCTACATGTTTTGTTTCAATAATTTTTCCAGACATTGAGATTAGTTTGTAGGATAGTAGCCAAGGATTGTAGCCAATTAGTATTCCTTCAGCGCCTTTGTCTGAAAATTTTGAGGGTATTTTGGAGTTTCTGAGAAGATAAATAGCCTTGGATCCAAGGGGTTTGAGATAGTTGGCAGGGATTCTGGCCTTGTGCATCAGTTCCCAGGGGGTTTTTTCTCCTTTAATCGCTGGGATTTGATTCAGTGCAAAGCAGCAGCTTTGAATGACAACATGCCAGTAGCTTTTGGGGATGGTTGACTTGCTAAAGACATATCTAAGGGATTCCATGATGGTTTGGTTTGCGCGTTCTGCCTTCCCGTTGTGTTGGGGATGATAAGGCTTGCTGATCAGGTGATTGATCAAATTGGTCTTGAAGTACGTGGTCAGGGATTCATTAACAAACTTGCCACCACCATTAGTGATCACCTCTATTGGGTAGTGCCCTTGCCTCTTTGCTTCATTATCAATCAAGAACTTGATTGTTGCTGATGCTGCATCCTTGGAGGGCAGGGGAAAGCTGGATAGTTAGCTGGGTTTATTGTCAACAACAGTGAGAGAGTATTTCATGCAGCCCTTGCTTATGGGGTTTAGGGGCCCCATTAAGTCCATGTGGATTCTGTCAAAGACCCTGTTGGCGGGAAATTGTTTGTCCTCAAAGGTGGATTTGGTGATTTTGGATTTCTTGCAAGCTACGCATTCAAAGTTGTCCTTGATCTCTTGATTGAAACTCTGCCCTAGGTGTTTCTCCATCTTTCCAAGGCTGGCATGGCCGAGTTTCTTATGGAGATCAGAGGGTTTGTATTGGTTCAGATAGCGGCTTTCATCAAAAAGAGCGGGCATGTGGTCCAGAACAAGTAAGTTGTTGCAGATGGTCCCTTCAACGATGAGTTTTTTTTGAGTTTTACTCCAAAGGTGGGGGGCTTCATCTTTGAGTTAACCACTAGACTACAGCCTTTCTTCAGCAGGGCAACCATTGAGATGAGGTTTACTGTAGCTTCAGGAACCCATGCGCAGTTTTTGAGGTGGATGACCTTGTCTTTTGTGCAAAGTTTGGCAGTTCCCAGTCCTAGGATAGCCAATCCGTCTCCCTTCTTACCAGTTTTGATCTTTTCTTCACCGGACTCAATAGATAGATTGCTGAAAAGAGTCTTGTCTTCGATCATGTGGATTGAGCAGCCACTGTCCAAGATAGATTGATTATTGGAAAGTTGACCTCTGTGGTTGAAAGCGCAAAAGAAAGAGTAGAAGTGAGCTTCTTCCTTCTTTTTAGCTCCTCATCTGGCTTTATTTGGAGGGTGTTTGGGTCGCAGGTCTGGAAACTGTACCCAGCACAAGGAATGGGGGTGAGATTTAACTAAGGGATTGTGCTTTCCATTTTCACACTTTGGCGCGTTGGGGTTTTGATAATTTTGATGATAGAGTGCAGAAGAGGTGTCTGACCAATCTTGGTTTTTGGACTGTACTTCATTTTGGTGCTGTACCAAGTGGTTAAGGGCTAGAGTGATAGTTAGATTGGCGCCTGAGTGCATGATCTGAGAACTTATTGATTTGAGAGAGTCTGGCAGTTTGAAAAAGATAAGATAGCTCAGGATATCCGACGGGAGATCTATACCTACTTTGTTGAGTTTTCCTAGGTGTTGCTTTACTGACGCTACAAAACTGTCTATGTCATTTTGGTCAAAGTTTAGGTACAGGAAATTGAAGAACATCCAAGCCCTGTTGGCCGCTTGACTGCAGGCAAAGTGATCCTTGGCTGCAAGCCAAATAAGTTTGGAAGAGTCCTTGTTTTCTTGAGTGATGATGTTGGTGTGAGTAGCTGGATTGAGCTTAGACATGAGGTAGCCGGCAGTTTCATTGTCATTGGGAATTATCTCAAGAGGTTTTCCAGAGTTCATTAGATGAAGAATTCACCGCATCTTGAACAATCACTCCATCTGCTTCTTCCAGACTGAATAGTTTGATTTGGTGAGAAAAGGAGTTGATTCAATGAGAGACTTGAGGGCAAGAGCCTTGAAGTTTCCTTCTCCACCTGGTCCAGGTGATTCAGAAGAGTGATCCATGGAGGTTGAGCTGTGAGAATCTTTTGGCTTTTAACCTTGTAAAAGTAGAAGATTTCTGATAAACCTAGACCAGGCTGATATTTCAGAGATAGAAACAAAAATGAGCAGACGCAGACAATAGACAAGATCAACCTAAACATAGTATGGGAAAGAAGAAAACACCAACCTGGATGAAAGTTCTGCTGGCTGGATTGTGGCCAATGGAGTGACTCGGCAGAACTGAATGGACAACTTCTGAAAGTAGAGACAAAGGAAGAAAATGAGAACAATGGATAGAAGACTGAACAGTTGAACATCTATTTACTAAGTGCTGTTGAAGAAATCTTTGATGAACCGTGACTGATCCAACCTGAGTGAGAATTGACCTGGAGGGGTGTTTTTGACTGAGTGTAAGCTTTTGATGTAGAGTTGACAACAATCAAGGAACCTACAGTAATTCTTGAAGCACGTTGATCAATTTGTTGAGTTGGAAAGGTTGCTGAGCGCTGAAGGAGGTTGATGAAAGTGGCTAGTCAAAGTTTGAGTACGAGGATCAGCCTCATCTGTACCCTTGTGATAGGAAGAAAAGTTGGATGCAGGGAGCCCCATGGGGTGACCAGGTAGTTTAGGAGAGTTATGGGGGTAAGAATCAACAGTTATCAGTTTAGGAACAGCCAAGAAAAGAGAGGAAAGAAAAAGCAAGAAAATAAAGAGAACAAACATCAAGCACGGGACAGCTATGACGTGTGGTGGTTGAGTTAGTTGGAAGAGACACAATGAGAAGATTGAATAACACAACAAGGATAACTTTGAGAAGGAAAGAATAACTGAGGGCTAGATCTGACATGTGTGGGAGAATTGGAAATGGACAATAGTCTTACCAGTAAGTCCATGATTGATAACTGAGTAGATGAGCGTAGGAGTCAAGATGATGACAAGCAAAAGAGAAGATATAAAAAGAATAAAGAAAGAAATGAAATGAAGAAAGATAGAGATACAATCAGGTTCCATGTAGTGATGTTGAGAGTTAAGATGTTGAGTTGATTTTGTTGAGTTGGTAGTTGATTAAAAGCCAACAGAAGTCCCTGACGGTTGTACGTGGTGGAGTCTAAGAGAAATCTGGATCCCCGGGGAGGAGAGCAAAGATTGGGGCGTGGTGAAAGGTGGACATGGGTTTGAGATATTGATAGAGTCTGCGCCAGTGTGTAGGTAACAGTGAGGAGGGTCACAAAGGAAGAGCAAGGATGCAGGATTATTTGAAACCCCCCATTACTTGTAAGACTGGAGTTGGAGCTGTGAAAGATGGATCTATTAGCTGAAGAAGAGAAGCAAGAGAAGAAAGGGGGGGCGCCTTTGTGAGTCCATTGGCCTTCATGTTAGAAGCCAGAATAAGTTTGATGATTAGATTTCCAAGATTGAGTTCTTCACAAAGAGCCTTGGTGTTGATGTTGATGTGGTGAGTTTTGGAATTACACTGAAACTTTTTGAGCTTATTGTCTAGACCTTTTTTATCTATAAAATGAAGACTGGGTGAAACTTTCTTTTTCCAGAGCTCAGAAACCAAGTGTTGCATCCATATGGCTTCCAAGAAGGAGTTGGCTAGAGGATTTGATTCAGCTTTGGTTGTAGAGGGAGTTACATTGCGCTGTTGGTAGCTACTCCAAGAAATGAGGGAGTTGAAGAGAAGGGAAAGTTGAACGGATTGAGAACTTCTTGTTTCCAAGTTGTTGCTCCAAGTAGCGTTGCTGTAACATTCAATTTGAGTGCTGCAGTTATTTATTTGTAAAGTGAGTTTCAGATTTTTTGTGGCGTGTAGATATTGCCAGAATCTCTTGACTTCCCTCCAATGACTGATGCCTGGCTTTTCACAGAATCAAGCAAGACTGGAAACCGCAAAGCTGAGGTCAGGACAAGTGAGACAAGCAATGTAATTTATGAGGAATATGGAAGATCAATAATTTATATTAAGCAACTTGAATTCTTCATGATCCTCATCAGAGGCCGGCATCAGTTTAAGGTTTACTGAGAGTGGGATAGAAGATGGTTTACAGTCTGTCATCTTTAATTCTTCCAATCCGTGTTCAATATGTTTGGGTTGAGACAGAAGTATTTTTTTTCCAATTCTTTTGTATTTCATACCCAGGATTGTATCAGGATTGTGATGACTGGAATTAGGGAATCTTCTGAGAAATTTGCTTTGAAAGTTGTTTCCAAGGCCAACAAGTATAAGGTTGTCAACATGAAAGAAAAGAACTTAGTTTGAATCTGGATGAATATACAAGCAAGGATTGGATATAGATTCATGGAATCCCTGTTCTCAAATCCAAGAAGTGAGAGTGTGAAACCAGTTGGCCAGAGCTTTTTTTAATCCATAGAGGGATTTTTGTAAGATAAGGTATTCCAACTTTCTTTTTGAGCCTTTAGGTCTTCTAATGATAAATTTTTTGGTCAGCGGAGCATGAAGAAATGCACTTTTAACTTCAAATTGAGTGATGGGATGAGAGTGAAAAAGACCAAATAATAGAGCAATTTTCAGGGATGCAGCTTTACCAGTTGGAGAAAAAGTATCTTGATAGTCAAATCCGTAAATCTGATCAAATTCTTGAACACAAAGTTGAATTTTGTAGATGAGAGGGTCTCCATGACAATTTTCTTTGAGACGATACACCCAGGTAGTGTTCAGAGGATTTTTGGGTTCTGGACCGTCATAATCTTCCCACACCTTGAGTTTTTCAATCCCATTGATTTCATTGTCCATGGAGGTTTCCCAATTGAGAGAATTGGTGCACTTCTTTTCTTGTTCAAAAGTCTTTGGTACATAGCAATGGTTATATCTGTATTTTTGAGGAGGGTTTAGAGTGGATTGATCTTGGAGAGAGTAGTTTGGAATGAGTAGTTGTGTCAGATCTTTGGAGGTATCTGACTTGGTGTTGATTGGGCAGATCTTTTGAGTATTGTTTGTAGGAGTAGAAGGGGAGACAAGAGGAGTAAGGACATTGGAGGAGAAAGGATCTTATGATGATTCAAAAGGTTCATTTGTGATGGCAGTTGCGGAAGAAGAATTAGAGGCAGACAAAGGCTGATTGTCATTGAATTTGATCTGAAAAGAATCTAGTCAGCCTCCTCGATGCCAAGGCCCTTGCCATCCTTTAGCTACCAGAGGTGATATTGTAAATAATAAATATATTTTTAATAATTGCAGCAAAAATCCGTAGAATACTTGGATTAAGCTTATTGCAAGGTTAAATGGTTTGGTTATTGTTTATTGTTTCAAATCAAAATTGAATATTTATAGAGGGGCCACAATTATATTGGGGATCTTTAACACCTCTCTTCAGGGATTTCAGTATGAAAACACGTAGTCCTGGTTACTTTGGGTTCTTTAGTTTAAAGATTATTATACCCAAAGATAATATGTATATAAAATACACAATGGAGTGGTAGGGCCTTGTAGCAAAGCTACCACGACAGAGAAAGGATAATAAGACTCACTGGTATATTATTAAATCCTTTGGGTATCTGTTTGGGATGTGTACTGATGGGTTAAACCTGTATACTGGGGTTATAAGGTTGTTCAGAAGTTTTAATTGATAAAAAGAGGTTTGAAGACAGATATTACTGATCAGAAATTGCCATAAATCACTGACTTAATAATCTTTATAAGTATTTGATTACCTTGGCACGGCGTCTTGATATGAATATTACTGGGTCTCTGCCCATCAACATCCTCAAAAGAGCTCTGTATTTATAGTTTTTGGAGTCCCAATATGGTCCTTCTGAGGGTTGTAGGTGCTTAAAGGGACGGACACTAAGGCTAGCAGGGTAACCAGAGGTATCCTGTCATGTGCCCTTGGTGCTATAGCCCGGGTAGCATCTAATTCCTTAGGGTATGGGAATTATTCTACCTTATAATGGACATTAGGACGTGTGAATAACACTAATCTGTCCTATTTATGTATTATTTAATTAATTATCCTTAGTATATGTTCCCAGTCATATAATAATTATATTATTAGACATCTCTACGGACATCTTGATGTCAGGTAAGTTCTCATTATGTATTATATAACTGGAGTAAAAGTCATAATATTGTTTTTACTCTTTATCTACAAGTTCCAGTTGATTTGTTAAGATAATTACTTAAAAATATAAGTCATGAGAATTCATGTAATATTATTACATCATTATCTTCCTTAGTATATCACGAGAAAGTTGATGTATCATAATTCTCATAAAAGTATATTAAAGTATTTTAATATATTTTTTGAAGCTGTCATTGTCTTATTTTCGACATTCTTGATTCTTTGCATTATATTAAATAAAAAATACGTGTAAGGATTATTTAGGTATTTTTATATAATATTATGTATATTTAGACAGTCTACTATCCACAGGAACCTTTATTACATATGTAATAAGTTCCCATGTATGTTGTAGCCTGTTTACGCGGTACCCGGGCTGCCTGTCACTATGTCAGCCCTTAGTCCCGCGGCTGCGTACTTGTCAGAGGCCCGAGGCTGCGTACACGACCTTGACAGGTTGACACGGCTGTATCTCAGCTTCGCGCGGGTGCTGTGGCTGCAGCGGCTGCGCGCGTGTGCTGTGGCTGCCGCGGCTGCACGCGGGAATTGTGACAAAACACATTTCCGCCCGTAACTCCTAAAATATACACAACACATCAATTCTGACTGAATTTTAGGTGTGAAACCTATACGTGAGAATGTGTGTGAAATATTTAATTGGCCAAAAAGCTCAATCCTGGAGCCGTAGTATTTTGGTTCTTTTTCCTTTAATTATTTAAAAATATAAGAAGTTGGATTTCAAGGGTGGGGTCAGTGAGTGACCCTACCTAATTTTGGATGGAGAATCCATTTATGTAATAATATTTATGGTTTTCCTACTCCTTCTTAGGTTAGTTGTATTATTATTATTTTTATGTTATTTTAGTTACTTTTGCAGCTTGCTCTGCAATAGTAGCAAGCTGACGTTCCCCCACTCCAAGATATGGTCATATCTGAAAAAAAATCTGGAGAAAGTTGGGAGAAAAAATTAACTGCATAGGTGCTTCAGTGCCTTTTACTGGCTCTGTGATTTCTGAGATGTATTGGTCCTTTAGGTATATTATTTTCTGGTAACAATTCATCTTTGTCTGCAGATTCCCCTTTGTATCTTACTAAGTATAGTCTGATGTCTTTTCCTTGTACCCTCTCTTTCTTATCTCTCAATATCCTGCTGACTTTCCCTTTTTCTTTTACAGGGTCAGGTTCTATTGGGACTATTGCTGGAGGGAGGTTGCTGCCTTCTCTTGGTTTAAAGTGTTTGACTAGGCTAACAGGAAATACCAGATTTTTTCTTGATAATTCTTCACTCAAGATTACTTCCACAGCATTTTTGACATGCATCTTCTTGATAACAAATGATCCAACAAAGGATGGTTTCAGTTTCCTTTTGCCTTCCAGGTTGTTGAAGTTAGTTGTAGATATCAAGATCTGGTATCCTATCTTAAAGTCAGGTTCTTTATGGGATTTGTCCCATCTTTGTTTGTTGTATTCAACAGCTTCTTCCACACATTTCTGAGCATGGTTATTTGCTACATCTATCATCTTTTTAAAGTCAAGAGATGTTGGATGAATAGTGGCTAAGTTATAGTTCACGTTATTCCTAGGGAGTTTTAGAATCCATCCTCTTTCTAGTATGTAAGGGGCTTCCTTGGTTGTAGAATGTTTACTGCTGTTATAAGCCATTTCTAGGGCTGGGAGTAGGCTGACCCAATCAAGGCAATAACCATCAGAGTTTCTGTATTCTAGACCAAAGCTACAGAACCTCCTTAGCATATCTTCTAGGGTCTGTATCATCCTTTCAGCTAATCCGTCAGTTTGGGGATGGTATGCTGTAGAATATGCTAGGGTAGTACCCAGTATATCATGCAGATTCCTCCCAAATTCAGATGTGAATTTGGGGTCTCTGTCACTGATTATAATCTTGGGTATACCCACATCAGCTATTATCCTATTCCAGAATAGTAAGGCTACATCCATAGCACTATCTTCCTTGTGGTTAGGTAAGAATTTTGCCTTTTTGGAATATCTGTCAACTATAACTGGGACAGAGTTATTAGAATGAGTACCTCCAGGGGGGAGGCCAGTGACAAAATCCATGTTGATAATTTCCCACCTGGTGGTAGGTTCAGATATCTTCTGCAAGAATCCACACCTTTTTCCAGTAGTCTTATTAGATTTCTGGCAGGTTTCACAGCTGGTAACATATTCTGTAGTGACTTCTTTCCAGTCTATCCACCAGGCAGTTTGTTTCACTTTTTCTAAGGTTCTTTCTGTGGATAAATGTCCTGATGAAAAGTTGTCATGGCATTCCTGGAGTATATGTTGTATATGCTCTTTGTTGCTCACTAATAATACTCTGGAATGTGGGTGTCTATAGTAAAGGAGATTATCCCAAAAGGTAAACCTTCCTGCTTTATATGGTTTAAGTAGTGAAGCGGGTAGGCTATTTATCAAAGCTGCTTCCGGGGATTCAAATTCCATAATGGTGATTAGCAGCTTGATTTCAGGAGAGTAGCTATCCCTTACTAAGTTGAAGAAAGCAGTATCTAATTCACATAAGTGGATTCGCATTATTGGAGCACTTAATGCAAAAAGATTGATATTCAAGATAGGAAAGATATCTTGATCTTCAGGGTCATATGGTGGATTGTTAGAGTCATTAGGCAACGCATTCCTACTCAGACTATCCGCATTCTGATGTTTAGCTCCAGCTTTATGTACTATAGTCATCTGCCCTCTATATTGTTGTATAGCAATTTGCCACCTGAGCATATGTCTGCTGGGGGTTTTCATGTTCATAAGAGTTCTTAAAGCATTGCAGTCCGTGATTAATTGAAAAGTGGTGCCTTCAAAGTAATAGTGCAGCTTCTCTAAAGCTCATATTAGTGCCAAACATTCCAATTGACTGGCCCCATATCTCTTCTCAGTATCTTTGATCTGTCTAGATATGAAGAGTACGGGTTTTTCTACTGGTTTGTCTTCTTCTATCCTTTCCTGATGTAAAGCAGCTCCTAGCCCTTCCATGCAAGCGTCAATTTATAGTTTGAAGGGTTTAGAGTAATCTGGTTGGATAAGTAGAGGAGTAGAGGTCATAGCTATTTTTAATTCCTCATAGTTCTTTAGTCTCTCATGAGTCATTTCAAATAGTGTATTGTTGTTGCATACCTCATACAGACTTTTAGTTAGCATAGCAAAATTTGGTATATATTGTCTGTAATAACTGCAGAAACTGATGAAGGACATTAATTCTGACTTGTTTTGAGGCATAGGTCTATTCATGACAGCAGCTATCTTATTTTGATCAGCAGCTAGAGTTAGACCAGAGACTATATGTCCTAAGGCTTTCAATTCTCCGTAGCCAAAATTGCATTTCTTCATGGAAACCTTCAATCCTGCTCTGGAGATAGTCTGGAGTACTAATCTTACTTGGTTGATATGAGTATCCCAATCATCAGAGTATATGATAACATCATCTATATCTACCATCATCCATCCTTGTCTGATGTATGTACCTAGAATTGTATCCATTGTTCTCTGGAAGTGTGATGGGGCATTCTTTATACCAAAGGGCATCCTAAGATATTCATATATTCCCAAATGACAGATTATTCTCATAAAATTCCGGCTTTCAGGACTTATTGGTATCTGGTGAAAACCTTTAAGCATATCCATAGTAGTGATGTACCTAGCCTTGGACAAATTATGCAAAGCATGATCAATCCGGGGTATAGGATCATAATCTGCTTGAGTGTAATTGTTGAGCATTCTGAAGTCTCCTACCATTCTTGACTTGTCATTATGACAAGCTATGATTACAGGTGTGGTGACATCTACCTGTTCATTATGTCCTACTTTCCTTAATACTTGTAAGTCTATCAGTTCTTGGATATGTTCTTCAAGAGCCTTTCTAGACTTAGGACTAGACGGATAGGCTGGTCTTCTTAAGTTAGGAGGATAAGGAGGCTTAATGGTCAATGTTAATAACATATCCTGTCCTTTAATATCACCAATAAGATGGTCTTTAGTACAGAAAGCATTCTGGTTCTCAAAGCAGATTTTCAATATATCTTTCTTCTGTTTCTCAGAAAGTTTTGTATTCAGAGCTGCTTGGGAGAAATATTCTTTATCAAAGTCTTCTAAATGCTTTTGGTAAATAGAGGAGGGGAAGTTAGACTGAATAGTGCATATCTTAAACTTCTTATCCCAATTACCTCCTACTGTGAAGTATCTTCCTCTGCTCTGGAACACTTCTATACCATATAGACATAAGGCATCATTACCCAGTATCAGGTAGTCACACAGACCGCTGAGTAATACTACAAACTCCACTTGTATTCTCAATGATCCTTTAGTGTGAGGTAATATTATAGGAGCAGTACATACTCCAATAGCATTCATAGTAGAGTTGCAAGAACTGAACTTGGCTTTTGGGACAGGGCAAAGGTGTTCCCTCCCATTTGGGTCCCATTTGTTTAAGAATTCCGCACAGAAACAGGAGAAAAAGGCTCCACTATCCAGCAATAACCTTATGGGTCTGTTTTTATACAACCAAGTTGCATAGCACGTTTGATCAGTGGTATAACTTTTTCCACTAATAGGTTTAACTGTTAATGGTTTGACATCCATAATGTGTCTAGGAATTATAGTAGGATCCCGTTGTTGGGGTAGGCTAGAATCCCCATGAATGTTATTGATCTCTGCAGAAGTACCTCTATCCCCTTCTATAACATTAACAGGGTTGGTCAAGATCAATTCACATTCAGAAAGAGATCCTTCAGTATCAGCTATATCTTCATAGTTCTGATTCTCTTCAACCTCCTGTTCTCCTTCCAAGACTTCTATCTTCCTTCTTGGTAATGGACAGTCTTGTCTCATATGCCCCGCCTTGTTAAAATTCCAACAAGTTTCAGGCCTCCTCTCTTTCTTCCTATTCTCATTAGGTTTCTTATTGTCAGAGGCATTTATCAGAGGAGGTTGTTCTCTGGTTTTGTTAACAGTATAGTTCTCTTTTTGGGTCTAGAAGGGGCTTTCTTGTCCAACCCACTCATGTCTATTACTTCTTCTAATACATTGATTAGAGTAGGCAAGTCCGCATCCATGCTCATCCTACATCTTACTCTATGGTTAAGATTGCCAGGACACAGGTTGAGAAGCCTTTCATTTACTTCCTCTTTATCAGCATCTGGATAGAAGCAATCCAATCCTTTCTTCTGTTCCAAGCACCATTTGTGAGGTTTGTCCTTGGAGGGGTCAAATGAGGAATTTTCGAAATTTTTCATCATTTTCCTTTTCCACATTCTAGAACCAAATTGTTCTTTGATCAGACGTTTCCAAGAATTCCATGGTAAGGATCCTACTTCTTCTCTCTTACTGATAAACCAGTCCAATGCTACTCCTTCAAATAGTCTGGGTAACCGGACTACAGCTATAGCTTCTGGTAAGTCATAAGATTTAATGGTTTAATCAATAAATTTGATAAAATTTATTATGTGAAAATGTGTGTGAAATATTTAATTGGCCAAAAAGCTCAATACTGGAGCCATAGTATTTTGGTTCTTTTTTCCTTAATTATTTAAAAATATAAGGAGTTGGATTTCAAGGGTGGGGTCAGTGAGTGACCCTACCTAATTTTGGATGGAGAATCCATTTCTGTAATAATATTTATGGTTTTCCTACTCCTTCTTAGGTTAGTTGTATTATTATTATTTTTATGTTATTTTAGTTACTTTTGCAGCTTGCTCTGCAATAGTAGCAAGCTGAAAAATCTTCTATTGGAGGAGGATCTGGGGAGTTCTTTGATGAGGTGTTGATTTTCAGTACTTTGGAGTGCTTTTTGGAAACAATGGAGTTGTCAGGTTTAATTATTCAATAAGACAGAAAATTGGGGTTATATCCCACAAGGGTACCCAGAAGCCCTCAATCCTTAAAATTTTTGCCACAATTAATTTTGTTGTTGAGATATACTACCTTTGACCAAATAGGTTGGAAATAACTAGTAGTGAGAGTTTTTCCAATGAAGGATTGATAAGGAGAGGGAGAGTTAGGAGTTTTTGGGATGTGATTCAACGCAAGACAAGCTGACTTGGCAACTTCAGCCCATTGATTGAGTGGCAGTTTAGAGCTTTGGAGAACAGCCCTGATAGATTCTGTGAGTTTGAAATTCGCTCTTTCAACCTTTCCGTTGTGTTTGTGGTCATATGGTTCTGAAATCAAGTGCTGAATTGAGTTAGTTTTAAGAAAATCTTTAAGTTCAGATGAAGAGAATTCCCCGCCTCCATCAGTGCAAATAGTGGGGGGAAAACAATTCTGCTTTTTTTTTGTGATTCAAGATTATTTTGAGTTGTTGACAAGCATCAGATTTGTGTTGAAGAGGTATTGCCAAAATGTATCCAGAGTTGTCCACGATTGACATAATATAATTCATTTTGTTCCTTGATGAGGGAGTGATTGGGCCAATCGAATTGATGTGAAGTTGTTCAAAAGGTTTAAAGGAGGAAGTAAAGGTGTTTTTGAAGGGGGTTTTGGAAATGTTTGAGAATATGAAATCTTCACATTGGAATTGGAGATGGTTTTGGATGAAAGTGAGGGAAATAGGTTTTTGAGGCAATACAGACTTGCGTGTCCAAATGATTGGTGAAGATGATTAATGTCATTGAGATCCACATTCTTAAGTTCAATGTGGAAAAATTTGTTGTTGTTTCCCACACAAGACGGAGGATTAAGAATGAACAAGGCCTCTTGAATGAACCCAGAGAAGGCCAGTTGTGAGTAGATGGAGAGAAAAAATTGATTTAGGGAAGAGGTAAGTTTGCAGTTATTCTTTGTGATTAATTCACTGGGACTGATGAGGTTCACCACAAGATCAGGAACAAAGAAACAATTGGAGAGTGAAATCGCTGAATTTTTCCAAGAGAGTTTAACAGTTCCCTTCCCCTTGATCAGAAGTTTCGCGCCTTCCTTTCCAGTGTTGATAAAATCTTCACCGGGAAGTTCTTTGAGCTGACAAAAGAAGTTGGGAGAGTTAAAAATGTGGAAAAATGCACCATAGTCAAGGATGATTTGATTCTAAGGATTGATTTCCTTGATCCAAGTAGTAAGAAGTCCCACGTAGTGAGCTACTTCTTTGGTTTTTGAATTTGAGTTAAGAGAAGCTCTCCAGCGGCCTTGCAATTCCTTCCACCATTTGGGAGCTAAGTGTTTGTGAAGATGCCAGCATTTTTCAGCTGAGTGATCTGGCGAAATGAGATTGTGAAATCCTTTCTTGCATCTTTTCTCCAAAGGTACAGGTTTCTTAGGAATTTGAGATGATATAAGTGCAGTATTGCTGATTTTGGTTTCCTTGGATTTGACTCTGGTTTTGTTGTTGAGTTGGATAAGGTGGTTCAGGACAAGATCCATCGTGACTTTCTTGTCTGAGTGCATTATTTGTTGACAAAGAGAATGAAGTTGAGGAGGAAATTTTAAAAGAATGAGATAGGACAGAATATCATCAGGGAGATTGATTCCTACATTCATCTTTTTCTTTAGCAAGATTTTTTTTTTCCGTAATGAAGATATTGATTGCATCAGGTTTGAATTGATGATGAAGGAACTCGTTGAAGACACGCGCTCAATTGGAAGTTTGAGAACAGGCAAATTGTTCTTTAAAGGTTTGCCAAAGAAGTTGGGCGGAGTAAATTTTTGTAGGATTGACAACATTATTGTGAGTCACAGAGTCAATTCAAGAAAGAAGAATCACCCGCGTTTCCATGTCATTGGCAGCGCTAAGAGTTTTAGAATCTTCTTCAAGTGCCTACTTGATTCCCTTGAGCTCAAGTAACATGGTCATCTTTTCCTTCCAAATAGAGTAATTTTCATTGGTCAGCATTGGCATGACCTCCAATGCAGCCTTGAGAATTATTTGACAAAAGCCATCATTGCTGGATCCCTCCATTGGTTTGGTCAGATTAGTTGCATTGGCTTTGGCTTTTAACCGTGTTGAGTTACAGAGAGATAATTCAATTGGTATTGATCAAAGAGGGCTAAGCCAGTTGAATCATCAGTTTAGGAACAGCCAAGAAAAGAGATGAAAGAAAAAGAAATAAAATAAAGAGAAAAAACATCAAGCACGGGACAGCCATGACATGTAGTGGTTGAGTTAGTTGGAAGAGACACAATGAGAATGTTGAATAACACAACAAGGATAAATTTGAAAAGGAAAGAATAACTGAGGATTAGATCTGATGTGTGTTGGAGAATTGACAATGGAAAATAGTCTTAACAGTCAGTCCATGATTGATAACTGAGTAGATGAGCGTAGGAGTTGAGATGATTACAAGCAAAAGAGAAGATATAAAAAGAATAAAGAAAGAAAAGAAAGAAAGAAAGATAGAGATACAATGAGGTGCCAAGTAGGAATGTTAAGAGTCAAGATTTTGAGTTGATTTTGTTGAGTTGGTATTTGATTTAAAGCAAACAGAAGTCCCTGATGGTTGTACGTGGTGGAGTCTAAGAGAAATCTGGATCCCTGGGGAGGAGAGCAAAGATTGGGGCGTGGTGAAAGGTGGACATGGGTTTGAGATAGTGATAGAGTCTGCGCCAGTGTGTACGTAACAGTGAGGAGTGTCACAAAGGAAGAGCACGGAGGCAGGATTATTTGACAGTATCAAGGATGCTCTCTTCTTGTATAGCTTACAACCTGTACCAAAAGTGTCCTGGTGTCCAAAACTGGCGAGTTTTCATCCTCTTTTGAGGTTTCCAGTCTCACTCTTCTAGAAAACCAATCCTTCCTTCTCCTCCAAAGCTGCCTCAACTGAACCACACCTGTGATTCCTAAAAAAGATTCATCTCCCATACTTTTCCCTTGATTCCTCATTTTCCTCTAAATAGGCATAGAGAATTTTCTTTGATGGTGTGATTTATTGCATGTTCTCTTTATTCTCTATCATTATCTCTTTTCTGATGGAAATCAATACTTTTCTTTGAATTATTCAAACAAAAGCATAATGCCATCAGTCCACCAGTCTTGGAAGTAAGGAAGGAGACCATTTTAATTCTATCTCTCCCTTTTTGGTCAAGGAGTGCTCTGCTTCTTACAGACACTTGGGACCAACTACTTCCAAATCTGAGGAAAAATTAAGGGAATTTCACCTCTTGTTACCAAATCTGGGGGTCTGGCTGGGAAGTCATCTTTTTTTCCTGCTCTTTCAAAGATAAATGAGGTTCAATGCTTCCAACAAACATCCCTGGGTCCAAAACCCCACCAACTTCTCTTCCTGATTGCACAAGAACTACTGCCCAAACTTCTCCTCCACCAAATTTGGCTTGTGGGACCAGGAAAACGTTTTCTCCTCCCCCTCCCTCTTAAGATGGGGATTCCCCTTGGTTGGATTGCACAAGGCCACAGGAATGCCCTCACATTTGGTTCAACAATGAAGACGTGGAAAAGTTCATCTTGCACTATGAAGGGATTACCAAATCCAAGGCCCCATTGGATGTGGAAAGGGATTTCCTTGTTGCTCTTTTGATTACAGAAAAAGAAAAGCTCCTGGAAGTTGAGTAGATGGAAGGGTACAAGATTCTTGACTGGTCAAAATTGAAGGGGGAGATCTTGACTAGGTGGGAGAGACAAAATACCAGCTTCCAGGAAAGCAACTTTGAGCAAGTGGCTTTGGAGGCAGGTGCACGCAGGGAAGCTTGGATGCAAGCAGAACTGATGGAGTATGTGGAGAAATTCAACCATGTCTACCAATACGTAGTGAAGAACAAGATGTTCTTGTGTCAGACAGGGTAAATGAAAGGGGCATTCCTAGACGGGGTTGGAACTCTGATTTGGGCAAAGGTGCAGCAGTACCTGTTTGATCATGGCCTTGTTTAAAGGTTGTTGGATGGGAGTATTGGAATCCTCCCTGGTCTGGGGATCATCCATTGGGAGGTGGAGAGTGAAATCAATTTGGAAAAGCTCATCAAACACACCAAAAAGTCATTTCCAGCAGGGCAGCACAAATCAGCAACCCAGCAGTTGTCCTCCCCAGCGGTGGGAGGTCAAAATAATTTTGAAAGCATTCCAGAAACTCAGCCAGCAGCAGCCCTGAGGGCAAGAAAGCTCTTGGAAATATTGAAGGAGCTGAAAATTTCCCTGAATTGGAGGACACTGCCACCTAACAGGGAGGAGGTATTTCAGCCTCCCAGAGAACATCCCAGTGGTTTCACCACTCATATCTGTAGCTATGGTGGGCAAAATTGGCACTCAAAGTTGGGGTGTGAAAACCTAATAAATAAAATGAAAGAAGGACTTGTTTTCCCTGAAGGATTGACATATATTTTTCCAATGGGAAATAAGTTTTCTTCAGAACACAGCCAACCCTCTTCCATGCAGCATATATGGGAAAGAAATTTAGGCAGGGAAGACCGCGTGAGTGTTGCTCAGAATTTTCACTGCACCCAAAAAATGGCATGCTCCACAAGTAGAGGCCAAGGTGAGGGAATTGGCAACGCAAAAACACATTTTGGTGGAAAGTATGGATGTAGACATGAACAAATGACCATTACCCTTGGCCCTAAAAGTAGCTGCACATGGCCTGGTTGGGGAATGGAAGCCAACAAACCCTGCAGGGAAAAATAAAGTAGCATATATTGTATGGAGGGTGATGGGAAAAAATGCGCCAATACCATTGAACTTGCGGGAATTGACATTTGTATCTCTGGTTGTTGTCACCAAGATGATTCAGGCACTGAAGGAGTGTACCCAAGTCCGTTTTCCAACAATGGTGCAGCAAGTAAGTTTGGCGCAGGAGAAGGCAGATCAAAATCTATACTGTTCAATTTTGGTCTATGTCCTGCTTGCTAACTTCTCCATGAAGATTTCAAGGAAGAAAGTGTGGGAAATGGTTGAAAGCGGGTCAATGGTGAATCAACTTCCATCAAAGTTTGTGGATGAGTTGGGGTTGGTTTGCAGGAAGTGCACAATGGGACTTTGGGAATTTAATGGCGGGGAATGTTGCGTGGATGGGGTAGTTGAGGAAGAGTTGTTTGAGTTTTCAAAGGTCTGGAAGTCCCTTTCCTTCCTCTTGGTGGACTGTGGTGAAGGAATCTTGAGGTAGTCATTTATTTTTGGCTTATGGGCCAAGGTAGTTTTCAATTGCAAGGCATGCACAGAGGAATTGCTGGTGGAGGACATGTCTGGCGCCATTTTTGAGATGAAAATTGGTGATCACAGTACGGCGACAGATTTGGGACACCTCATAGGAAAAAGGGCAAATTTAAAATGTTTTTATAATTTTTTATCTACTCATCAAAAAAACAAAATAAGAAAATAATAATAGTAATAATAATAATAATAATAATAAAAAGAAATTTTGTTTATGTATTGCAAGCTTTCAAATTTTTCTATCTAAAACTTCACCCTGTCCTGGGGGTGTTGAAAGGATTCCTGGGGTGTTCATGTCCCCAGAAAATGCGTTCAACTCTCCCTCTTTGCGCTTGGCATCCGTTTTTATTCTTTGGGCTAAGCACAAACATATCATCACCATCATCCTACCCCTCATCCAACAAATCACCCCAAAATAATCTGAGCTCATTCAACAATCATTTGATCAAATATTGAGTACACAATCATTCACATCTTGAAATGAATGAGACCATTGAAGCCACAAGAATCTTACCAGGTCTACAATCATCCAACTCAATCATCACCATCCCAACCACTCATACAGTCCTGGCCAACATCTCTGATGAATACAACCACTATTGTTGATCCTATCAGTCAGGGTCCATCTTATCAGC
This sequence comes from Puccinia polysora, assembly GCA_025617555.3. Classification (NCBI taxonomy): domain Eukaryota; kingdom Fungi; phylum Basidiomycota; class Pucciniomycetes; order Pucciniales; family Pucciniaceae; genus Puccinia; species Puccinia polysora. The sequence continues at coordinate 36,733,811 of CM062628.1, forward strand.
AACCAAAATTTGCTGCCAGACTGATCCAAAGCATTCCTACATCCAAAGAAGTACACTCAAAAGCTCACCTCAAAAATCCATCAATCAATCAAGAACTCAATTCACCCCCTTCAACCATTGCAATCTTGCTAGCATCTTCCATTAAAAACTTTCTTGCATCTTCCCTTGAAAACTTTCTTGCACCTTTTCCTCTTTGTCATCCTCATGTCAATCATCTCTTAACCACTCCATTCATCCACCTTCTTTCACTACCCCCAACTTTGCTTGCATATGGTCTTCTCTTGGCTTCTGTTAATCATCTTTTTTCCGCATGGATTGGCATCTACTTCATCTCATATCTGGTTGCTTTCCCCTTCCTGCTGCTTTTGGGGAATACCATTGTACTCATAAAAAAAAGTAATATATATATATATTTACATTTATGATTTTCCAGCTCTCATTTGTGTCATCCTCTTATAAATAGCCTACAGGGTCTCTTGTCCTTTAAAAGGAGGGCTCTCCCCAGCCTTTGTCCATCATCATCCAGAGTATCAATCAATAAATAAATCTGGAAATAGTGAGTCCATCTACCCCTCCCCCCTTGATGTGAGAAAGTTTGTCATCTTTTTTTATGGTATATCCATGATTGACCTCTGATCCTTGAGCCTCCAAAGTCAAATTTCCAATGCACCCCCCTGTGGCTTTATCTGTTATCACAAACCAATAGCCTTGCTTGTTGAAGAAGAATTAATTTGGTTGAATTCTTGAGTGTGTTATACCACTCCTTGATCCCTTTGTCCAACCATACTGGTCTTGATCATTCTTTGATTGTCCTTCTGGAATCAATTACAATTGACTAAGAGGTTTTATTAAGATTAAAACCTGGAGTGTTAAACCTCCCTTTATTTATTTGTAGTTGCATTTATCAATGCTAATCTTGAGTCCCTTGAGAAGGCTGGTTAATTGTTCTTTGAATTTGTTATTGCTTTGCTTCTAGATTTTCACAAAAACAATTGCTTTTTTTGTACGGACACCCACAGTTATATTGTACCCTTCAAGAGCTTGATTGCAGAGAGTTGGGCAGGTTCATTGAGAACCTGGAGCTTGGTTGGGATTGAGTTGCTGTTTCCTAATCCTCTGCTGAAAACCAGATTTATTAGCTTGTGGGTGTTGATAATTACAACTGCCTTTTCCTATTGAACTCCAATCAAACGTTTTGCTCAAACCCGGTCCTGCACCATCTTTCCTCAGAAATTTTTGTCTCCATCAGCTATTTTTTACTATCAATTTTATCTCTTCCCCATTGATTCCCCATTCACAAGGTTCTGAACCTTTATCCAAGTTAAATGTAAATGTTTTTGTAACACTCAGGAGGGAAGACTCAAAAATGAACTTTCCCCTCCATAGAACTTCCTATGGCCAGCGCTGTTTGGAGTCTTACAAAGGGAAAGGGAAGTTGGTATGAGGGCCAATAGCCAGTTGCAAAGTAGATTACTACAGGGAAGCTCACAGAAAGGGTCAGCCTGTGGACCATTTTGCCTAGTTTGCCATGGAAAACATGCAGGGCAGGCTCCAGTATTTCATGGAAAGGTGACTAGCAAGGAGAAAGTAGAGGAGGATGGTGCACAACAGGCCTGGGAGGTGTGGTGACCAATTTGGTTCACCTCAAGAAAATGGGAAAAATTGAAAAAAGAAAATTTTGTTGCTATGGGTACTCTCCTTCTTTCCCATCTCCCAACTTCTTGTTGTCCTAGAGGTCTAGGAAAGGCCTTTAGCATGTTCAAATCCCCAGATCTCCTGTTAAACTCCTCTTCATTGCGCTTGCGGCCTGAGTTTTCTGGCCAAGCGCATGAGGATGACTAACTTCATCCTCATCAACCATCTCCTGTTCCAATCCTATCCGCCAAATCATCTTCATCAAACCTGGGCCATCAACCTGAATTGAATTTCCCCCCACAACCTCTGTTGTTGGTCCTTATTTCTATTCTTGTGCTCACCATGATTGTCTTGACTGCTTGATTGATTTTTGTCTGGTAGATGGGTCAGCAGGCTCAAAAGAACTCAACCCAAGCGTTTTTGAATGCTAAACAAGTCTTCGTAGTGGCCAAAGGAGAAGGACAACAACAAAAATGACACTGTCCTGATCAATCATCCTTAATCACACAACCAACACCCCCATCATTTTCATGCATTGTGTCATATTTGTTGGCAAAATTCATTGGCCTATCAGCCTCAGCCATCCCTCTCAACATCCAAAATCTCAGTCACTCATCAAACCTGGAACTGTTACTCTTTTTCATCCTCCTCTTACCTCACTCATTGAACTGGAAGCTATTCACACCTGCGCAATCCACTCCACTCACTCATCACACATCCCTTCATTGGTTGATCCCAACCTAAAAGATCCATTTGATCCTCCCTCTAACTCTCCTGCCGGATAAAAACTCCCTAACAATGATGAAGAAAATCATTGGCGAATTGGTAATCCCATCAAAGAGACTCATCATACGCACAATTCAAGACCTGAGGACTCCTCCTCATCACCCGCAGCCACCAGTGTCCCATTGCTCATCCAAAAGATCCCATGCTCATCATTGGCCCAACTATTTCCTGTTGCGGGCTTGCTTGCGCAAAGCCACCAAAGCTCATTCTCTGCCTGCTGTGAGGCTGGTTTGCTTTTTCCCATTTTTTTCCTATTTCATGTTTATCCTGTTGCACTATTTTTTTTTTGTTTTCATCATTGTTTTTTCTGGATCCCAAAAAAAAATTATTCTCTCATTTGTAGTATCTCTTGTAAGTAGTCTAAAGGGTCTCTTACCCATAAAATGAGGGGCTCTCACCTTTCTTTTTTCCCCATTGGCTATCATCTATCAATCATCATCCATCTATTTGTATCATCATTGTTAACTGAGTCAATCAAATCTGATCCATCATCCAGGGAATTCTTCCTCCATCTTTTAAGCTCAGTATATATATGATTGCCCTCTGATCATTTTGCCTCCATACTAAAACTCCTGATCCACCCTCTTGTGGCCCTGTTCCATATCACAAACCAATAGTATTGCTGGTTGAAGAAGAATTAATTTGGTTGAATTCTTGAGTGTGTTAAACCACTCCTTTGATCCCTTTCTCTGACCACTTTGGTCTTGATCATTCATTTGATTTTCTTTCTGGAAACAGTCAAGTTTGACTGAGAAATTTCTTTAAGCGTGAAAACTGGAGTGTTAAACCTCCCTTTATTTTTTTAAAGTGGAATTCCGCCATGCTATTCTTGAGTTCCTTGAGAAGTGCGGGGCTATTCTTGTTTGAATCTGTTACTTCTTTGCTCCTAGAGCTTCATAAAACAAATTGCTTTGTTTTGTACAGCCACCCGCAGTTATCTGGTAACCTTCAAGTGCTTGATTTCATAGAGTTGGGTAGGTACATTGAGGACCTGGAGTTTGGTTGGTATTGAGTTGATCTTTCCTAATCTTCTGCTGATGACCAGAGTTATTAGCTTGTGGGTGTTTTTTCTTACAACTGCCTTGTTCTATTGAACTCTGAAAAAAATTAAATTAGTTTGTTCAAGTCTTTTCCCACAAAATCTTGCCTCAGATAGTTTTGTTCCATCACTACCAACTACTATCATAATTAGTCCTTTCCATTGATTCCTTATTTACAAGTTTCTGGATCTTGATTTCGCTTACCTTTGAATATTTTGAAACACTCAGGAGGGCAGCCTAAACAGCACCTTTTACCCTCCACAGAACTGCCTGCCGCTCAGCACTTTTTGGAGTCTTTCAGCGGGAGAAGTAACTCCTCATTCTCAGTATGAATGTCTGGGAGGCACTGTGTGCTTAAAACCCTATCATTGTGCCACACTTGTGATCAAAGGCAAAATCCATGGTTTGGTTTTTTGTAGGACTTACAAGGAAGAGTGCATGCAAATGGTGCAATGAAGACCGGGGAATTACAAACTTGTGGCATAAAAGGTGCAACCCTGGAATGAGCCAATGCAAAAGAAAATGAATGGCCTGCTGCAAAACATTGCTTGGTTGTGGAACACCTGGGAAACCCCATTGAAGTTGTCAGGATGGGAGAGGTAATTGATGCCATTTACAGATGAATGTGTTGCGGCCCTCCATTATGGGCCACTGGGTAGGTTGAGCAAAGGGGAGAAAGAACTTCTGGCATTTGTACTTGTGCTTTGGGAAAGGGTGCTTGCCTTTGGAACTGAAAAGAAAGGACTTTCAAAGGGTGAGATAGAAAGTCCCTACACAATTCTAACATTACCCCACAAGCCTTGGAAAATCAAGCCTATACAAAAACCACAGGCTTTCCAGGTATCCTTTCTGGAGCTGGTGCCCAAGCGCATAAAAATGGGACTCTACAAGCAGTCTATGTCAAGCAATTTGAGCCTAAACTTTGCAGTTCTCAAGCAGGACAGAAAATTTCTGAGGATTTTCCACAATCTCCAATGGATAAACTATTTTACAATCTGGGACGTGGGACGGCCCCCAAGGATTGATGAATTCTTGGAGTCAATGGCTGGGTGCAGATGTTACGGGTTGGTGGATGTGATGGGTGGCTACAACCAGCACAAGCTTTACTGCGGCTTGCAAGCCCTGACTGCATTTTAGACAGGGTTATGAAGAATTCAGTTGATGCAGCTACCCAAGTGTGTGACAAACATGGTGGAAATTTAGCAGGTGCAGATAAGCTGTATACTGAAGGCCACTCTTCTGAAAGGGTTTCAGATCTTCATGAAGAACTTGGGTATCAAAGGCCTGAAGACAGATTACAGAGGCACAAACTTTACCAAGGCCCCTGCAATCTGTCACTTTGTTGAGCAATTTTCACAGAAGATGGAGCAGATCTTGTTCAGGATTGAGGAAGAAGGGCTGAAGGTGTTGGTTAAGAAGTTTCCCGGTTTCATCCCTAAACTTGAGGTCTTGGGACACATGGTGGCTTTTGATTGCAGGAAGATCTCAGAGGAAAAGCCAAACAAGATTCTTTGATTTCTGATTCTGCTCATGGTTTCACACATTATCCAGTTCTTGGGGCTGTGTAGCTCTTTCCAATTTTTCATTGAGAGGTTTCCAGAAGTGGAAAGTCTTCTTCAGGCGCTTAAATGTAAGCAAGTGCAGTGGGATTAGGCACCAGAAAGAAAAGTCACCTTTCAGAAGCACAAGGAGATTGTGGGTACAAAATTTTACTATGGGACCTGGACTACAAGGCCAGCGGCATATGGTTGGCAGTGGATTGGGGTAATTTTGGCATGGGGGGAGTGTTGACGCAGGAGGAAGATGGGAAGGATTGTCCTGTTCTCTAAAAATATGTTAATTTAACTGCAACGGAAAGCTGATATTCCCAGCCAAAGATGGAATTGTGCAAAGTCACCAAGATTGTACAAAGGCTTCAGAAATTTATTTGGGGAGTCCATTTTGAACTTCTAATGTAAGCAGAGGAGTTGGAATGGATGATTAATTTGTCGGCATCTCCAAACACTCCCATGACAAGATGGGAGGAGTTCCTTGAACTCTTCTATTTTTTTGTGGTGAATGTTCCTTGAAAGGTTTTAATGTTCACTTCTCAAAGCATTGTTGCCGTAACCAAGGGAAAGCCTTCTCAAAGGCATGGAAATTCAGGATTTGGAAGCCATTGCCATTAAGGTAGGTGTGGTGCAGGCGGGTTTTCAGCTTCCACTATGGCAAAACAATAAGTACACATTTCTTGGTTAATTTTTTGGGGGATCTGCAGTTTTTGGACAACAGGAAGTCAGCAAGGCAACAGGGGAAGATGCACTGTTTTGGCATGTATCTTTGTCATTGTTACATATCAAGGCAAGTAAGTTTGAAAATCTGCTTGTTGCCTGGGCAAATCTGCCTGGATGAGTAGAGGCGCAGCCCCTGGTGAAGCTCTTGGTCTAAATGGTAACACATATCTTGGAAGAGGACTGCTTTGTGTGGTACAGGTTGCTCTGGTTTGTCACAGTGGACAGAGGCGGGAAGCTCCAGGGTAAGTTGGCAGAGTTGTTCTGGATTTGTGGGGCCAAGTTTGGGTTCATGATAGAGTATTATCTGGAAGGTGCAGGTATTATTGAGCGTGGTCATCAGCCAATCAAGGACACAATGGTAAAAATGTGCATGGAAGAAGGTAAGCATTGGCAGGAGACTCTTCCATTATTCCTCATTGCAGATAAGATTTCGGTGAAGCCATCAACAGGCTGATTTTGGTACAAACTTCTATTTGGACAGTGCAGCATGCTTCCAGTGAAAATTGAGCTGGAGAGGTTTCTGGGGATTGATTGGTTGAATTTCAAGTACGCCCTGGATCTTTGGGAGGCAGGTGCCAAAAAACTCCTCAGGCTGGATGAAATGCTGAAGAAGGTGGCAGAGAGGCTGAAGGGGACCCAGATGAAGTATCTTTGCTACTGGGAAGAGGGCTTTTTTGATAGGCTCCAGAACCTGTTATGGAAGGGCAATCTTATTTTGATGTACAACCAGAGCCTGGAAAGTCAGTGAGGGAAGCTTTTTTATAATTGGTGGAATGTAATTTTTTTGTGGATTCAAAGTTTGACAGTGGGAGTTATCAGCTTGAAGGATTGCATTGGACTCTGCATAAGCATAAGGCCTTTGCTTTACACGTGAAGAGTTTCTTGTGAAAGGGTCAACTTTGTTTGACAAAAAAGTTGGTTTGGATGATTCTTTGGAGGAAAGAAACAAGGATTTGGACCATTCTGTGGACACGCTGTCAGATTTTTTGTCTCCAGAAAAGCCTGCACGCAAGGTACACTGGACTAAGAGGTTGAGGCCTTCTGGGGATAGCTGCCCAGTTGGGGTGGAATTGTCAGCTTGCTACTTGTACAGAGAAACCTGGAAATATATATTAAAAAAATTAAAAATAAATTTTAAAAAATAAAGGAATGAGGAATCACAAAAATTATTACCAATTTGAATTCCCACCCAAAATAAGGTAGGGCCACTCACTGAACCCACCCTTGAATTCCAACTCCTCATATTTTTAACTAAATTAAAAAATAAAAAGACAAAAAAGCCAAAGCACCCCTATGGCAACTTTGGGAGATTTCAATATTTCAAATGCAATGTTATGCATAGGTTTCACACCTTAAATTCATTCAGAATTTAGTTTTTGTGTATATTTTAGGATTTACAGGCGGATTTGTGTTGTCTCACAGTTCCCCGCGCAGCCTTGCATCCATACAGCCAGGGTACACGCGCCTGACACTCAATATGTAGGCACCTGTCATGAATCCCGCATTAATTATGGTTCTGGCCACAGATGATTGATCACTTGCATGTAGCTGTCAAGCCTGCACATTTCAAAAACAAATGGACCCTTCCTGACAGCCAGGTACCGCAGAAACGTGCTACAACATGCATGCATACACCATGCATATGTAAACATTTGACTGACAGATAGAGGTATGTCTGAAAGCTCTGAATAGTGAAGAAATATCAAGAAATTCAAAGTATACAACAAATTAATTAGGGGAAACAATAATAAATTTTGTCACGTAAATGTGATTGTCAAATCTTTATGAACCACAAAACATATCAAGAGGTTCCCCCAAAAATTATATAAAATTACCAAAAATTTCCAGAATATGGCATAGGATCTAAAGTTACTAAATTCTGCTCATGTCACTTAAGAGAAAACAATACAAGATAAAGAAATATGCCCAAACTGTTAAAATAACAAATTAACATTTAAAAATTTTTTAGAAATCATTTCACACATAAATATGAAACAAAAATGGCTAGAAGAGTAACAGCACTAAGACTGCGTGCTAAACTAGCCCTGGCTAGGTTGCTAGCCTCAGCCCACAAGGACAAACCTCTCTACATTCCCTGAGAAGAACTTATTACCCCAAAAAGGTAAATATACAGCCCCTTTTTGATGATCTAAACACCAGTAATTTTGAAGTAATCAAATCAGACCCCTTTCCATCCTTGATCAAGTTTTCATAAGAGATAAATAAGTGATTTATAGCCTCATTCTGTCATTATAATTATTAAATCTAGCCCCACCATTAATTACATTGATGAATATCAGCAAAATACCTTAAAATTGTCCTGAGACCCTTTCAACCATTGATTTCTGGAAGTTTCTTTGAGTGTCTGCTTTAATTATTAAGTTATCTCCTCCTTATATCCAGGCGTGAGTGCTGTGATTCAGCCAGTCCACCCAATCCCCTTGAGCAAACCCATTTTGAGAAATCACTTAGGACCTCATTGTCCCATGGTCTTTACACAGCTCAAAAGAGCCCCTTGAAGAGAGGTTGTTTCAATAAATATCCCCTCTTTGTATAAACAGTGGAAACTCTTGAAAAAATATATTCAAAAAATATTAACCAAACCAAATACTCTAAACTTTGCACTTGCTTTTAATTAGTAATTCTGGGCATTTTCAGTATTTTTTTGGAATAATTATTGTTCAAAACACAATATCACTTGCTGTAGCTCACGGACTGCAACTTTCCTGGTATAGTTAAGCTGAAAACTGGGGGTCTGGCTGGGAATTCTCCTGTAATGATTAATATTTGATTAATTAATTCCTTTTACCAGATAATCTAGGTAAAAATAAATGTCAGCTTGCTACTATTGCAGAGCAAGCTGCAAAAGTAACAAAAATAACATAAAAATAATAATAATACAATTAACCTAATAAGGAGTAGGAAAACCATAAATATTCTTACAGAAATGGATTCTCCACCCAAAATTAGGTAGGGTCACTCACTGAGCCCACCCTTGAAATCCAACTCCTTTTTTTTATAACTAATTAAGGAAAGAAAAACCAGAATACCACGGCACCACCATTGAGCTGTTTGGCCAAATAAATATTTCACACGCATTGTCACGTATAGGTTTCACACCTAAAATTCAGTCAGAATTGAGGTTTTGTGTATATTTTAGGAGTTACGGACGGAAATGTGTTTTGTCACAATTCCCCCACGCAGCGGCGGCAGCCAATGCACCCGCGCGCGGCTGAGATACAGCCCTGTCAGTCTGTCAAGGTGGTGTACGCAGCCCCAGGCCTCTGACAAGTATGCAGCCAGAGGACTATGAATTGACAGAGTGACAGATGGCCTGAGAAGCTTAGGTACCGCTTAAAAATGCTAAAACCCACACGGGAACATTCTACATAGGTAATAAATGTTCCTGTGGATAGTAGATAGTATAAAAGTAAATAATATTATATAAAAATACTTAAATAACCCTTATACACATTTTTTATTAAATATGATTCAAAGTACCAAGAATGTCGAAAATAAGACAATGACAACTTCTAAAAATATATCAAATTACTTTAATATACTTTTATGAGAATTTCTAGACATCAATATCTTTTTGACATACTAAGAAAACTCATGATATAAACATATTACATGAATTCCCATGAATTATATTTTTAAGTAATTATTTTAGTAAATCAACTGAAAATCGAAAATAGTAGTTAAATCATTATCATAACTTTACTTCAGTTATTCAATACATAATGAGAACTCACCTGACATAAGGATGTCCATAGAAATTTCTAATAAAATAATTATTAACTAACTGGGATTATTTACTAAGGATAATTAATTAAATAATACATAAATAGGACATATTAGTTTTATTCACACGTCCTAATTTCAATTATAAAGTAGAATAATTCCCATAACCTGAGGAATTAGATACTATCCGTGCTATAGCACCAAGAACACGTGACAGCCTACCACTGGTTACCCTGCTAGCATTAGTGTCTATCCCTTTGAGCCCCTGTACCCCTCAGAAGGATAGTATTGGGACTCCAAAAGCTATAAATAAAGAGCTCTTTTGAGGATATTGATGGGCAGAGACCCAGTTATATTTATATCCAGACACCGTGCAAAGGTAATCAAGTCCTGATAAGAGATTAGTAAGTGATTTATGGCTCATTCTGATAAATAATATCCGTCCTCAACCTATTTTTATCAATTAAAACTTCTGAACAACCTTATAACACCAGTGTACAGGTTTAACCCATCAGTGCACGTCCCAAACAGATACCCTAAGGATTTAATAATATACCAGTGAGTTTCATTATCCTTTCTCTGTTGTAGCAGCTTGGTTACAAGGCCTTGCCACTGCACTGTGTATTTTATATACATATTATCTTTGGGAAAAATATTGTTTAAACTAAAGAGCCCGAAGTAACCAGGACTACATGTTTTCATACTGAAGTCCCTGGAGAGAGGTGTTAAAGATACCCAATGTAATTGTGGCCCCTCTATAAAAATATTTTATCATCAATTTATTCCTATTGATTTATAACAATATACCATAACCAAACCAATTAACCTTGAAATAAGCATAATCCAAATATTTTATGTATTTTTGCTGCATTTATTAAATAATATATTTATTATTTATTCTATCACCTCTGGTAGCTAAAGGATAGCAAGGGTCTTGGCATCCAGGAGGCTGACAATTGGGGCTCTGGCCAGGAAATATTGCATTTTATTATATTTAATACCTTGGACCAGACATTTCATGTAAAAATAAATCAAAGATAAATTTATCTGACTTTATAACCGTGATTTAACATTCAATTCTTTTGCAGTGGATTTAAAAACCAATGCAGAATTAATAATCTATTATTTAAATCTTTTAAAGATAAGAAAAGAAGAATATATCAAAAATTAGAAACCTACTGGTTGGAAAGCTTTAACTCAAGCTGAGCAACTTGATATCTCTTCTGCACGTAAACACTTAGATAAACTCCTTGAAAAAGAAGATCTTGAGAGGTGTATCAACTTTCAGGCCCTATTAAGGAAACATAAAGCTTGGAAGAAATACCGTATAAATTCCTTGTTGAAATATAAAAGTATACAACTTGTATTGCCATATTAATTTTTTAAAAATGACATTAATATATTTTATTGACCAATAAAATAACCTTTTTTTACATCAGTGAACCCTCCTGTACCAGAAACCACTGCCACTGAAATTGATTTATTGATCAAGAAATCCCACATATCTCTGGACACCTTGAAAATAATGATTGGGCTGGTGAAGACCTCATTGGAACACACCAAGACCCCGTAGGATTACCTACTAAGAATCAATTTAATCCCAAAAAAGTCTTGGTACCTTTGAACATCATCTTAAGTGACCTTTGAATAAAACTTATTTTTACGGATTTTTTCTGTAAAATACTTATAAAAATTTTATTCAAAAATGAATAGACGTAACACAAGAGCCTCAGGGAGAAATCTCTCCTATGGATCTTTGCCAGAAGCTCCCAGTAACCGTGAGACCACCAATAAAGACAACCATGAAGGGACTGGAACTCATGAATTGAATGATGATGGACAAGGAACAGCACCAATTACTTCTGCCCTCTCCCAACCCAGAGCTGGAGAAGGTAGTAGAATCAAGCCACGCTCCATTAAAAGAAGATTCCCTGCAGCCACCCCAGCAGAATCTGGCCAAGGAAGGCAGGATCAAAGACTTAGTCAGAGAGCACGTGAAATTCTGGGAAAAGTTCAAAGAAGCCCAAGCCAAGGAGGAAATGGTGTCTATGAAAAAGATAATCTCCCAGGCAAAAGCTGACCAGATAGCTTTTCAGAAAATGATTCCAAGGAAAAAGGTAGAATCCTATGTAGAAAAATGGAATCCTTGTGATCAATTAGCCAAACTGAAAGGCAAAGGATCAGGAAAGGAGAGATCCTCTTCCCATCCAAAGCCAAAGGGAAAGAAAGATTGGGATCAGATAATATCCCTAGCTCAAAAATGGAAAAAGGTTTACAACAATTAGCCTCTAATTCTGAGCCCAAACAAACATCTGATGTAATTAATTCCTTTTCTAATGATATGCGTCATAATTTCAAAATTGTTTGTGAAAATTTGGACGGTGTTTATACAAAAATGGATAAATTAACCTCAGTAGTAGCCAAATTGATTAATAACCAAACAAATACGGTAGGAATGGAAGAGATCAAAGAACAGCCAGAACGTTTATTGGAGACAATTAATCAAGGTAGGATCAGAAAGACTCAAACAATTGAGAATATGTTATCAGGAATCCAAGAATATTTTATTATGTCTTTCCAACCCTTAAAAGAAGAATTGTTAAACAGTACTAACAGCTCCATTCTATCCCTTAGTGAAAAACTGGATCTGCTTAATAACAAAGTTGACCTGCAACTTAATCTGATCAAGAATGATCTTAGAGACTTAAAAGTCTGTCTGACCAACCCCTTGAGGAGTACCACACAGGAACCAAAACCTCCCAAACAAACCACTACTCCTTATGCACCACCCTTATTAGGAATGCATAGGAATGACATCTTTGGGCCTAGTCCTACCCCCAATATAGAGCAAGCCCTCAAACTGTTACCCCCTATTTATGAATGGCCAAAATTCTATGGTGAAGGGGAATACAATCTATAAATTTTATCAAATTTATTGACTACACTATTAACTGTTATGACTTACCAGAAGCTATAGCTGTAGTCAGGTTGCCCAGACTATTTGAAGGAGTAGCCTTGGACTGTTTTATCAGTAAAAGAGAAGAAGTAGGATCCTTACCATGGAATTCTTGGAAACTTCTGATTAAAGAACATTTTGGTTCTAGACTGTGGAAAAGAAAAATGATGAAAAATTTTGAAAATTTCTCATTTGACCCCTCCAAGGATAAACCTGACAAATGGTGCTTGGAAAAGAAGAAAAGATTAGATTGCTTCTATCCAGATGCTGATAAAGAGGAATTAAATGAAAGACTCCTCAACCTGTGTCCTGGAAATCTTAACAAAAGTGTAAGATGTAGGATGAGTATGGATGCTGACTTGCCCACTCTAATCAATGTGCTAGAAGAAGTAATAGACAGGAATGGGTTGGACAAGAAAGCCCCTTCCAGACCCAAAGAGAACTATAACATCAACAAAACCAGAGAAAAAACTCCTCTGATAAATGTCTCTGATAATAAAAGTAATGAGAATAGGGAGAAAGAGAGGATGCCGGCAACTTGTTGGAATTGTAACAAGACTGGGCATATGAGACAAGACTGCCCATTACCAAAAAGAAAGATAGCAGTCTTGGAAGGAGAGCAGGAGGTTGAAGGGAATCTGAACTATGAAGATATAGGTGATACTGAAGGATCTCTTTCTGAATGTGAATTGATCCTGACCAACCCTGTTAATGCTATAGAAGTAGATATAGGCACCTCTGTAGAAATCAATAACATCCATGGGGATTCTAGCTTTCCCCAACAATGGGATCCTAACATAATTCCTAGACATATTAAGGATGTCAAACCATTAACAGTTAAACCTATGACTGGGAAAAGTTATACCACTGGTTAAACTTGTTATGCAACAGGATTGTATACAGACCTATAAGGTTATTCCTGGATAGTGCTGCTTTTGGCTCATGTGTCTGTGCTGGATTCTTAAACAAATGGGATCCCAATTGGAAAGAAAAACTTCTGCCCGTCCCAAAAGCCTGGTTTAGCTCTTCCAACTCTACAATGAATGCTATTTGTAGTATTTCTCAAAGGACTATGTGACTACCTGATACTGGGTAATGATGCCTTATGTCTATATGGTATAGATGTGTTCCAGAGTAAAGGGAGATAATTCACAGTAGTTGGTAATTGGGACAAGAAGTTTAATGTCAGCTCTCTGATACCAGGAACCTTGCATTCCTTTAGCTACAGAGAGTGATAAAAATACTGGAATAATCATAATAATTATTATTCCAAAAATAAACGCTTGGAGGCTCAAATCAATAATGTAATAATAGCAGTTGCAAGGCTGCATTGGTTTGGTAATAAAAGTTTTTAAATATGTATATAAAAGAGGGGCCACAGTATTATACTGCTGGGAGTCTTAACAGACAAAGCAACCTCTCTTCAAGGGGCCTCCTTAGGCAGTTTAAGAAGCTTGGAATGAATAATGGGTGCCTTATAAGGACTTATCCACTGATATGGCTTGGCTAAACAGCACAATCGCCAAGGAAGGAAGGAAACACTCACTCTGAGTCAATAATGGACAGAAAAAGCCTGAAAAGATTTAGGTAAAGGTTTTCAGAGAAGATGGGGTTGATTGCCTTACTATACTTTAATGAATCAGGTTGGTTAGTTTTGGGAATTAATCATAATTTTATAATTATGGACAGCAATTAGCTTGGGCAAATGAGCAGTATTTAAAGCAAAAAAGATGCTGGAAACCTTGTGTCAATAATTTCTTGATGGGCTCTCACAATGGGGCAATACGTTGGATGATTTTGTTGATGAATTCAATTGGATGATGAATAGATAATGGAAAACAGCAGGGACAACAGCTCCTTAAGTAAAAAGGATTGGCCTCTTGTGAGCCCATGATACAACAAGCCAAAAGGCAAATTTTCCACACCAAAAGAGCTCTACAGGCTCTACAGGCCTTGTTACTTGGTTTGGCCTACATCATCCCACATGGCATCAGTCCCTGTACCCTTAAAACCAGCCTATTCCGGTTATTTGTGGTGTTTCCACCGCAATGGGCCGGAATCAGCCCATTAGCTGTTCAAAACCCAGGCTTGTTGTCCGTTACAACCAGCCCTGTTACTTATCTTAGCACTTATACAGCCCTGGCCCCTCATATGGGCCAGGTGGGACCCAGGACTCACCTGAGTCCAACCAAATTCTCACTTGGGGGGGGTGTAACCAGCGTTGCTACGGTAAGTGGTTTGGGGGGTGGTCAGGTCCCCTCCAGCCTGTCGCTCCTCCCCCTTGGTAAAGGCGGGGGGAGAGCGCCCCTTTGATGGTGGGGGGTGGTCAATTCCCTCCCACCTCCGTTTGCGTTGATGCAACCAGCCTGGCCATCTGCTTTGGTGGGGTAGTGATCAAGTCCCCCCCACCATGACCGGTCACCCCTTGCAACCGGTTACTGGCTGGTTCAAACCAGCCAGCCCTCCCTCTCCCCCTTGCAATGGCAAGCGAGGGGAGGGGGAGGAGCCGGGACCACCAGTCCTGCGGCAGCCGCAACAACGGCCCCAAGCGGGCCCCAATAAGGGCAGCTGCCCAGAGCAGGCCACAACACAGGCAGCAGCCCCAAGCGGGCAGCCCCAACCGTGCTGCAACACGGGAGGCGGCCCCAATGGGCCGCCCCAAGCCCGAAAACTAAGTAAACCATACTTTGGCGGGCCAGACCGTCTGGCCAAGTATGTCCAAAATAAACCTTGGGCCCAAACATGCCCATAAAAGCCCATCTGGCTGTATTTGCCCATATACCTCACTGGGCCCGTTAGGGCCCGTGTACCAATAGGCCTGTTTCACGCGTTTTGAGGCCAGTTTTTCCAAATCAGTGACATCCACACAAGCCCGTATGGTCCATGTGAGTTTCCAATGGGCTGGAGAGGCCCATAAGTGCATCCCATTTGGATTACACTTATACGTAGCACACACCTAAGTGCATACGTATTTTAACAAACACCCTTAATCCAAAAGGGGTTACATCTGCATGTTAGTCACAATGACTTGATGCTTGTTCCTATCTAAAGCCTTAGTCAAGATATCTGCAATCATTTCCCCAGTGGGCATGTACCTCAACACAATCTCCTTGCAGTTAACTGCATCGTGAATATAGTTATAGTGAACATCAATATGTTTCTTTCTTGAATGGAACACTTGGTTTTGCGCCAAATCAATGGCACTCTGGTTATAAGAATAAAACGAAGCAAACCCTTGTGGTTTATATGTATCCTTCAAGACTTTTCTCAACCATTTTGCTTCCTGTGAAGCTGCTAAGTAAGCTCAATACTCAGCCTCTGTTGATGAAAGACTTATTTCTGACACCTTCTTGGACATCAATGACACCAGATTCTTACCTAAGAAGAATACAAAACCACTTGTTGATTCCCTAGTGTTACCATCTGCCCAACTTGCATTGGAATAACCAACCAAATCAAGATTCTCTGACTTTGTAAACAACAGTCCCATACTGTGCGTTCCTTTGAGATACCTCATAACTCTCTTAAACGCTGACCAATGCCTCATGCTTTGCTTCTCTAAGTGTTGCAACAAGAAACCAATTGCAAAATCAATATTGGGCCTTTTAAACTGCCCCAAATAATTAAACAATCCAATATCTGACCTGTATTCATTACCAGATTGAACAAACTCCAGATACTCCTCATATGTAGACCATTAAACCAATGTTTGACAGCATGGGATTACCAAGCTCCTTTGCATCCTCTAATCCATATGTCTTAAGAAGAGCTGCCATTTAAATTCTCTGGTCTAACTTAATACCATTCTTGCTCTTACTGACTTTTACTCCTAGCACCTGTTGCGCCAGACCAAGATCTTTTATCTTGAATTCCTTTTTGATTGTCTCCATGACTCTCTCTTTACCATTTCCAATAATGATAATTTCATTGACCCATACAAACAAAATTGCATCCCTTCTAACAAAAAGACAAGGGTTGGCCTCAGAAGTCTTGAAACCAATTTGTATCAGTTTCTCACTCATGGTATTATACCACAAACTAGCTGCTTGCTTCAATCCTTAAATGGATCTACACAGCTTGAGGATATATTCCCCTTTATCTGCTGAAAGAAAACTTTTAAAACAGAATTTCTTCATGGTTTCTGGTTTAGTCTCTACTAACCATTCACAAAAACCATCAGGTATTGACATATACACATTCTCCTCCTCTCCAAGTTTTTAATTCAAGTATGCTGTTAAAAAATCAGCTTCTCTGATTTCTTCTCCCAACTCCACTGCCAGAGCAATGATGTACCTGAAGGTGGAAAGACTTCCAGTTGGTGAGAAAGTTTCTTGGTAATCAATACCCTCTCTCTGCTTGAAACCCTTTCAATGCATCTAGCTTTGAATCTTTTCAAAACTCCATTTGTGTCAAACTTCTTGTTTAACACAAATCTAGAACCCACAATGGTCTTTCCTTTTAAAACAGAATCCCGCTTAACCACTTCAAAGACACTATTATTTTCCATATAATCAAATTCCTCAAAAATAGAGCTCTTTCACTTGGATCTCTCATTAGAATTCATAGCTTGGCCAAAGCTATTTGGGTTAACCCTGTTACCCATTTCTGAACTCAACTCCCGGACTTCATTGAGCATACACTGTTCCTGAAATGTATCTTCCTCATATCTTGTGGCAGCATAATGGGACTTCCATTCCCCATAACTATCAACTGGTACTCTAACATTAACACTCCTTCTAACTGGAGTTGGAGGCTCATCAGGTTCCAAATTAACGGACTCCCCTGAAGCAGGCACTGAAACCTCTGGTGGCACGTCTGCCATCTCTTCATCTTCTGGAACCACATGTTCCTCAGCCTTTGCTGGTGAAATAGGTGCTAATTCTATTTCTTGCTGTGACTTATTCACAACAACATCTTCACTCCTTTTGAGTGGAAAGGTACTTTCATCAAGTTTTACATCCCTACTACGGATAACCTTTCTTGGCCCTGGACAATAGATCCTATACAATTTACTTATTGAATAATAGCCTACAAGTGCCTCTGTTCTGGCTCTAGGGTCTAATTTTCCAACCATCTCATCATGGTGGACACTATAATACACCAAGTAACCAATTGTTCTTAGGTGTGATGTTTTGGGGTACAACTTCCAAAACTGATAATGAGGGCTCTTCCCATTACACTTACAATGTTATGCAACAGAAAGACTGTACACATCAACTCAGCCCATAAGAACTTTGGTAGACCAGATTAAGACATAATAGTTCTGACCTTGTGCAGTAAATTCCTATTCATTCTCTCAACTATTCCATTATTTTTTGGAGCACTTGCAGTAGTGACTATATGAATGATATCATAATCTTTCAATAACCTCTCAAACTCTTTACTCCCAAATTCACCACCTCCATTGGTGATAACCCTCTTGATCTCCTTCATTAGACCATTCTGTTTCCAGAATTTGAAGATAACAGAAACCTCCTCTGTGGTCTGATCCTTATATTGAATTGGTTTAACCCAAACATAATTAGTTGCAGTATCAACTAAATTGATGAAGTATCTTGCCCCACCAAGGGACTCCGGTGGAAATGGCCCTGCCAAATCAATGGAAAATTCCTCTCTAGTAACATCAGTGCGGTCTCTTCTCTTTGAGAACACATTTCAAGTCTTAGACCCTAAGGTAAAACTCTCACAGTTTCTTTCCTTTACCTTATGGCCACTTCTTTTGTGAGAAACAGTGCTCAAAGCTGAGATTTTGAACAAGCTTGCACACAAAATCTTGTTCCAAACCTGTCCACTAAGAACAGTTCTCCTATTCATATCAGTAACAAACTTATCTTCTTTAAGATAACAAATCTGGAAACCTTTTTTCCACAATACTCCAAGGGACACAAGGTTATAAGGCAACACTGGTACATAGAACTTTTTCTCAAAAGAAATTTTGAAGCCCAAGTGATTTGCAAGAATAACTTTTCCAATTCCTTTAATCTGAATTGTTCTGCCTTTCTGACCAATATTTACAACTCCATCATAATCACTAATATTTGAAAATAAATTTGGTTCAAAGAACATGTGATCTGTACAGCCAGAATCAATCAAAACAAGAAAATCCTCCTTCAATCCTCCTAATAGGAAAAAAGCTTTATCAGTCACTGATAAGATATCATCTTTGAGGTTTAGAATACTCACTTTGTAATCAATCAAGTCCATTTCTTGATCCTCATCAATTTTGGCTTTCTTGTTGGGACCTTCTTCCCCAACAACCATTTCCATTGGACCATCAAACGCCAGCATTGCAAATTTTTCAGTAGTGAGATTGACCTCCTTGTCATTCTCTTTGGACTTCTTCCTCTTCTTGGCCTCCTTGCAATCTTTTGCATAATGCCCCTTATTCTGACAATTACAGCATAAGACCTTGGACAAATCCTTTTTTGACTTCTTGCAAGATTTTCCAGTCTTTCCAACAAGGGCTTTTCCAGAGCCCCCCTTCATCTTGAACTGAAGATCATCCTTTTCAATCCTCTTCAGCACATCCTCCTCCCCAGGAAGAGGATCCAATTGAGAAATAATTCTGAAAAAAAAATCAAACTCCTTTGGTAGCTTCTGAAGGATTAAGAGTTACAAACACCAGGATCCATGTTAAGTCCTGATGACTTTAACTTGGCTATGCTAGACCTAGCCTCTGCATCAAACTGCTTACAATTCAAATATTGTAACTTGAATAGTTTATTGAAGGCTATACCCTTCTGGTGAACAGAATCACCAGCATATTTGGACTTAAGCAACTTCCAAAGGATGCTGCCCCTCCTTCTCTCATCTTCCCTAAGATTATCAACAACCCATGTCACATGATACTCATCAAGATGCCTAAGGATGACATGATAAGACTTTTTCTCCACTTCTGAACTGATCAAAGTGTCATCTGCATCCATTATCTCCCCACAACAGATGTTGTCCAGCTCACTATTCATAAGGACAGCCCAAGCATTATAATTCTGAATTTTCAGAACTATCTTGATGGAGCTAAAATCAGGGATACAGGACATCTTCTTGGAAAAATTGAGGTCTTTGAGGTTCTCCAGAGTAAGGTACAACGGTCTAGATGGCTTAGAAGTAATGATGATGTTGGTACTGATAATGTGTTATAATTATGGCCAGCAATTAGCTTAGGCAAATGAGCAGTATTTAAAGCAAAAGAAATGCTGGACACCTTGTGTCAATAATTGCTTGATGGGCTCTCACAATGGGACAATACGTTGGATGATATTGTGGATGAATTTGATTGGATGATGAATGGATAATGGAAAAAAGCAGGGAGAAGAGCTCCTTAAGTACAAAAGATTGGCCTCTTTTGAGCTCATGATAGAACAATCCAAAAGGCAAATTTTCCACCCCAAAAGAGCTCTACAGGCTCTACAGGCCTTGTTACTTGGTTTGGGCTACATCAGCCCACATGGCATCAGTCCCTGTACCCTTATAACCATCCTATTGGGGTTATTTCTGGTTTTTCCACCTCAATGGGCCTGAATCAGCCCCTTAGCTGTTCAAAAACCTGGCTGGTTGTCCGTTACAACCAGCCCTGTTACTTATCTTAGCACTTGTACAGCCCTGGCCCCTCATATGGGCCAGGTGGGACCCAGGACTCACCTGAGTCCAACCAAAATCTCACCTGGGGGGGAGGGGGTGTAACCGGTGGACATGCCGCCCCCCCCTCTTTCTCTCAAATCCCTGGAGGGGGGGTCAAATCCCCCTACCAGGGGCCCTGGGGGTTGATACCCCCAGGGTGTTCCTATGGTAAGTGGGCTGGGGGGTGGTCAGGTCCCCTCCAGCCTGTTGCTCCTCCCCCTTCTTAAAGGGGGGGGAGAGCGCCCCTTCAATGGTGGGGGGGTGGTCAATTCACCCCCACCGCTTGTTGCCTCAATGCAACCGGCCTGGCCATCTCCTTTGGTGGGGGGGTGATCAAGTCCCCCCCACCATGATTAGTTGCCCCTTGCAACCGGTTGCTGGCTGGTCACCACCAGCCAGCCCTCCCTCTCCCCCTTGAGATGGCAAGCAAGGGGAGGGGGAGGAGCCGGGACCACCAGCCCCGCGGCAGCCGCAACATTGGCCCTGGGCGGGCCGTTGGGCCCCATAGACAGGCCAAAGGCAAAAACAGTGGCACCAAGCGGGATGGGACACGGGCAGCGGCCCCAAGTGGGACGCGACACAGGCAGTGGCCCCAAGTGGGACCCGACACGGGCAGCCGCTCCGAGCAGGCCGCGACACGGGTGGCAGCCCCAACTGTGCTGCAACACATGCGACGGCCCCAATGGGCTGCCCCAAGCCCAAAAACTAAGTAAACCATACTTTGGCTGGGCACCCCATCTGGCCAGATATGTCCAAAATAAGCCTTGGGCCCAAACATACCCATACAAGCCCATCTGGCTGTATTTGCCCATATACCTCACTGGGCCCATTAGGGCCCGTGTACCAATAGGCCTGTTTCACGCGTTTTGAGGCCAGTTTCCCCAAATCAGTGACATCCACACAGGCCCGTATGGTTCATGTGAGTGTCCAATGAGCTGGAGAGGCCCATAAGTGCATCCCATTTGGAGTACACTTATACATAGCACACGCGTAAGTGCATATGTATTTTAACACATAATACTGCAGACTAGGTCATGAATCACTAGCTTATCTCTTTATAAGCACTTGACTAACAATGAAATGGTTTCTGATTGATAATAACAAATTCCTGGTAAAACTGATGGGCAATAATGGATCTAAAGAGGTCTGTATAAATACCTTTTGGGGTTATAATGAGATTCTCAGGGAACATGGAGAAGGCTCTGCTCAAATTCTGAAGCTAAGAAGCCAGTCAGGGCAGGTTTAGCACGTATGCTTGGTTCTGTCAATCAGCTGTTCTCAGATCTTCTGGATTTAGGTACTATTTTAGCCACAGGATCTGTTAATCTTTTAATGGCCTAATTCTGATCATTCTGCACTTATCCTTCATTTGTACTATTAATAATGGGCTAAAGGAGACAAATGTGGATATTTATTGATTTCTCATCATCTTTTGCGTGCGTAGGTAAATTTTCATAATTTTTATGGCCACTCCTTGTAGTTTTTTGTGGTCTTCAAAGATTGTGATCTGTTTGTTTTGTGGTAACCTTCAATATTTGATTTATTATTTAAAATATTATTTAAAATAATTTGAAATTAATTATGTCATTTTTTATTTAGTTTTTGAGGTTTTTAGATCATTTTTAATGAATATGTCACATTATTACATATGCCAGAGTATCCTTACTAGGTTGTAGCTCCTGTGAGCGGTACCTGCTGTCAGATTTGTCACGACTGATCCTGACACGGGAATCCATCCTTTCAGATGGGCGCAGGGTAGGATCTGCTGCGTGCCTGGCGAAATTGGCTGCGGGTGGGACTTCTGTACGCAGGAATTTGAGGCTCCAGGTAGGCAGGGGTTGTGTAGGGACACGGGAATGCGCGCCAGAATTGTGACATAAAACATTTCCATGTGTAACTCCTAAAATATACACAACACCTCAGTTCTGATTGAATTATAGTTGCAAACCCTATATGTGACAATGGGTGTGAAATATTAAATTTTCAAAAAGGTTCCATATTGGTGCCGTGAACTTTTTGTGAATTCTTATTTAATTATTTAAATGATGAAGTACTTATATTTCAAGGGTGGGGTCAGTGAGTGACCCTACCTCATTTTTGGTGTGGAATCCATTTCTGTAATAATTTTTATGGATTTCCCTCCCCTTCTTAATATTTTTCTTTCTTTTTATTCATTTTTTATTTTTGTTACTTTGACAGGTTGCGCTTTACTTAGTAGCAAGCTGACAGTTTCAATTTCATTCAAGCTCCAATGACAAAACTTTTGTTGGTGAATGAGCACATCTTCAACTAGAGATTGTAAAATAATTGAACATAAAATTCCTTGATGGCACTTTCTACAAAGTGAAATCAATTCTTTCATTTGTATATTGATTTTTGACAACTTGTGAACTAAATTGGTGTCAATTTTTGAATTTTCCATATAATTCTACCCCAGAAAGACCCTACAGAGGGTCTGCAGGGCTGAATTCAGCCCCCCATGGCCTCCATTTTTAAGGACCTGGAGGATCCCAAAAATCCTTGAAAGATGTTTTACCCCACCCAAGGAATTCATTAAACCTCAAGTGGTGCACCAAAACTTAATAATTTATATTCAAAATTTACTTGTTCTGGCACCCATTTTTAAGTTTTAAACGCTTTCCTTGGGGGCTAAACCATGCCAGAAGGAATAAATTCAGTGAAAAAATACTTTAATCACACCTTTCTTTGACAGGCATCATTCTATTCAAAAGGGCAATGTCAAATTTGAAACACAGGGGTTTTGAGGGGCATGAAAATCTTTTCACAGCCCAAAAGCGTTTTGAACAGAGGTTCACAACTCAACAAGTCAAAATAAATAGATAGATAGATAAATAGATAGATAGATAAATAAATAAATAAATAAATGAATGAATGAATAAATAAATAAATAAATAAATAAATAAATAAATAAATAAATAAATAAATAAATAAATAAATAAATAAATAAATAAATAAATAAATAAATAAATAAATAAATAAATAAATAAATAAATAAATAAATAAATAAATAAATAAATAAATAAATAAATAAATAAATAAATAAATAAATAAATAAATAAATAAATAAATAAATAAATAAATAAATAAATAAATAAATAAATAAATAAATAAATAAATAAATAAATAAATAAATAAATAAATAAATAAATAAATAAATAAATAAATAAATAAATAAATAAATAAATAAATAAATAAATAAATAAATAAATAAATAAATAAATAAATAAATAAATAAATAAATAAATAAATAAATAAATAAATAAATAAATAAATAAATAAATAAATAAATAAATAAATAAATAAATAAATAAATAAATAAATAAATAAATAAATAAATAAATAAATAAATAAATAAATAAATAAATAAATAAATAAATAAATAAATAAATAAATAAATAAATAAATAAATAAATAAATAAATAAATAAATAAATAAATAAATAAATAAATAAATAAATAAATAAATAAATAAATAAATAAATAAATAAATAAATAAATAAATAAATAAATAAATAAATAAATAAATAAATAAATAAACCAATAAATGAATAATCAATTAAATCAATCAATGAATAAATAAAGAAAGAAAGAAAGAATTTAAAATATGTAACTAAATTAATAAATAAAAAACAAATATGCAAAATATATTAAAAATAAAAATATAAAAAAAATAAACCAATAAATGAATAATCAATTAAATCAATCAATCAATAAATAAAGAAAGAAAGAAAGAATTTAAAATATGTAACTAAATGAATAAATAAAAAACAAATATGCAACATATATATTAAAAATAAAAATATAAAAAAAATAAATCCATTAATAAATAAAATAAATAAAAATTTAAATCAAACTTGCAATCCCACAAAACCCATTCACACCTGAAAATGGGTTGTGTGGCGTATTTTGCCACCCATATGGGTTGTGAACGGCCATTCACTTGTAAGATGGGTTTCAAACAGCTTTTCAAAACCCAGATTGGTTTCCTACTGCGCCATGCACTCCATTTGGAGCTGTGAAAGGGTCATGGAGGGTTGCAAATTTAAAATTTCACTTTCAAAAAAAATTATCAAACCATTCCCATTTCCAAAAAAGTATGTATTGATTACTTTTGATGGCATGAATTTGGCCTGGGCCAATAATAGGAAAGTACACCATTCATTTGGACTACCTGCCTGGGAATTTTGAGAAACACGGCTTGGCCTTGAAATCCCATTGGAAAGGAGAAGTGGAAGGAATGTACTAATTGTAAAAAAAATATGTTTATAGTAGAATTTGTGGTCAGTTGAAAATGACAAATCATGTTCTTGAATTAATACTAACCCATAAAGAAATTCTTTTGGATAACTCTGGCAATTAGCAACTCATCACTTCTAAGCATCAGAAAACAATGAGTTCAGAAATTTGGTCTCAAAAACAGGCGGCAACCTTGACCATGGGTGATATGTTTCAAATCTGAATTCATGGATGCCAAATGTCCCTAAAATGTTGAAATTTCAAATAGAGAAATAATTTATTTTATCAGAAGAGGAACTTTTGTTGATGTTCCTGTGAAAGAGGCATACCCAGTGGCCCCCTTCATAATGTTTCAATTCAGATGGGGATTGATTACAATAATTTTAATCTTGGATTTTGTCATTCAG
Source organism: Puccinia polysora (assembly GCA_025617555.3). Taxonomy (NCBI): domain Eukaryota; kingdom Fungi; phylum Basidiomycota; class Pucciniomycetes; order Pucciniales; family Pucciniaceae; genus Puccinia; species Puccinia polysora. Next base: position 36,758,528 of record CM062628.1, read on the forward strand.
GATTTATTTTTAGGCCTGTTTTTGGTTTCATCTCCCTTGAGGCTTTTGTTGGACCATGCCAAACGCTCAATGTTGGGCTTGTATCCTGTTTCCAAGAATTTGGGTGAAAGGCTGGTTGTTTTAGATGAAGAGTTGAACCCTCAGATTTCTTTGGTGGTTGTGCATAAGGCCCTGTTGTTCTGTTTCTTTCTTGCAAATTGCTGGAGATAGATATCAATTAATTTATGAAAAAAGTCTGTCTGCCTTTTATTTTTATGCTGGAATTCTGTGTAATTAAAATGAGAGATATGTAGATGGTCCAGTACTGCCCTTCAGAATATGGGGATTCAAGTGGAGCCACCTTTTTATACTATCCGTTTGGCAAAAACTGGTAGTGGCCAAAGAATTCTATGAAACACATAGCAATATTTTTGGTGGACCATGAATTTCATGCTTGAATAAAGTTTTTGAATTTCACAAAATTTGCAACCATGACTAGGATGGAGTTAAAAAACCAACTTTTTGGCAGTTTCACTATGCAATCAATGAAAATGGTAAAACAGGGAAAGTTGGGGGTCCTCAGCGAAAGAACAAAATTCTCCCCAAATGTGAGAGGGAAGTTCCTTTGGCATGAAATTCAAAAGCAAATGAGCACCATAAAGTCCAAGCACATCTAATCACAAAAAAAAACTTCAGAGAATTGAATTGAAAGTCTTGAAATCAACCATATTTGTTTCTGAAGGAAATTACAAATGAGCACCATAAAGTCCAAGCACATCTAATCACAAAAAAAACTTCAGAGAAGTGAATTGAAAGTCTTGAAATCAACCATATTTGTTTCTGAAGGAAATTACATGATAAGATAAAATGATGGAATTAAAAGCATTTTTGAGGAAATAAATTTGTTTTCTTATCCAACCCAGGGGCCTGAAAAGTTTCAGAGGCTTCAAAAAAGGGCTCTCCTTGGCCAAGGCACCATTTCTTCTCAGAGGAATGAAATGGTAGATCCACCTGAGGGTAGAGGTAATTCATGGGGAGTTTTGAGTTATTGATTGCCAAAATCCATCCTGTTAGAGGTCCAGTTCAGAGTCATCCACAGGGAAGTTGTTAAGGATGAATATGGGGAATGAAAATTTATTCCCTGGAGCCACAAGAAGCAAGTGGCTAAGGGGTTTTTGTCAACTAGCTACTATTTCAAAGGTAACTGGCAAAGAAAAAAAAATAACAGAAAAATAACAGAAATAACATGAATTAATTGAAATAAATACAAAATAATTAATTAACATAAGGAAATGATAAGGAGTAGGAAAATCAAAAATATTAGATCACATTTAAATTCCCCGTCAAAATTTCAATGGGGCCACTTACTGATCCCTACTTTTATTTCCCACTTTTTTCTATCTTTAAGTATTTTCATAAAAACATCTCAAAACTCATGGAATCACTACATAAATTTTTGGTCAGTTTGATTGTTCAAACAAGTATACCTGTATAGGGTTCACACCAAAAATTGGGTCAGAATAGTTGAATTATTTATATTCCAGGAGTTACAAGCAAAATTGTGTTTTGTTCCAAACTCCCGGATGCAGCTGCAGTATTTACACATAAGCATGCAAATATTTCAACCCTAGAACATGCAGTCAAGTTATCCCAATGGGGATAACCCAGAAAGCAGATGTGCAGCCCCAGGAAGGAGATCCCCATGAAGCCACAGGACTATGCCACAGACCTCCGCAACAACTTCGGTCAAAAGAAACTATTGCAAAGTTGTTGGGTACAACTTAGGCATACTAATAAACAAGCAGAGAAAAATGGTATATTTTATGAATATTTCTGCTGGTAGATAATTACTAAAAAGTTAAAGCAATTAAAAAATAATACATAAAAAGTAAAAATATCATGTTTAATTAAATACATAAACATTTGAAAGGGGTTAGTAACCAATTTGGAGACCTGAATTCCCAAAATAATTGCGCATATATGGGAACCCCAGGACACCAAAATATTCCAAGGAGATTGAATATGTAAAAATATTTCTTAAAATCCAAAAGGATTCATTTCAAAAAGTTAATTTCATAAATACTAATTATTTAAAAGATTGATATCAACAACTTCAAAGAACGTGAAGTCCAACTTAGAATGGAATAAACAGGGACTTAATGAAGTCAAAAGGGTCATAGAATATCCAAAAATGAGAATATGCATCAAGTTTCATGAAATTATCATTTCATCCATGACTAAAAGGAGATCATGTGAACAATAGGGTAATTTTTCTAACTTCATTTCCAAATTATTATTAGAAATAGATCCAATTCAGGATTTATTTAGCTTCTACCAGTGCTACAGCACCTGGAAAAAATTATGAACTACCACTTTTTAAACTTCTAGCCTCAGAAAGCTTCACCTTTTGCCCCTATAGACCTCACAAGGAAAGGCTGGAACCCAAAAATGTATAAATAAAGGGGAATTTGGATGATGTTTTTCCCTAGAACCAGTTCCATATACATGCATAAACTTTGCAATCATGATAAATTAATAATAAGAGATGGTAAATTTATTAATGCCTTTAGCTAGATGATTCTTCCCTGTCCCAAAATTCTTTTCATGCTTGTGAAAGTCATTTTACCCCAGAACAGACTCAAAACCATCCAGTATAAATCATTGCAGGTAGCTAAGCAAGATAATACCAAACTATTAATTTATTTATTTCCTCTCATCTGTGGATTCTTTTATAAAAGGATCTTCCACTCCACCATGTATCTCTACATATTATATTTGGGAAATAATTCCTTGAAATATTATTAAATTTTCTTGAGGAACCAGGTACACAGGTTACAAAGTCAATCATCTAAAGAAGATGTGTTAAAGATTCCCATTATACTAATGTGGACCATATTTTCTATTTATTTTTTATTAATAAATTTCACCAATAATCAAAACAATCCACTTTTCACTTCCTTGATCCATATAATTATGGATTGTTGCTTCATTATTTCAAATAATATATTTACTTCTATTCTATCACCTCTGGTAGCTACAACGTAGTAACAAAAGTGACATACAGCAGGCTAAAATTTTGGCTTGTTTCTTGTTTCCCTTTACATGTTTAAGAAAATTTCAAGGTGGGAGAGGAATAAAGCCCACCTAGCTTGCCAAGGGTTTATGCTTTTGGCGTTCATGAAGTAATTCAGATTATTGTGATTTCTTCATGTGATCACTGGAGTTTGGGTTTCCAAAAGCCATAAATTCAATTCAAAAAGGCAATTATGATAGCAAAAAACTGAAGCTGTTGGAGTTTCATATAAATCTCAGGGTTTTTGAGGGTTTGCAAGTAAAATCTGCTGGATGAAAAGTTGAATTCATTTTCTTTCTGAACAAGAAGTGAAGATAAGGCCAAGCTGAATGCATTGGCAAAAACAAATATGTTCTCAGGAAAAATCCAGATGGCAGAGGAGTATTTTGAAACACAAAACCATTTTTAAGGGCAGATAAAACATTTCAATTCAAGGAATCATGAATTATCATTCTCAAATTGGTGGAAACTTTATTTGTTATCTTGTAGGCTACCAGTAGGAATATTGATGAATGAAAATTTGTTAGAAAACTGAGAAACCTTGGAAATTATGGACCCCTCCCAGAAATGAAGGCTTTAAAAATTGTTGATGGGGCTTTTATCAGAGGTTTTCATGCATAAACTCTTGAATACAGAACCAATCCCAAGAAAATGAAAAAATCCACAAAGAAATAAAACCTATCTTGGAAAGCATAGAGGTTATTATTTCTAAGCCGCTTTAATAAAGGATTCAGATTTCACTGGTTTGTTATAATTATGGCCAGCAATTAGCTTAGGCAAATGAGCAGTGTTTAAAGCAAAAGAAATTCTGGACACCTTGTGTCAATAATTGCTTGATGGGCTCTCACAATGGGGCAATACGTTGGATGATATTGGTGATGAATTCAATTGGATGATGAAATGGATCATGGAAAACAGCAGGGAGAAGAGCTCCTTAAGTACAAAAGATTTTCCTCTTGTGAGCCCATGATACAACAAGTCAAAAGGAAAATTTTCCGCCCCAAAAGATTTCTGCAGACTCTATAGGCCTTTTTACTTGGTTTGGATTACATCAGCCCGCATGGCATCAGTCCCTGTACCCTTACAACCAGTCTATTCCAGTCCTTTCTGGTGTTTCCACCATTATGGGACTGACCCAGCCCCTGTGCTGTTCAATCACTGACCTCACATACTGGCTGGTTTCCTCATGCAACCAGCCCCTGGCCATACAAATGGCCAGGTGGGACCCAGGACACACCTGGGTCCGGTCTCAGACCCACATGGGGGGGGGTGACCAGCAGACATTCTGTCCCCCCCCCTCTTTCTTACAGATCCCTGGAGGGGGCAATCAAATCCCCCTACCAGGTGCCCTGGGGGTCAATACCCCCATTTTCCATGTTGTTACACATGCAGGGATGATCCTGATAGTTTTGAGTGGTTAAGTGAGGTACTTTTTGTGAATTTTGTTTTTGCAGATCTGAAGTGCACAGATCAGATTAACTGCCTGCTGAGCTGGATCATCTGTGTGCTGGATCCAGGTGTGAAATTTTAATTTGGGTCCTTGAAAATCTAGCATGAATTTATGCATGCAGGGAAGTTTTCAGCGCGCGCAGGCAGTGAGCAGGGATGCAGGGCTGCAGGGCTGGTGGCAGAAATTGTTAAAAATTCTCATTCCTCCTGCGAATACTAAAATATTCAGAACACCACAATTCTGAAATGATTTTACTTGTGAATCCTAGATGTGAAAACACAAGCATGATATTGAAAAGGCCAAAAAACAAAAAGTTCTGGAAGTTATACTATTATTGAAAATTTGTACAATGTTAATGAGTGAGAATTTAAGTATGGGGTAATCTTAATTTCAAGGCTACAGAGCCGTGTACACGGCTCTGTACACTGCTCAATGGGCTGTGTGGCACCCTACACGACTCAAATGAGCTGTGTGGCATGCTACACGGCTCAAATGGGCTGTGTGGCATGCTACACGGCTCAAATGGGCTGTGTGGCATGCTACACGGCTCAAATGGGCTGTGTGTCATGCTACACGTCCAATTCGAGTTGTACAGCACGCTAAACAACTGAAATCAAGTTGGGTAGGCTCCACTAAATCATAAATAATGAATAATAAATTATAAATTATAAATTATAAATTATAAATTACAAATTAAAAATTATAAATTATATATAATAAATTATATTTAATAAATAATAAGTAATAAGTAATAAATAATAAATAATAAATAATAAATAATAAATAATAAATAATAAATAATAAATAATAAATAATAAATAATAAATAATAAATAATAAATAATAAATAATAAATAATAAATAATAAATAATAAATAATAAATAATAAATAATAAATAATAAATAATAAATAATAAATAATAAATAATAAATAATAAATAATAAATAATAAATAATAAATAATAAATAATAAATAATAAATAATAAATAATAAATAATAAATAATAAATAATAAATAATAAATAATAAATAATAAATAATAAATAATAAATAATAAATAATAAATAATAAATAATAAATAATAAATAATAAATAATAAATAATAAATAATAAATAATAAATAATAAATAATAAATAATAAATAATAAATAATAAATAATAAATAATAAATAATAAATAATAAATAATAAATAATAAATAATAAATAATAAATAATAAATAATAAATAATAAATAATAAATAATAAATAATAAATAATAAATAATAAATAATAAATAATAAATAATAAATAATAAATAATAAATAATAAATAATAAATAATAAATAATAAATAATAAATAATAAATAATAAATAATAAATAATAAATAATAAATAATAAATAATAAATAATAAATAATAAATAATAAATAATAAATAATAAATAATAAATAATAAATAATAAATAATAAATAATAAATAATAAATAATAAATAATAAATAATAAATAATAAATAATAAATAATAAATAATAAATAATAAATAATAAATAATAAATAATAAATAATAAATAATAAATAATAAATAATAAATAATAAATAATAAATAATAAATAATAAATAATAAATAATAAATAATAAATAATAAATAATAAATAATAAATAATAAATAATAAATAATAAATAATAAATAATAAATAATAAATAATAAATAATAAATAATAAATAATAAATAATAAATAATAAATAATAAATAATAAATAATAAATAATAAATAATAAATAATAAATAATAAATAATAAATAATAAATAATAAATAATAAATAATAAATAATAAATAATAAATAATAAATAATAAATAATAAATAATAAATAATAAATAATAAATAATAAATAATAAATAATAAATAATAAATAATAAATAATAAATAATAAATAATAAATAATAAATAATAAATAATAAATAATAAATAATAAATAATAAATAATAAATAATAAATAATAAATAATAAATAATAAATAATAATAAATAATAATAAATAGTATATTATAAATTATATATTATGTGCAGTATTGTACGGGTCCCCACGCGTTGAGGGGCCCTGCACGACTCCTACACGGCTGGAGCCGTCAATTTAAAATCACCCTTAAGTATGGGGTCAGGAAGTTACCCTACCCAATTTTTTTTTGTGAGGAATAAAAATAAATAATAAAATTGGTGGCTTTCCCAATCCTTCTCTGTGTTTTGATAATTTTTTTTATTTTTGGTACTTGGACAGGTTGCTCTGTAAAAATTAACAAGCTGAAACTCCCCCACTCCAAGATATGTTGATTTGTGAAAAAAATATTTGGAGTATTGTCCCTTACCAACTATTTTGTTTCTCAGGTTTATTGGTCTATCTGGTATTTTTTTACCTGGTAACCATTCATATATTTCAGGTGATTCCAGTTTTTATCTAGCTTTTTGAATTCTGAAAATTTTTCCTTGAATAGTTCCTCTCTTATCTTTCAGGATCTTTCTGGATTTACTTTTTATTTTTTCAGTTAAAGTTTTAATGGGTTCCTTGTTGAAGGGAATTTTTACCCATGTCTGAGCTGAAATTTTTTAATAAGGCTTATTGGGAAGTATGGGTGTTTCTGGGGAGTCTATTAATTAATATGAATTCCACTGAATGCTTTCCTGAGTATTTCTTGATTTTGAATGGTCCCAAAAAGGCATGTCTAAGCTTCCTGTTGCCTTCTAGGTTGTTGAAGTTGGTACTGGAGACTAGCAATAGTCCTCCTATTTTTGAATCCAGCTCCTTGTGAGTCTTTTTCCACCTTGGTTGGCTATACTCCTCAGTATATTTATTGCATTAGTAAGCATGTATGTTAGCCGTATATATCATGTTATTGATGTCTAAGAGGTTGGATTAAAACTAGCCAATTTTTTATCAAGAATTTCTTTTTGAGTCTTGGAGATCCATCCCCTTTCAATAATATAAGGATCTTCCTTTTTTGTTGAATTTTTTCTACATTTTTAATCCATTTCCAATGCAGGAGTGAGGCTAACCAATTCAGGGATATATTTACCTGCATTTCTCGTATTCTAATACAAAGGAAAAAAATTTAATGAGTATATCCTCTAATTTTTGGATCATTCTTTCAACTAATCCATCTGTGTGAGGATGATAAGATGTAGAGAAGTCTTAAGTGGTTCCTAGAGTATTGTGGAGGTTCCTCCAAAACATAGAAGTAAATTCAGGGTCCCTATCAGTTACAATAATTTTGGGAACTCCCAAATCTGCAATTAGCCTGTTCCAAAATATTGATGCCACTTCCATTGAAATTTATTCTTTTTTGGTTATTTAATAACTTATCTTTTTGAGAAAACCTGTCTAATGTAACTGGGACAGAGTTTTAGGATTAATCACCTCCAGGGGTCTTCCATTTACAAATTTCATTATTATAACTTCCCATCTGCTTCTGGGTTCAGTAATCTTTTTGAGAAAGCAAAAACTCTTTCCAGTGGTCCTGTTAGAATTTTGACAAGTTCACCAGTGATGGCATACTTGATTTTTAGGTATCTCAAATTGATCCACCATTAAATTTCTCCAGTGTCAGCTTGCTACTATTTACAGAGAAATCTGTCAAAGTAAATGAAAAAACCAAATAAAACAAAATTTTATTAAGAAGAAAGAAGGAGTAAGACATTCATAAATATTATTAAAAAAATTTATTCCCCACCCAAAAACAGGAAGTTTTACTACCTGATCCCAATTTCAATTCTCACACCTTCATATTTCAAATAAATTAATAAGAAATGTCCCAAAAATCACAACACCACCACAGATTTTATGCCCATTGTAATATGTTATGTGTTTTATAACGTAGAGGTTTTAAACTGAAAAATCAGCAATAATTTGATTTTTGTGTATAGTTTAGGAGTTATAGACAGATTTGTGTTTTTTCAGAATTCCCACATGCAGCCCCATATCTACAAAATATCAGGTGCATGTGTCAAAACCCCTAACAGCTGAAAATTGAAAGTAAATCTGGATGCAAAATGGGCCTTTCAACTTCCTGCTTACAAATTTCAAAGTCCCACCCGCATTATTCAAGTCTGCATGCATCAAACATGCAATTAAAATTCCTGACAACAATGTACAGCTGAAAATATCTACAACTAATATGCATGCACATGTAATGATGTTACTGAAAGATATAGGATAATTTGTGACCTCCAAAAATACAATATAAAATACAAAATGAAATTATAAAACATGAAAATTAAAGAAAAAATAATAAAGTTTGTCACAAAAAGCATTATCAAATCTGTATGGACCACAAAAAATACCAAGGAGTTCCCATAAAAATAATTAAAAATGATAAAATTAGCATTCAATGACAGAGAATCTGTGAATAAACGCTCCTTTTAATTTACTTAAAATAAAAAAAGCACAAAAATGGGATATATGTCAAAACTCGAAAATAGCAAATTACCATCAAGACAGGTTTTGACAAATAAATCATACCTAAATACATCAGAAAAAGGTACAGCTGAGTGAAAGCACTATTAATGTGTGATAAAACAGCCCTGGTCAGCCTTCTAGCTTTAGCAAACAAGCACTACCCTCTCAAAGTGCCCTGGGAAGGCTTCTTTACCTCAAAAAGGTATATATAAAGTACCATTTTGGATTTTTTAACCCCATTTGATTTAATTTAGCAATCCAGAGCTTTTTCAATCAACAATTAGGTAGTTATAAGAGATAAAAAAGTGATACCTTTCCCCATTCCAATAGTATTATTATCAATTCAACACCCTCACCATTCTCTTTGAATTAAAATCAACAATCACCCCACCCTTGTTTTGAGACCCTTAAAACTTTCAATTACTGCACATATTTTGTGAATAAATACTAAAAGTAATTTTTATCCTCCCTGCCCATTATTTTGTGCTTTTTATCCAATAAATAACCACCATTCATTTTGCTGTGACCCCTTTTGTTTGATTCATACAGAGGTCATTGTCCCAGGGTTCTATAAAGTCCAAAGTGATCCCCTGAAGAGAGGTTTATAAAGCAGCAAATACCCCTATCTTTCTTTGAGCTGTGGCCCCTCTTAAATCCTATTTAAAAAAATTCATCAAAAACAACTCAAACCTTGCAGCAGCTCTTATTATATTTATATTCTGAGTTCTTACTTTTTTATTCCTTGGAACATTATTATTCCATGACTTAATCACTTTGTGTAGCTAGAGGATTGCAATATTCCTTTTATCAGGAAGCTGACATCCAGAGTCCTTTCAGAAGATAAGTGACTTGAAGAACAATTATAATTGCATTCAGCCAGTATGTGCTTCATATGGTTTTCTTGAGTTAAGACCATTACACCATATTTCTAGTGTCTATATTATATTAGAACATCCCATAATGTGAATCTTCCAGCTGTTCAGGGTTTCAGAAGAGTTTCAGGAAATAAATGAAAAACTCAGTAGGAGGCAACTTAATTTCCATGATGGAGACCAGATTTTTCATATCAGAGTTTTAAGTCTCTTTGATGGAGTCAAACAGGGATTTTCCAAGTTCAAAGATGTGTATTCCCATGATTAAAACCTCATGTTCAAGAATAAATATTTTTAATATAGAAATATTTCAAGATACTCTGTTTCATCAGCATGTTTTGTAGAATGAATGGGCAGAGAATTCCTACTAATGCTGTCAAAATTCTGCTTTTTTACTCCAGATTTTCTGAATATGTTGAGGTATTGCCTTCCTCCTTCTCCATTTCTATCATGCTCTCTCATGTTGCTCCTTTCCCATTTACTTCTGTGTTTGTCTTTACTCTTTATTTTGGAACCAGGTGTCAAGGCTTGACCTTACAAGTACAAATGCACTAATTGACCGCTTGCTGGCCTCAGTCATCTTCACCAGTGCCTGAACTCCAATTCCAAGCTGGTAAAACTTAGTTAGCAATTCCAGCTCAAAACCCAAGATTTTTTCCGTTGCATAATTTAAAACTTGTACCACTGGCATCTTGGGAACCTAGGACCAGTGAGTACAGTCTCCACTATACTCTATTGTTTTCCTATCTATTGTCTGAATCCATCTCAAAAATTTTCTTATTTCTTAAATCATCTTGATAGCACACAAATCTGATCAATCCTTATCTCCAGGTCTGTCTTTTCACTGTGTCATCCCTTCATTTTTCCGTCTCATATGGTATATCTCACTCAGTTTTTCTCCGCGCCTCCTGTTGTTTTGATGAGTCTTCATTCGAATTGGATCACCATTTTTTTCTTTCCCATCTGTTTCTTTCATCACTGGAATGCATCTTCTTTTGAAGTTTGAGATCAAAAAAATATCTTGATTTGTCCTCTATCCTCCAGTATAGCTTTCTGCCACCTGAGTTTTTGCCTGCTGGGAATTTTCATATTCATAAGAGTTCTGACAGAATTACAGTCTGTAATTACCACAAATTTATTGTGTTCCGAGTAATAGTGGAGTTTCCCTCATGCCCAGACTAGAGAAAGGCATTCCATTTGGCTAGCACCATATATCTCACCTGCTTCTTTCACTTGCCAGGATAAAAAGAGTATAGGCTTTTACACAGGTTTGCCTTTCTCCAAGATTTCCTGATCTAATAAAGCCCCTAACCCATCTATACTTCCATGTATGCATAGTTTGAAAGTTTAAATATAATCTGATTGGATTATTGATTGAGCAGAAGTCATGGCTATCTTGATTTTTTCTCAATTTTCTAGTCTTTCATGATTCATCTCAAAGAGGGTGTTATTGTCAGCTCTTTGGCACCAGGAACCTTTCAGTCTTTAAGCTACAAATAGAAATGCAGTGGAAGAATTATAGTATTCCTAGAAATAAACAAAGTGGAAAATACAAAAAATTTAAATATAATTGGATCAAGTGCAAGGTTTATAAGGCTTTGTGGAATTTTTTGAAATTAAATAAGTAAATAGTGGTTAAAAGAGGAGCCGCAGTTTTTAAAGAATATTTTTAATGAATTTCTCTGCTCAGGAAAATCAACTTTTGATCTTTTACCCTGGAAGATTGGGAACCTTGTGATTAAAAAGAAGGAAGTATTGCCTACTAGAATTGTAGAATAGCTAAAAAACAGCACACTAGCCAGAGAAGGAGGGTAATAGCTTACTTCTTTGAGAAATTACTCAAATTTTACCTGCAGTGGTTGAGATTTGAAGGTTGTGGGACCATAGGTGGGGTACTTGATGATTTATCTTCAACAATAACAGTTATTATGATTGGGAAATAACACTAATATGCTTCATACTGAAGTCATAAATAACTTGCTTATAAATTTACAACCATTTGAACAATATTAAAATGGTATCTGATGATAAATTAATACATTCTGCTAGTGAAAGAGTCAAATGAGCCACTTCATAAATACCTTTTTGGGTTTAAGGGAGTTTCCTTGGGGCACATGATGATGGTAAGGCTTATTTTAAAAGGCTATAAAGAAAGCTAGGGTTTCTTTATCATTTCTTCTTGGTCCTTTAAATCAGTAGATACTGGATCTTTAGGATGTTTCCATGATTATAGCTTCAGGATCATTCTTTGTTTTAATTTGTTAATTGGTTTATTCTGCACATATCTTAGTTTTTTACTATTTGTGATTGACTAGAATAATAACTGATTGTTTTTTTATTTCCTTTCATCTGCTGATTCTTTTGGTGATTTTGAATAATTTTTACCAAGGCTCCTTGACATGTTTTGTGGTCCATGAAGATCTAGATCATTCAATGACCTGGTGATCTTTAAAATTTGTTTTTTAAAATTTAAATTTTTAATTTGATTTTCTGCACTTTTATTTGAAAGAAATATCAATTTTCAAGATCATCTCATATGCATATTTTATGTTTAAAATATGCATTGATGATCTTAGAGGGGTGTAGATTTTACATTTTTTAGCTGGTTGAATTTCCTGGTCCATGGGTTTTTGACATGGACAGATCTGACAGATGTTTATTTTTTCCCTCAAGCTTTTACTCCTTTTTTTTTCTTCTCTTCCTTCTTTCTTTCTTCTTTTCTCAGTTTTTTTTTCTTTATTACTTTTTTTTCCTTTCTTCATTTCCCTAAAAAACACCCAAACCTGCTGTCTTGCTTTCTTGACCTCAGGCACAACACACACCACTCTCAGCCTCACATAAACAGTACTTCAAGACCTTATTCATAAATGGTCAGATTTACTTCCCAACCTCAACGGTAATCACATTCTGACATCTACATTCATCCATCTCACCTCATACCATTCAGTCTCTTTCATGGATCTTTAATCCAATGCATACCTCAATTAACTCTCCTCAGCATTCCTTGTTGGTCTCTTTCTTTTTCCTGTAAGCAACTGTTTTATTCTTTGTTTTTTTCCTCACATGTTGTTCTGAATCTTTTAATTTCTGGTCTGCTTTTTTTAATTCATTCTCATTCATCAGCTTCTTTTATAGTCTAAATTTGAGAGCTCCTCACAACAACCAGCAGAGAAAAAAAAGAACCCATGGCCTTAAAAACATCTGGGACCTTCACAAATGATGTATTTCAACAGGAACTGCTCCACCCGCGCTAAAAACCATTCACCTGCTTTGATGAGACAAATATGGAATCTGGCGTGAAAATATGAAAGCACTTTTCAAGCACAGGGGAGTGTTTTCAATCCTCAAATACAATTCTGAGAAACTATCCAGGAAATAAAACACCAAAATACAGCTCCTCCTCATATCCAACATTGACATGGTAACACCCAAAAAATGTCAACTCTGCCAAGGCAATCTGGAAATAAATCAATTAACAATACTCTTCTTTTGAAGCCTCAAATTTAGCTAGTATTTTAAACAAATTCATGCATATAACCTTCAAGGAACAATTCATGATGGCTTTGTTACTAGGATAAGAACCACAATCAAGAAAATAATTGACATAGGTATTGATCTTCCCCAGCACATACTGGCCTCTGTTATTCTCTTTCAATGTCTAGCCTTTCTCCTTTACCTCAAGCATCAACTGATGAACTCTGGAAAGACTATTGAGGTGAAATTTGTGTCCAACCATCTCATAGAATACAACAGAAAGGCAAAGGAAGAATATACTATCAAATTAGTTTCCATTGTTTATTTGGTGCTGGTCTCAAGCAGAAGCAAGTACAAGGCATAATCCAGCATTTTTTGCATGGAAGGCTATAACAACCCTGAGCAAGAAAAGAATGATTCCAAAAAGGAATGCTTCAAAATTGATCCTAACAAAGCCCATGAATTGTGGAGAGAAAAAGAATCAAAATTGAAGGGAAAACGGAAATCAAAAAATGAATCTTCCCACTACCACACTTTAGTCACCAAGTGGATTGAGTAAAGGGTGATGTTAGATTCACAATTCCCAGCCATTTGGGAGTTTTTTAGGGCCCTAAACGGCTCAATGGACACGCAGGGGCTCATAAACACGTCCAAGACGCGTGTTCATTTGAAAACACGCGTCAAGACGCGCCCAAGGGGTTATCCCAATCATGCGCAAACCCTGTGGCGCCATATACACCCTATACATGGCGCATTTGAGCCATGTACCCCCATAAATGGCTGTTATGAGCCGTGTTTGGGGGTATATGGCCCCCCAGGGGTTGTTCCAAACTTTTTGGGTCCCCCTGGACCACATTTGGGTTCCCCAACCCCAATTTGGGATCAACACTTACTATGTGGGACTGTTGTTACACATCTAGCAATCATAAAGTGACACTAAAGTGACATTAAAGTCAAATCAAGTGAAGTTAAAGTGAAATCAAAGTGACACTATGGGAAAATTTGAATAAAACGTCCCACAAAATTGATTTTTCTCAACTTGAAAGTGAGCAAAATTGATAGTTGTTCAATTGAAATTTGGATTGAATACTGAAGTAGCATTGTATTTTTTTGCATTATGGAAAAAGTGGCAAGCCCTCCTTTTAACATGGCTGTGTGCAAGGACTAAATTGGTGCAATGAATAAAGCTGCCAAAAAGAAGGATTTGGGTAATGAATCATTGAAAGCTCCAATTGCATCCTTATCAAGGACAACAATGGGGGAAAAAAATTTCACAAATGGACATGACCTCTGGTGGTGCGTAAAACTTAAGGTTACTGGTCTTTGCCATATTGAATTTGATTGAAACTGATGCAATTCATTCAATCAATATAATTATGTAATTATGACATATCAAATTTCCCCACCTCCTTTGAGATATTTTCTACTAGGGAAGAGGCACAAACGTATTTTCAAACATGGGCAATGAATCATGGTCATGCTTTAACAGTTTTCAACTCATAGCATGATAAATATGTGAATTTAGCCTGTGATAGACATGGTTTGTACTCTGGGAAATTTCTCACAGAATGGTCAAGGAAAACTCACACATGGAAGTTTGGTGCAAGTCTTTAATCCATGCTAGTCACAAAAACGCAGATCCCTTGTGGCAAATCACCTACAAGAATGATCAACACAACCATGAACCATCTCCACACCCCTTGGTGCATCCTCTTCAGAGTAGAATCTCTGGGGAAGCCTTAGAAAATCTAAAAGAAGGAATTGATGATGGGCTCAATAAAATTCAACTTAAAAGAAAATTGAGCAAGATTGGTGGTGGCAAATTCATTTATGACCAAACAATCTATAACACTAAGTTTAAGGTAGGGCTTGAAGAAATGAATGTAAAAAGTGTTATGGAGGTCCTCTTTGAACAAATTGGTAATTCAAGTTGGGTTCATCAAGCAAAATTCAGTGGAAAGGGTCACTAGAAGGCCCTATCCTTGGCTCACCCAGGGTCATCAAAGCTTTGCAAGCAATTCCATCATATAGCTATGGTGGATTTTACCTTTAAGACAAATAATTACAACATCCCCCTATTGCATATTGTACAAACTACTTTCAACCAGAAAACTTTCACAACAACCTGTGTTTCAATAACAGGAAATGATAAATTCACAACTACCCGCCGTGTGGGAGTTGTGTTGGGCCCTACACGGCCAAATGTACACTTGGGGGCCCATAAACGCTTCAAAAATGCGAATGCAGGAATTTTGGATGTGTATACATGTGCCCAAGGGGCCCTCTCAAACATGCACTCCCCTGGGAGACCGTATACCCCCCGTACATGGTGTATTTGAGCCTTGTACCCCCATAAACAGTGGACTTGAGCCATTTCTGAGGGGTTTACAGCCTGTTCAGCCCCCCTGGGGGTTGTGCCGAACTTTTTGGGTCACCCTGGACCACATTCGGGTTTCATCAACCCAAATTTGGGATCAAAGCATACTATGTGGGACTTTTGGACCACATCTAGCAATCATAAAGTGACACTTAAGTGGAATTAAAGTTAAATTAAAGTGAAACTATAGGAAACTGCAAATAAACATCCCACAAATTAATCTTTCTCAACTTGAAAGTGATCAAACTCTTGTTCAATTAAAATTTGGATTGAAAACTGAAGTAGCATTGCATTTTTTTTGCAGTATGGGAACAGTGGCAAGCCCTTCTTTTTACATGGCCGCGTTCAAGGAGTACATTAGCGCAATGAAAAAAGCTGCGGAAAAAAAGGATGTGTGTAATGAATCATTGGAAGCCCAAATTGAATCCACATCAAGGATGACAACTGAGGAACAAAATGTTTCACAAATTGACATGACCTCTGGTGGTGAGTAAAGTTTTATGTTACTGTTCTTTGCCTAATTTAATTTGATTGAAAGTGGAAACTGAAAGAGTGAATGCCATCAATATAAATATGTAATTATGACAGACCCACTTCACCCACCTCCTGTGAGAGCTTTTCCTACTAGGGAAAAGGCAAAAATGTATTTTCAAACATGTGCAATGAAGCATGGTTACTCTTCAAAAGTTTTAAACTCAAAGCATGACCAATATGTGGATTTAGCCTGTGATAGACATTGTTTGTACTCTGGGAGATTTCTCACCAAAAGGTCAAGGCAAAAACACACAAGGAAGTTTCTGTGTCAGTTTTTAAGCCATGCAAGTTTCACAAAGCGGGACCTCTTGTGTTTTATCTCCTAGAAGAATGATAAACATAACCATGAACCATCCTCACACCCCCCAGTGCATCCTCAACTGAGGAGAATCTCTTGGGTAGCCTGTCAAGAATATAACCTCTACTGCTAAACTTGGCCTTGGTTATACCTGTAAAAATAAGACAAAACCCAATATGAAAGGCAGTTTTTGACCCAAATAACTCAAAAAATAGCTAAAACCACACAGACTCAAACAATAAAAAGGTATTGTGAAGAAAAAGCCACACCTTAAACCTTTATAAAAAGGCAAGGGGCCTGGCTCCAAATAAATTAATCTCAAAGGAGCCTCGCTTATAAACAATCTCACACCCTTTATATTAGTAACACACAAGTTTCACTACTCCAATTAGGACCTTCAACTCAAAATTGAAGTTTCCAATAAGATTTTTAGTTAAATATAATAATAAATTTGATATCCCCAGTCAATCTCTTCTTGAGACTAAGTTTGGTGGGCTTTTTAACTCTTGCCCTATTCTTTTACAAATAATTAATCATATATCACTGGGTGAGGAAGGGGCTATAGGGTGAAGACCCTCCTCTTTTCATGTAACAGGATCCCCCAGGGGACTCAAGGAATCATCAGGGGAGTGCTAGTCTCTCCCTTTTTTTGTCCTTGATGGTTCAGAACCCCATCACATCCTGCCCCATGAGAAATAGGGTACTTGTACTCATTGGGGCGGATTTTCAATGTAAAGGGTCCTATTAACATACCCCAAAATACATATACTCTACAACTAAGCTCAGGGCCCTCTGAGTGGACGTTCTCAAGGCTCAGGAGAGTTTATCAAAGTATAATCACATCCCCAAGGGGGATAATATTAAGATTATGTGATTGGTTTATACAGAGTGTAGAGTATAGATTAAATTAATTACTTTAGCTTGTCCCCAAAGGAAGGGAGCTTATTGGGAAGCTATATATCAATAGTTGGGACGCATCTGAGTCCTCATAACTCAATTTAAATTTATATTGGATGCCCATCTTGATAATATATATTATCAAGGTTTTAATTCTATAATCAATACTCATACTTATAAAATATTATCAAAATTTCTTGTATAATTGGGAACTTCTTAATTAATTTTCATTCTTGGATCTATGGTGGGTTGGACCAGTGATCTTGATGTCAGGAAATGGAGGTTGAGGCTAGTACTCAAACACTATACCAGCAAGAAATATTAGTTGTGCAGAAATTTGGACAATTGTAATTGTCTTGTGGCTGACATAGCCTTAGAAAATCTAAAAGAAGGCTTGAATGATGGGCTCAATACAATTCAACTCAAAAGAAAATTGAGTACAATTCATGGTGGCAAATATGTTGATGACCAAACAATCTATAACACTAAGCCTTAGGTAGTGCTAGCAGAACTAAAGGGGAAAAGGGTTATCAAGGTCCTCTTTGAACAACTTTGTAATTCAGGTTGGGTTGATCAAGCAAAATTCAGTGGAGAGGTTCACTTACAGGCCCTGATCTTGGCTCACCCAGATTCATGAAAGATTTTCAAGAAATTCCATCATATAGCTATGATGGATTGTAATTATAAGACAAATAAGTACAACATCCCCCTATTGCACATTGTAGGAATAACTTCCAACCAGAAAAATTTCACAAGATCTCTTTTTTTATAACAAGAGAAACGTTTTAGTTCTACAGTTGATCTGTAAATGTGCTAAAGGAGTTGTCTTATGTTCCTGAGGGACTTCCCAAAGTCTTTGTGACAGACCGTGAAAAAGCTTTGATCTGTGCTCTAGAAAAAATATTCCCTGAGTCAACAAGACAGTGCTGTCAATGGAACTTGTCTAAAAACATACAAGAAAACATTAAAGTGCGCTTCAATAATGACTTGAAGGGTGGAAAAGCTTTATGTCTCTGTGGGCTAAATTTGGGGCCTCAAAAACAAAGGAGGAGGCAGAGTTCAATCATGTGGCACTTAGAGTAAGTGCCAAATCACCGCCTCTACTGTTAATATTCCTAGGTTTGGGTTGCTTACATTAGGACTTGTTTAAAGTTTTTTTTGGAGGACCGTGAGGATTTACTTGAGTATATGGATCATATTTTCTTCCGTATCAAAGAGACGTTTGTAATGGCTTAGACTTTTGAAAACCCAGAATTTGGAAATAAAAGAATGTCTTGGGTTGAAGGCGCCCATGCAACTCTCAAAAAATTCCTTGCAAACTTTTCAGGAAACATGTTGAATGTTTGGAGAAACCTAGAGGGAACAGTTTCCAATAAAATTAAATTGGTTCAGGCTGCGCTTGACAAATCTCCAATAAAAATTGGAATATTTCTTCCTACTGAACTGTTACCATTGGGATACAAGGTTTCTTTACAAGCAATCAAACCTTTTGGCAAACAATTAGAGAATTTAAAGCGGAACCATGATGGGGAAGTGTGCACCAAGTCATACACAATGAAAATGGGTTTGCCCTCTTACCACCAAATAGGTGACCTACTAGTGTCAAGAGGCTCTGTTTTGCCTGAAGATGTTCATCCTCAGTGGAGGTTGGATTATGACCCTTGCAGTTCTAGTTCTGTAAGTTGGTTTAATTTGGATTGTTCAAATCACTTTTTGATTAATGCTTTTTTATTAATGCTTTTTGAATGATGATTACTACTTTACTCATATTTGATCCTTTGAATTTTTAAAGGTAAATGTTGATGAACTGCTCAACAATTCTCAATTACATGAGAAGCCCAATTCAATGATCTTGAATCATCCTGATCAAGATTATTGCGGGCTGTTCAAGCACTTGATGAAGGATATGGCCAATCATTTTTCAAAGCTAAGATTTGAACCTAAAGTCTTGCAATCAAGCAGAGGCTGTCCAAAATTGACAGATACCCAGCAAGATCCTTCTTGATTTGAAAACATTGAAAATGAACTTAAGCGGTCAAAGAAAAGCAGAAGGGAACCAAAGAAGAAAAGAAGAATGATTTTAAGTCTTTTCTTTTTTGGAAGGTTCATTGTTTTGGTTCGATTAACTGATTGAGAAATTTTTATAGTCCAAGTCAGGCTCTTCATCTGAATTTCATAGTTCAGTGGAAGAGACTGAATGTTCATTGAGTTTGGTGCTGTTGGAATCAGATTCCTTTTCAAAAGATGAACCAGAAGTAATGGATGGGTCAAACAGAAGCTCATCTTTGGTGAGTGGTGATTCCTTTAATGATATTATAATTTTGGATAACTAATTTTTGATTTAAGGAATTGAATTACCTAAATCAAATAACTGAAAACTTACATCAATTCTTAGGGGCGGTTTGGGATCCAGTTGGTGAGGTAAATTGTGGATTCAGATTTATTTCTAAATAACTCTGGTATGATGAGCATGGATGATTCCAAGAAATCAAAGAAATTCTCAAAAAATTGGACAAAAATAAGATTTTCTATCCTAAGACCTTGGTGGAAATAAAAAAATTGCAAATATACTAAAAATACTTGATTGTAATGACATTAATGAAAATATGCCATCTTCAAAATGGCTTTCAAAGTTAGATATGGGTCAAATAATAGCAGATGACTATGAAATACCAAAATTTTTCATTTCATTTAATTCATTCTGTACTTATACTCCTATGAAAATGGGGGTAAGAGAAGCATCAGACCCAATGTTCATTGCATTTAATAATAACCATTTGTTCCGGCTTGTACTTAATTGGGATGTGATTATAGTCCCACCCATAGTTTCCAAACCACATTCCATTATTTCCAAAAAGCCTCTTCTTGGGTTGATCACCTCAAAGATCAACTTGAGCTGTATTAGAGATCATTACAATTTCATCATTTTGGTTTTGTTTGTGATGCTGATCTTGTAGTTCTATTTATTTAAATGGTTCTCAAATTTTGATAACCATTGTTCTGAGTGTTTTGAGTTAAAATTATTATGATGAGTTCTTTGAATGAGATTTTAGTGGTAAGTTAAATTGTCTTGTGTTGGTCTGATGCCATAATAGGGAGTACTTTTACTTATTGTGAGGAGATTAGCTTAACAGAGGTTGAACTTGTTTTTTTGTTGGTCTTTTTACTTTAGGGATTTTCATGTTACTTTTCATTTTTTGGTGTTTTCAATTCGGGGCTTGTCAAGTTGCTTGTCTTTTTTTTTGGTGCTTTTACTTTAGTTCATACAAATTTGAACTTCTATTTTTGGTAAATTTACTTTAGGGATGCTCCATAGACTCTTAATTTTTATTTATTTTTATTTATTCATATTTATTTATATTTTTATTTATTTATTTATAATTTTTTTATTTATTTTTATCTATTTTTATTTATTTTCATTTATTTTTAATTTATTTACAATTATTTTTAGCCTTGTTTTTATTCATATTTATTAATTTTTATCAATTTTTCATTTATTTTTTTTCAATTTCTATTCTGCTTTTTTTTAAAAATGTTAATTTTTTTCTGCAAACGGTTCACAACCCAAAATGGGTTGTGAAAGGCCAATCAAAATTAAAAGTTCCATTATGAGCAGCTGTTTGAAATTGAGCTAGGTTGCAAACTGCTTTTGCTGACTGCAAAGGGTTGCAAGCGGCCATTTGTGACCCAAAGTGGGTTTCAAGTTGTGCCATGCAACCCTTTTTTGGTTGTGAAGGGGGGTTGTGAGGTTGCAAATTTAAAATTGGCCAAATTTTTTATAAGGAATGACCAAGACATATATGACCTCAGTCTGATAGTATAATTATTAATTCTAAACCATTATTGATTCCATTGAAGAAAATCAGCAAAAACCGCAACCTTTGATCTTGGACCCTTTCAACCATGAATACCTGCAGTACTTTTGTGAGAAAATTACCTCAAACTATGTTGTGAAAACAAGAGTGAGATACTCCCCTAAGTTTTCCTCAACTTCAGAAGGTATTGGTCCAAGCGTCTGTAAGGAGGTTGAGTGTTGATGGTTTTTGAGATTATGAGATGGTTATAAGAAAAAGATGAATAACAAAAATGATGTTGTGTATTCCTGCCCTTCAATCCTTCCTTGATCCTTCCATGATAATATATGATGAGATATGTTGAGATATTATCCTAAAACCCAAAGTTGAGAGTGAGTTTTTAAGTGCTCCCTCTCAACCCTAACCTAAGTACAAGTGCAACTGAAAGCCTAACAAGGAAATTAAGAAGGAACCCCTAGAATCTGGAAAACTATCCCAACCTTAACCTGTACCCCCCAATCCCTCCTAACTATTCCACTTTTACGTAATTCCAGTTTGTCCTTCTCATGGAGCAGCCCTCCGCTGCATCCTAATTGGATTCCCCCGTGTTTATCCATCTGCACGCGTCTGAGGATCCTGTAATCCGTGGATCAGTCTGTGCCTATGCTTGCGCCGACCACCCTGGCGCCTATAACCCGGCAATTGCATCACTTCAGCTTTCCAAACTAGCCTCCTGCAAACTTGGTTGGGTTGGCTCCATTGGTTTTTCCGCTCTGTCCAAGCAGGCCCCAAGCCAGCCACAACTGGAGTGGGCCCAACCCGCAGCAAATGCTGATCCTGACCTACCCAACTGCTGAGCGCGCAGCCCACAGCACAGTTCCCAATCCAAGGTTATAAATACAACACCACAACATCTGTCTGTCCCTGATTAAGTTCTGGGTGATTTTAAGCCTAGAAACAATGTAATTCCCTTGGGTGTTACCCCTTTGAATTAATTCTTAAGGAACCCATTTTCCAGGTTTTATACAGTCCAGAGTGGCCCCTTGAAGAGATATTGTTTAATTTTAAAGATCCCCAGTTTTTAAGAGTTCAATGTTTCAAATTACCTGAACTAAAAGACTAAGAGGAGAGTTTCAATGCAATGATAAAGACAGAAGAATAAAATGAATGAAGAAACAATGAATTTCTTTCTCACTCTGAGGCTCAAGGGAGAACAGGTGAGAATATGGAAAACAAATGACAGAAAGAATAGAAGGCAGCAGATGGAAACCAGTCTGGGAGCGTAAAGGTACATGAGAAATTGAGTTTTTTGAACATTTGAAACTGGAGAAATCTCACAGTTGAACAGAGAAGAAAGGAAATTGTAGGCGGATCATGAGTTTTAGGTTGATTTTTGGTTGAGTTGGTAGGTTGAGCGTTATGGTTGAGGAGAGCGGAGTGAGTTTAGGAGCACGGATGTGAGTGTTGAGCATAAGAGGAGGTCAGAGCTGATGATTCAAGGGGATAGGAGGAATGGCTTAGTTGATGAGGAATACAGGGAATGGAGCGTATTTGAAAATAGAATGGGTTGAGCGGAATGGAGCAAGGATGGATGAGCAAATGAGGCAAAGAGTGGGAGCCTTGAGTTGGATGAATTGTGACAGGAGTTGTAACAGGTGTAAAATGCTGGGCAGTCGCGTGGAGGACAGGGGAATTGAGGGATTTCCTTCCAAAAAGTTTTGTATAAGCTATGGACACTCTTAAAAACATAATGAAAAAACTTTAACCAAACCAAATTAAACCTTGCACTTTCTCTCACTGTATTTTTATTATTTGAGCATTTTACATGCTTAATTGGAAATATTATTATTTTGACACCAATTTTGCTTTCTGTATCTAAAGGATAGCAATGTTCCTGGCATCAGGAAGGTGAAAACTGGGGTTCTGGCTGGGAAATATACCTAAAAAATTAAAACTTACTTATTTACTTTTCTGGACCAGATATACAACATAAAAATAAGTTAAAATAATTGTTATTTTATTTTTTTCAGTGGATCTAAAGACCAACCTGGAATTAATTGATTATTATTTTGAGATTCTCAAACTTAGAAAAGAAGAAAAACTCAGTAATTTTTTCCCCAACAATTGGGATTCTTTTACCCCTGAAAAACAACAGGAAAGACCATTATACCACATAAAAAAGCTAGTAAATAGAAAGAGCTTGATCTTGAAAGGGTTATTAACTTCAATTCCATATTGAGCCAAAGTAAAGAGTGGAATAAATATAGAAACAACCTCTTTTTCCATAAGAGTATTCAAGAGAGTTATCTTCCAAAACCTTATCATAAATATTTATAGAAAAATACATAAAAATAAGAAATTTATAATAAAAATTCATTTTTTATTTTTTTTCCTCAGTTGAAGAAACATACTCCCTTGCAGATTTTATGGAAAAATATTTATTGGAGGACCACCCTGACCCCAGATCTTTGTATTTAAGCCAAGATCTGATTGGTACCCACCTAGATGCCCTTGCAATACCAACCCAAGATGCATTTAACCCTAAATTGGCATTTTTACCTCTTAATATAAACCTAAGTATTCTTATGAATCTGTAAACAATATGCAAAAATATAAAACATAATTAAGAATTATCATCATAGTTTTTTTTTGAATTTTCCAAAAAACGTACACCTTTTTTTTAAGCTATGTTCCAAAACGTGTGCAACACACAAGCCAATAATAGAGCACCCTCCTATGGATCTCTTCCTAGAGGATTGCGCACCTGTAAGAATTTCAGTTACAAGCGCAATGAAGGGGCTTGAAACTACAACCCAAGTGATGCCCAAGTGTACAACAATGGCATCCCAGGCGGCCAAATTAACCAACATACCATTGGAGAGCGGTGCCTTGCTGCGCATCTCATCCCCAGATTTTATGCCTCAAATTAGGCCACCACAGCTGGACCCACTCAAGGAGGAGAACATAAATACTCCCAAGGAGAAATTTCAGCCATTTCTTTTGCAAAAAGCTCCCAAATAAATCTATAAAAGTTGTTGACAAGAAATGAAGTGGAGACTTGCATGAAAAGCTGGAATTCTTGGGATCAGCTGGCCACCTTAAAGGGAATAGAAACTCAAAAAAAGAGGTCCTCCAACCACAAGAGACAAGTAAATCCCAAGGATTGTGAAAATATCATCTCTCTAGCTAAGACTTGGAAGAAATTATACAAAAATTAGATGCTTTATCTTCCAATTCTTTTATAGTTTGAAATTTTAGAGCAGAAACTTTGATAATAATTATGAGCAATTTGACAAATTGAACCTAAAAATTTCTTAGATACTCCAATTTCAGGAAGTAAGAGCCAAGAGCAAAGGTGCAGAAATAGAAAAATTGTCACATTGCTACTATTTAAAGAGAAACCCTGTCTAAGTATAAAAATAAAATAAATAAATTCAAAAAATACAGAACAAGTAGATAAACCATAAATATTATTCCAGATCTGGATTTTCCACCCAAAATTAGGTACAGTCACTCACTCAACCTACCCTTGAAATATGCCTCCTTAATATTTTAAATAATTAAAATGAAAAATGAAAAAAATGCTCGGGCATCTCTATTTCACTTTTTTTGGCCATTTTAATATGTCAATCATATTTTCACATATAGTTTTCACACCTAAAATTAACTCAGAATTGAGGTGTTGTGTGTAGTTTATGGTTTAAAGCCAGTTTTGTGTTCTGTGACAATTCACGCATGCATCCCTGCATCCATATGATGCAAAACACGCGCATATGTCACTCACAATGAGAAAACCAGCCAAAAATCCTGCATTCAACAAAAATATGTCTGCGGGAATCAGAGCCCCACCTGCATTTGTCAAGGATGCACGTGTCAAATTCAACTGGCAACTTCTGTCAACCAGGTAATGCAGGACACAGCTACAATATATATGCATGCATAAACGAAAACCACACAGATGGATGAAGGATGGTTTGGAGCCTCTGAATGAGAAATAGAAAAATATAAATTTCAAAAATTAAGATATTAAATTAAATAAAAAAATAATGTTATTCACCAAAAAAATGAAATTTATCAATATTCAATGACTGAAAAACAACCCAAGAAGTAGACAAAAAAATTAATAAAAAATAACCAGGATATCCAAAAGCTGAAATATCATTGGATAGTGCCTTCCTCTGAATACCTCACTTAAATAAATATAGTGTAAAATAAGGAAAGATTTCAGAGCTGCAGAATCAACAAATTATCATTTTATCAATTTTTGAAAACTATTTCATATGAAAAAAAGACACAGGAAAGTTCATCCAAGTGAAAGCACTAAGAATGCGTGCCAAAGTATCCCGGGTCAGCCTGCTAGCCCCAGCCCACTATCCAAAACCTCTATATGTTCCCTGGAAGGCTCCTTCACCCCAAAAGGTATATATACAGCCCCTTTTGGTTATTTTAAACAGTGGTGATTTTTGGGATCAGTTCAGACCCTGTTCCATTCATGATCAAGTTTTTAGAAGGGATAAACAAGGGATAAATTTCCTCAGTCTGATAGCATGCTTATTAATTCTAAAACCATCATTGATTCCATTGAAGAAAATACTTCAAAAAACCCACCAAGTGACCTGGGACCCTTTCAATCATGAATTTCCACAATATTCCTGGATCTACTGCTTAAGGAAGTAAGTAATCTCCTCCTTGGATTTTGAATTAAATGCTGTAAACAGCCTTTCAAACCCATTCCCTTGGGTCAACCCTTTTCTGAATCATGAGGACCCTGTTTTCCCAAGGTCTTTACACAGTAAAAAGTCACCGCTTGATGAAAGGTTGCTTAGGCTGAAAAGATCCCCAGTTCTGTATAGACTGTGGCCTCTCCTGAAAAGAATATTAAAAACCTTTTTTAACCAAACCAACTTCCAACCTTGCACTTTCTCTTACCATATTATTTTTTTGCCCTGTTCAAGTGCTTTCTTTGAATTATTATTATGCCAATACCAACATCACTTTCTGTAGCTAATGACTGCAAGGTTCCTTGAATTAGGAGGCTTACCACTGGGGTTCTGGCTTGGAAATATCTTATAAGAATTAATATTTAATTATTTAAATTTTCTGGAGCAGATTAACAGAATTAAAATAAGATAAAATACTTAGTATAATCATTTTTTGATTTTTTTGAGGAAGTAATTCTATGCCTAACCACTGGAATTATTTGACCCTTGTAAAAAAACAGGAATGAATATTATATCACAGAAAAAAAGATGATAAAGAGAAATAGCTGGAACTACAAAGGCTCATTAACTTTGATTCTTCATTATGGCAATGCTAAGAGTAGAAAAAATACAGAAAAAAGCTCTTGTGACACAAAAAGAATCAAGAAAGTGAGCTGCTAATAATTTTTTATAAAGATTTATAAGAAATAATTAAAAAGAAAAAAACAATAATAAAACATATTCCTTCTTATTTTTAATTCCGCAAATGCAAAAAAACTAGTCCCTTTCAGATTTTGTTGAGCAAGATTTATTGGAAAAAACACCCTTAACCTGGAAAAATGGATTTAAGGCAAAATTTTATTTTTACCCACCAATATCCCCCTGGAATACAAACCCAAAACACTTTTAGCCCTAATCTGTCTTGAGTCCCCCTGAAAGTTAAAATTAAGTAAGGATAAAATAACCACAAAAAATTTAAAAAAAATATATAACCCCAAAAATTAGGGTGATGTTAAATTCATGGTTCCAACCGTGTGGTAGTTGTGTAGGGCCCTACATGGCTCAAATCATCCATGGGGGCCCATAGACGAATACAAAGGGCCGTTTCAAACACACGCAACCCCCGGGGGGTTGTGTAGGAGCTGTGTAACCCCCAAACACGGCTAATTTGAGCCAGGTACCCACGGACATGGCTCAAAACTGCCATGTTTGGGGGTGCATGTCAGCTTGCTTGTCAGCCACAAGACAGTTAGACTTGTCCAAATGTCTGGAAACTCATATGTCCTGCTGGTATAGTGGCTAAGTACTAGGCTCACTTCCCAGTATCTGATACCAAGGTCACTGGTTCAAACCACAATGGAGACAATAATAAAAATGTTGAATAGTTTTGTAATTATATATTGAATCTTAATAATATTATATAATGTTGTATAAGTATGTTTTTATGAGTATGGATTATGGAATTAAAACCTTGATAATTTATATTATCAAGAAGGGGACCCAATATGACTTTAAATTAAGTTATGAGGACTCAGATCCGTCCCAATTATTGATATAGAAGTTCCCAAAGTATTTCCTCTCTTTGGGAAGGAGTTACAGTAATCATATTAACCCATACTCTCTATACTGTATAAATTAATTACACATTATCCTTCTTTGGGATGTAATTATAAGTAATACTCCCTCTGTACACTTAATAAACCTTACTGAGCCTTGAGAGCGTTCACTCAGAGGCTTTAGAACTTAATTGTAAGCTATGAACCTTCTAGTAGCGCTGCCAAGAGTATATACCCCTTATAGGTATAGTATAATTATAAATTAATTACTTATTTAATACTATTCACTTTTGGATGTAATAATGCTTTAATATACTTCACTGAGCCTTGAGTGCGTCCACTCAGAGGGCTCAGAGTTCATCTGTAGGCTGTAAACCTTTTAATAAACATTGCAAAGAGTATACATACTCTATGTGTATAGTATGAGCTAAGATACTTATAATTAAAATTAAATTATTTGCCAAGGTATTAAGCTACATGAAATCAATATAAATAATCATTATGATGGAATCTAAGGCTTCTATACCGTCCATCTGAGTGATGTATAAGTCCTAAGACCCAGTAAGTAACCTTTTAGTAAGTAAAATGAAAACTTTAACTTGAAAATCCTTCCCAATGGGTACTAGTTCTTCATTACCCATTGAGAATGATGTAATGATGTCTTGGGCCTTTGAGGACGAAACCAAGGAGAGCCTGACACTCCCCTGGTGATTACTAGAGTCCCCTGAGGGCTCCTGTTACCTTAAAAGAGCAGGGTCTTTACCCTATAGCCCTTGCATCATCCATTATATATTATTATTTGAACAAGAATACAAGCAAGAGTTAACAAGCCCATTAACCTTAATCTCAAGAAGAAGATTGACTGGGGCTATAAACTTTAGTATTAAATTCAATCAATAACCTATCTGGCAACACCAATTTCGAGTGGAAGG
Source organism: Puccinia polysora (assembly GCA_025617555.3). Taxonomy (NCBI): domain Eukaryota; kingdom Fungi; phylum Basidiomycota; class Pucciniomycetes; order Pucciniales; family Pucciniaceae; genus Puccinia; species Puccinia polysora. Next base: position 36,786,890 of record CM062628.1, read on the forward strand.
TCTCACTTGGATAAGTAACCCCTGTGTGTTACTCTTTAAAGGGTGTGAGCTTATTTATAAGCAAAGCTCCTTTTGGTCTTACTCTTTTAAGACTAAGGCCCCTTACCTTTTATGAAGGTTTAAGGTGTGGCTATTTACTCATAATACCTTGGTATTATTCGAGTCTGTAAACTTTTAAAGTTGCTGTTTGGAATATATAAGTCAAAACTAATTTAAATATTGGTTTGTCTTTATTCTTTTGCAGGTTTAACCACAGCTAGGTATAGCAATAGAGGTTAAATCCCTGACAATTGGGGGCCTCATCTGATTTCAGTACCTTTGAGATTGTTTTTTCTTCTTAAAGTACGCAATTTTGTGATATTTTGGGCAAAAGTTTTTGCTGATTTATAGATTTTTTGATAAAAATCAGTAAAAAAAAAACAGCATATTTTCGAAAATTTTGGGATTTTTGCTTTGAGCTTTAAAGTCCTTCTGTTTTGAGTGTTTAAGCATATTTTGTGCGCATTTTTGACCAATTCTGAACAGATCTTTTTGCTGATTATTGATTTCTTTTCCATTTCATATAGGAAAATTATAGAAATAGAAAAAAAAAGGCAAAATTTTCGAAAATTGCTTTTTAAACAGTTAGCCTTTTTTAAAGATATTATTCCACTGAGATTAAGCAATCTTAATCTAGTTTGCTTGGTTTTGACCTGGTTTTGTTTTATTTGTTTTAAATATAAAAAAAACAAAAACAAAAACAACATTTAATTAAGAAGAAACCGTCGAAAAAAAACAAAAACAAAAACAAAAACCAAGTTTTTTTTCACAGCATCATTAAAAGTATTGTTGCCTATTTTCCGAGGGTGTGTGTTCGACAATCTTGCTCTCTGTTGACTCGGAGTTTGACAAAGACAATTGCCGCGTAATTCTGGCTAACGGTAGCTCCGCGTAATTTCGCGCCGAGGCAGGGACACCTGCATTTATCAATTAAACGGTGCTGGTGACCTACCGCCGCCTGAACAAAGGATAGATTGTTGTTACTAGTCCCATTATTGGTTAGAAGACAAAGTTAGTATTTTTTTTAAAAAAAAAAAAGAAAAAGAAAAAAACATAGTATCAGCGTACCTAAGTTACTTCTCGACACAAAATAGTGTTGAGACAATTATCCATTGCTTCCTTCCTTCCTTCTAAACAAGGAAGGGTTCCGAGCTTTGTATTGGAAAATAGCTCGGTCCCGCAAAGCAAAGCAAGGGGACCGAGTATCCGCAGCTTTGAACCTACGGAAAGGGCAAGATTGCCGACTATGGACATTTTGACTCACCGTGAGTCTTCCGTTGTCCTTTGATTGAAGTGACGACTGTATTCAAATAACCCATTGCTTATTGTTCCTAACTGCGTACGTTAATGGCGATGAACACCAGAAGCAAGGGGGCTCAGCTTGTGCCCCCCGGCGATTTTGAACAAAGAAAGAGGCGACCTACCGCCAGGAGCAGCCAATCTGCTGACCTGCCACAGCCAAAAAAAGATCAATTATCTGGAGGCTGTGGCGGCCAGCAACACACAGAACCAGGCAATGTTCCTGACCCAAGCCCCGGCAATGCACAGGGCTTTGATCAAGATATTGGGGAGGGAGAAGCTCATGAAAGAAACAGAGAGTTGGGACCCAACCCAGATCAAGAAGCCAGTGGCTCCCAAACCAAAGGCAAAGAGGAAACCATCAGGGGGAATAACCCCACAACCAGTAGCCTCTGGTTCCCAGGTTCCTTTGAGGAACAGAGATCCCTCTCCTTCTCACAACCAGGGAGGAAGGATGAGGAAAAGAAGAGATCACAGGAATGCAATTTATGGAGAGATGATGAGGATGGCGAGATCTCTCCAAGGGGGATTTCAATATTTAGAGGAGGAAAGAGCCAAGAGGGCAAAGAGGGGTTAAGATTATCCCTTGAATCAGAAATTTTGTTAGAAAAATTTTGTGATGTTGTATTGAAAGAGACCCTTCACATTAAGAAGGCAGTAGTACACACAAACCAATATTGTTTTGAAGGCTTTGCAGCCATGGACAAGAAGTACAGTTGTATAGTATCTGATAGCATTGCCCTTCAATCTATTTTAGAGAATTCTGCAAGAGATATAGAAGATTTGACTAATAAGACCATTGAACTGGACCTGATCAAGGTCCAGAATAGTGATTTAAGTAATTTGGATGACAAAGTGACAAGTATTAGTGAATCATTGAAAGATTCTGCAGAAGAATCTGTAGCAGTGAGGAAGGAGGTCCATTCATTGACATCCATGATGTTACAAATAAGTCACTCCTTGGAGCTGCTGGAACACAAGTTTGACCAAAATATGAATTCTGTCAGAGAATAGATATTGAAATATCAGGTTGTGTCAGAACAAGGTTTAGAAAGTTTGAGTGCAAGGATTGATAAGGTACATAAACAATTAGAGAACAACCATGACAGGCTTGCCAGTAGATTGCTCTCCTTGTCCCCAAGCAACCTCAGTCATGCCATGGAAACCAACAACCATGACAGAGGTCATAGGATGGATAGGAAGATAGCAGAAAAAATTGATCCAGTACAAGATTCTAGTATGAATGAAGTGTTCAAACAGATACTGAAGGGATTGCCCAAGATAAGTGAATGGCCTGATTTCTCCAGAGAAGGTGAATATGACCTTACTGAATTCATTTCTTGGATTGACACATTGAAAGAGGACACAGGATTACCTGATACTTTGATCACTAGCAGGTTAAGTATCTTGTTTAAAGTTATAGCCTCAGACTGGTATAGAGACAGAAGGAATTCAGTAGGTGTGCAAGACTGGGAATTTTGGAAAAAAGAAATAAGTTCAAAATTTGGTACAGAAAATTGGAAGAGGAAGTGTTTGAATGCTTTTAAGAAAGACAGATTCCTGCCAGGTGTTACACCACCAGCAACATGGGTAACCAGACAGAGGAAGAGGCTTAGAGCCTGTGATCCATACCTGGATCAAGATAGTATTAATTTCAAGCTACTATCCTTGATGGATGTTGAAGTTTCATTTGCAGTAAAAACTAGTATTAAAACTACGGATGATTGCTCAAACTTGATTAATATACTGGAAGACATAGTAGAAGACACATCTCTAGGTAGGAGGAAATCATATCCTCCCAAAGAAGTTCCTATGGAGAAATCCAAAGGAAAAACTCAGCCAAAATTGAACCTGTAGAGCACAGAAGTCTCTTGTTATACATGTGGGAAGGCAGGACATACTTCTAGGACTTATCCTCAGAAGGCAAGCAAAGTAAATAACATAGAAACTAACAACGAAGAAAAAGTGGAGATTGCTTATGATTCTTGTGATGACCATAGTGAGGAGGATGATAACCACTTAATCATAGGATGCATAAATTCCATAGACTCAGCAAATGACTTGGTAAAAATGTCATTCTGCGGAAAGCCTTGCAAGGTGCTTCTGGATTCAGGTGCTTGTAAGTCCATAGTAGGAAGGGGATACCTGGAGAAGTTCTATCCCCAATGGAAAGAGCACTTATTAGACTCACCCAAGTTAAATTTACAAAGCTGTTCTGGTGCACTGGAACCTTTAGGAATGGTAAAGATCAGATTGTTCCTGAAAGATTTGGCTCTGGTGATTAAGTTTGTAATAATTGATAATACAATGGTTGAATACTTCATCATTGGAATTGACTATATGAAAAAGTATTGTTTTAGTTTATTCCATGGGCAAAGTTCTTCATCCTTTACCATTGGAAACAGTGAAATGTTTTACTTCAATAATTTTGGCATGGATATGGTGAACAATGTTTCAGAAAAAGATTTTGGCCAAGAGCTCTTTAGAGACTCAAAAATCAGTTCTTCCTTGAAAGAAGAGGAAAAGGAGGAACTATTTTCCTTGTTGTTTAGGCATCAAGCAGCTTTTCAACAGTAGATCAGCCTTTTGGGTCAATCAGGGGTCATGAGGTCAAGATTACTTTAACAATAGACAGGCCATATCCCCCAGCTTTGAGGAAACATCCTTTCCCTGCTAGCCCTAGGAGCAAGGAGGCATTGAAAGAGCATATAGATACATTATTGAGGTTGAATGTGATCAGAAAAGTAGGAGCTAATGAGGATGTGGAAATCACCACACCTGTCATCATAGCTTGGCATAATGGGAAGTCCAGAATGGTTGGGGATTTTAGAGCACTGAATTCGTACACAACCCCTGATGGGTATCCTATGCCAAAGATTGTTGAGTCTTTGAGCAAATTGCACCAGGCTAAGTATATTTCTTGTGTGGATGTTCTGAAAGGTTTTCATCAGAATGTTGTAGACCATGACAGCAGGAAATTCCCGAGGATAGTATGCTACCTAGGAGTGTTTGAGTATTTGAGAATGCCTTTTGGTATCAAGAATGCCCCATCCCATTTTCAGAGGATGATGGACTCAGAATTTCATGAGGAATTGATGCAAAACTGGTTGATAGTCTACATAGATGACATAATTGTATTTTCAGAAACATGGGATGAACATAAGGAGAGGATTTCCATTGTACTCAAGAAGGTGATCAGGATGAATATGAAAATATCTTTGACTAAGTGTTCATTTGGATTCAATGAATTGATGGCTTTGGGTTATGTTGTGAGTGGTCTGTCACTTGGGATAGATCAGGCAAGAGTGGCAGCTGTATTACTGAAGCCCACGCCTAGTAACATTAAAGAAATGCAGAGTTTTCTAGGTTTTGCAGAATATTACAGGCTACATATTAGGGATTTTGGAATAATAGCTTCTAGCCTGTATAAGATATGCAGTCCAAATGTTTCATTTGAAATGACTACAGAAAGGTTGAAGGCCTATTAAATACTTAAGGAAAAGTTAACAAGTGCACCCTTTCTATTTCACCCAGACCCTAAAAAACCATTCAAACTGTATGTGGATGCATGTATGGAAGGTCTTGGAGCTGCATTACACCAAATACAGATTGTGAATGATAAACCAGTTGAGGGGCCAATTTGCTTCATATCCAGACAATTGAAGGATAGTGAGAAGAGATATGGTGCCTCACAATTAGAATGCTTGTGCTTGGTGTGGGCCTTAGAGAAATTGTATTACTATTTGGACGGTTGTCAGTTTGAAGTCATTACTGACTGTACAGCTTTGAAGTCTCTTCTGAACATGAAGACACCCAATAGGCATATGTTGAGATGGCAGATTGCTATCCAGGAGTGGAGAGGCTCTATGACTATAGTCCACAGAGAAGGCCTGGTACATAAGAATGCAGATGGGTTGTCACGATGGGCACTACCTAATGACATAAATAATCCTGCTTATGACCCAGAAGATACTGTAGATACATTACCTATCATGGCCATTTCAATGAGTAGTCTAGCACAGAGTTTTTGGGATTCTGTGTATGACTCTTATTCAGGAGAAAAGAATACTTCACTACTAGTAGAGATTACGCAATCTAAAGTCAATAGACAAGACCTGATTGAGGGACTGGATGAAAAATGGAAGAAGGAACTAATTGATGGCAGGCTAGTCCTTTTAGATGGGTTATTATATCATAAGTCAGCCCACTGCTGTTCAGTAGTATTAGTGAAGGACGAGCACATACAGTTGTTGATTAATGAATGCCATGATAATATCTGTTCAGGAAATTTGTCTAAGGAGAGGACAACAGATAGGATAAAGATGATAGCTTGGTGGCCTGGTTGGAGAAATACTGTCTCAGACTACTGTGATTCGTTTGAGAGATGCCAGAAAGCTAACAGATCCACAGGAAAGAAATATGGTTTGCTTCAGTCAATAGAAGAACCTAAGGATAGATGGTCCACTATTAATATGGACTTTGTATCTGGATTACCACTGGGAGGAAAGGATAACCACAATTGTGTACTGGTAACAGTTGATAGGTTCTCCAAAAGAGCTAGGTTCCTGCCATGCTATAAGGATAGCTCTGCCATGGATGTAGCATTATTGTTTTGGAATAGTATTGTGAGTGATGTAGGTTTCCCAAAAAACATAATTAGTGATAGAGACCCTAAGTTTAATTCTGAATTTTAGAAGAGTTTGTTTGATTTGTTAGGAACCAAATTATCTTTCTCCACAGCCTATCACCCACAGACTGATGGATTGGCAGAAAGAATGATACAGACTTTGGAAGACATGATAAGGAGGTATTGTGCCTATGGGATTGATTTCAAAGACAATGATGGTTATACTCATGATTGGGTATCATTTTTACCTGCCTTAGAATTTGCCTACAAATCCAGTAAGCATTCCACCACTAACATGTCACCTTTTGAATTAGAGAGAGGTTGAATCCCGCGCATGCCCAAGGATATGCTCCTCAGCAAAAGTATTGTACTGCATCCCACTGCAGATTGCTTTAGAGATATGATGGTTAAGGCTGAAAATTTTGCTAGCAAATGTGTTCAAGAAGCAGTAGAGTACAATAAGGGTAGATGGGATAGAACACACAAGGATCATGACATCAAAGTTGGAGACATGGTCTTAGTTTCAACAGTGAATTTTTCTAATATAGCAGGGCATAGAAAACTCAAAGAATCATTTGTTGGGCCATTTGTGGTAAAAGCCTTACATGGTAAAAATGCAGTAGAGGTGATTCTGAGAAAGGATTTTGACAGGAAACATCCAACTTTCCCAATCAGTCTGGTTAAGAAGTTCTTAGAACCCACTGCAAAGTTCCCACTAAGGAAGGTACCTGTGGTTGTGGTCCCACCTTTACAGGATGTTGAAGATGGATTACCTCACAAGATATTGAACCATAAGATTATTAGAAAGGACAGTAAAGATGTAAGAGTTTATCTAGTCAGGTTTAAGAATAAATTAGCTGATAGTCACTTATGGTTGGAAGCTAAATACATTAAAAACTCTGATATTGTATTGAGGAGATATAGAGCATCTAAGAGAGCTAAAAATTCCTCTGAAGAGTAATTTTCTTTTGGTGGTAGGGAGTGTCAGCCACAAGACAGTTAGACTTGTCCAAATGTCTGGAAACTCATATGTCCTGGTGGTATAGTGGCTAAGTACTAGGCTCACTTCCCAGTATCTGATACCAAGGTCACTGGTTCAAACCACAATGGAGACAATAATGAAAATGTTGAATAGTTTTGTAATTATATATTAAATCTTAATAATATTATATAATGTTGTATAAGTATGTTTTTATGAGTATGAATTATGGAATTAAAACCTTGATAATTTATATTATCAAGAAGGGGACCCAATATAACTTTAAATTAAGTTATGAGGACTCAGATCCGTCCCAATTATTGATATAGAAGTTCCCAAAGTGTTTCCTCTCTTTGGGAAGGAGTTACAGTAATCATATTAACCCATACTCTCTATACTGTATAAATTAATTACACATTATCCTTCTTTGGGATGTAATTATAAGTAATACTCCCTCTGTACACTTAATACACCTTACTGAGTCTTGAGAGCGTTCACTCAGAGGTTTTAGAACTTAATTGTAAGCTATGAACCTTCTAGTAGCACTGCCAAGAGTATATACCCCTTATAGGTGTAGTATAATTATAAATTAATTACTTATTTAATACTATCCCCTTTTGGATGTAATAATGCTTTAATATACTTCACTGAGCCTTGAGTGCGTCCACTCAGAGGGCTCAGAGTTCATCTGTAGGCTGTAAACCTTTTAATAAACATTGCAAAGAGTATACATACTCTATGTGTATAGTATGAGCTAAGATACTTATAATTAAAATTAAATTATTTGCCAAGGTATTAAGCTACATGAAATCAATATAAATAATCATTATGATGGAATTTAAGGCTTCTATACCGTCCATCTGAGTGATGTATAAGTCCTAAGACCCAGTAAGTAACCTTTTAGTAAGTAAAATGAAAACTTTAACTTGAAAATCCTTCCCAATGGGTACTAGTTCTTCATTACCCATTGAGAATGATGTAATGATGTCTTGGGCCTTTGAGGACGAAACCAAGGAGAGCCTGACACTCCCCTGGTGATTACTAGAGTCCCCTGAGGGCTCCTGTTACCTTAAAAGAGCAGGGTCTTTACCCTATAGCCCTTTCATCATCCATTATATATTATTATTTGAACAAGAATACAAGCAAGAGTTAACAAGCCCCTTAACCTTAATCTCAAGAAGAAGATTGACTGGGGCTATAAACTTTAGTATTAAATTCAATCAATAACCTATCTGGCAACACCAATTTCGAGTGGAAGGTCTCACTTGGATAAGTAACCCCTGTGTGTTACTCTTTAAAGGGTGTGAGCTTATTTATAAGCAAAGCTCCTTTTGGTCTTACTCTTTTAAGACTAAGGCCCCTTACCTTTTATAAAGGTTTAAGGTGTGGCTATTTACTCATAACACCTTGGTATTATTCAATTCTGTAAACTTTTAAAGTTGCTGTTTGGAATATATAAGTCAAAACTAATTTAAATATTGGTTTTTCTTTATTCTTTGGCAGGTTTAACCACAGCTAGGTATAGCAATAGAGGTTAAATCCCTGACATTGCTACTATTGCAGAGCAAGCTGCAAAAGTAACACAAATAACATAAAAACAATAATAATAAAATTAACATAAGAAGGAGTAGGAAAACCATAAATATTATTGAAAAATTAGATTCCCCACCCAAACTTAGTTAGGGTTACTCACTGACCCCACCCTTGAAATCCAACTCCTTATATTTTTAAATAATTAAAGAAAGAAAGACCAAAATACCACGGCGCCACTATTGAACTTTTTTGCCAATTAAATATTTCAAATTTATTTTCACGTATAGGTTTCACACCTAAAATTCAGTCAGCATTGAGGTGTTGTGTATATTTTAGGAGTTACTGATGGAAATGTGTTCTGTCACAATTCCCGCACGCAGCTGCGGAAGCCAATACACACGCGCGCGGCTGAGCTACAGCTCTGTCACTCTGTCAAAGCCGTTTAGGCAGCCCAGGCCTCTGAGAAGTACGCAGCCATGGGACTACAGGTTGACAAAGTGAAAGGCAGCCTAAGAAACCTAGGTACTGCGTAAACATGCTACAACCTGCACGTGAACATTCTACATATGTAATAAATAATCCTGTGGATAGTACACAGTCTAAAAATACATAAAATTATATAAAAATACTTAAATAACCTTTATACGTATTTTTTATTAAATATAATTCAATGTACCAAAAATATCAAAAATAAGAGAATGACTACTTTTAAAAAGATATTAAAATACTTTGATATACTATTATGAGAATTTCTAGACATGAATATTTTTGTGACATGCTGAGAAAACTTATGATGTTAAAATATTAAATGAATACCCATGACTTACATTTATAAGTAATTATTTTAGTAAATCAACTGAATTTCGAAAATAAGGATTAAAATCAATATCATGACTTTACTCCAATTATTTAATACATAATGAGAACTCACCTGACATCAGAATATCTTTTGGAATGTCTATTAAAGTAATTATTAACTTACTGGGAATATTTACTAAGTATAATTAATTAAATAATAAATAAAAAGGAAATATTGGTGTTATTCACATGTCCAAAAATCAATTATAAAGTAGAATAATTCCCATACCCTGTGGAATTAGATGCTACCCGTGTTTCAGAACCAAGAAAAAGTGACAGGCTACCCCTGGTTACCCTACTAGCCTCAGTGTCTGTCCCTTTGAGCCCCTGTACCCATCAGCAGGACAATATTGGGACTCCAAAAGCTATAAATAAACAGCTCTTTTAATGATATTGATACCCAGAGACACATTTCTATTTACATCCAGACACCGTTCCAAGGTAATCAAATACTTATAAGAGATGAGTAAGTGATTTATGGCTTTAGTGTGATTAATAATATCCGTCCTCAACCCTCTTTTATCAATTTAAACTGCTGAACAACCTTATAACCCCAGTATACAGGTTTAACCCCTCATTGCACGTCCCTAACAGGTACCCAAAGGATTTAATAATATACCAGTGAGTCTTATTATCCTTTCTCTGTTGTGGAAGCTTTGTTAAAAAGCCCTGCCACTGCACTGTGTATTTTACATACATATTATCTTTGGTCAAAATGTCCTTTAAAGTAAAGGTTCCAAAGTAACCAGGCCTACGTATTTTCATACTGAATTCCGTGAAGAGAGGTGTTAAAGATCCCCAATATAATTGTGGCCCCTCTATCAAAATATTTAATAATCAATTTATCTATATTTATTTATAACAATAAACCATATCCAAAAAAAATTAACCTTGCAAAAAGATTTAGGCAAATTTCTTATGTATTTTTGCTTCATTTATTGAATAATATATTTATTATTTATTCTATCACCTCTGGTCGCTAAAGGATAGCAAGGGTATTGGCATCCAGGAGGCTGACAGTGCGTGACCCCCTTGGAAGTTGTGCTAGAATTTTGGGCACCCCCTGGACCACACTTGGGTTCCGTCAACCCAAATTTGGGCCCAAAACATACTTTTTGGGACTGTTGTTCCACACCTAGCAATCCCAAAGAGACTTTAAAGTGAAATCAAAGTGAAATTAAAGTGAAAATTGAAATCATATAAAATTCTCCAAACAATTCTTTCTCAACTCAAAAGTGAGCAAACTTTGTTTGTTTAATTGAAAGTTGAACTGAATACCAAAGTATACTGTTGCATTTTTTTGAATTGGAACAGTGGAAAGCCCTCCTTCTTCTGACATGGCTGCATGGAAGTTCTACATTGATAGTGCCATCAACAAAGATTTGGAAAAAGTAAAAAAAAGGATTTTGGTAACAAAACATTAGAAGCCCCAACTGAATCCTCATCAAGGATGAAAATTGAGGAACAAAATGATTCACAAATGGACATGACGGCTGGTGGTGAGTAACATTTTATGTTACTGGTCTTTGCCAGATTAAATCTGATTGCAACCAATGGAGTGCATGCCATCAATATGACTATGAAACTATGAAATATCCACTTGACCCACCTCCTGTGAGAGCTTTTCCTACAAAAGAAGAGGCAAAAAACTATTTTCAAACATGCGCAATGAAGCATGGTTACGCTTTAACATTATTCAACTCAAAGCATGACCAATATGTGGATTTAGGCTGTGATAGACTTGATTCCTATTCAGGAAAACTTCTTACCAAACAGTCTAGAAAAACTCACACAAGGAAGGTTGGGTGCAAGTTTTTGATCCATGCAAGTTGCACAAAGGCAGACCCCTTGGGGCAAATCTCCTATGAACACCCAACATAACCATCAACCATCTGAAAATCCCTCTGTGAATCCTCAACTGAGGAGAATCTCTGGGAAATCCTGGGATTTATTCAAGGAAGGCATGAAATATGGGCTCAATAAATTACAAATTAAGAGAAAATTGAGCATTATTGATGGGCAGGATTATGATTATGACCAAACAATCTATAACACTAAGCAGAAGGTAACGCTTGCAGAACTAAAGGAAAATGTTTTATGGAGGTACTCTATGAACAGCTTGAAGAAACAAGTTGGATTCACCAGTCAAAGTTCAGTGAGAGGGCCACTTGGAGGCCCTGTACTTAGCACATCCTGAGGCAGTAAAGCTTGCAAAAAAATTTGATCATACTGCTATTTGGGATTTTACTTATAAGAAAAATAAGTACAAAACCCCACTATGGAATGTTGTAGGAATGACAGCCAATCAGAAAACTTTCACAAAAGCTCTTGTTTTTATAACAAAAGAAACATTTGAGTTCTACAGTTTTTCTGTAAATGCATTAAAGTAGTTGGCTTATGATGCTGAGAGACTTCCAAAAGTCTTTGTGACGGACCGTGAAAAAGCTCTTCTTCTTCCTATTGAAACTAGTTTCCCAGATTCATCAAGACAATGTTGCAGTTGGCACTTGTCTAAAAACAATCAAGCAAAGTGTAAGTCATGCTTTTTCAATGATGTTGAAGGATGGAAAAGATTTATGACTCTGTGTGAAAAGTATGGGGCCCCAAAGACCAAGGAGGAGGCTGTGGTCAATGATGCAGAACGCAGAGTAGGTCAAAATCACTGCTTCTTATTCTTCCTAGTTTTGGGTTCTGACCTTTTGACTTGTATAGTGTTTCTTGAAAGACTATGAGGATGTACTTGAGGATATGGAAAATAACATTTTCCCTATCAAAGGGATGTTTGTAACAGAGTGGACTTGTATAAACCCAGATTTTGGAAACAAAACAACATCTTGGGTTGATGGGGCCCATGAAACTCTGAAAATATTTCTGGCAAACTCTGTGGGAAACCTGTTGGATGTTTGGAAAAGCCTTGACGGAACAGTTTTCAATCAAATTAAATTGGTTTATGTGTCACGTTATAACTCTTGAATTAAAATTAGAGAAAGTTCTTCCATCTGGAATTTTACCATTGGGTTACAAATTGTCTTTAGAGTCAATTCATGTTATTAGGAAACAATTTGAGAAACTCAAACATGATAATTATGGAAAAGCATGCACCAAGTCATATACCAAGACTATGGGTTTGCCCTGCTCCCACCAGATTGGTGGCCATCTAGCATTCAGAGGATCCGTGGTACCCAAATATGTTCATCCTCAGTGGATTTTAGACTATGACCCTTTCAGTTCTACTTCTGTAAGTTGGCTTAAGTTGGATTGTTCAAGTTGGATTGTTCAAATCACTATTTGATTAATACTTTTGGATTAATGATTCCTAATTCACAAAGGGTTTATCCTTTTGAATTTTTCAAGTGTGATGTTGATGAAATACTAAGCATTCCTCAGTTACGTGAAAAATTGAATGCAATGATCTTGGAAGTGCCAGAACATGAGCATAGTGACCTATTGAAGTATATCATTCAGAAGATTACAAAATATTGATCAAAGCAAAGACTTGAACCCAAATTCTTTCAATCAAGGAGGGCCAGGCCAAAATTGAAAGATACACGGCAAGAACCATCTTGGTTTGAGCATGTTGAAAAACAACTCAAGGAAGGAAAAGGACTAGAAGGTCTCCAAACAAGAAAAGAAAAAAGATTATAATTCTTTTCTTTTGGGATATGTTCATTTCTTTGGTCTTATGAACTTAGTTACTAACTAATGATGAATTTTTAGTCAAATTTGGCATAATCTGAATCTGAATTTCATAGTTCAGAGGAGGAGACTGAAAGTGAAGTGGGATCACTTAATTCAGAATAAGAATGCTCTTCAAAGGAGGACAACGTGCAGCAAAGCTCAACCAGAAGCTAAACTTTGGTAAGTATTCATTTAACTGATCTGATTAAACAAATGATTACAAGGTTATTTTTTATGATAGGAAAAAAATGTGGAATACCTCAATCAAATACCCAACAAATTCCAAAAGTTCTTGGGTGAGGTTTGGGATCCAATTGGAGATTGGAATTGCGGATTTAGAGGTATTGCTAAATCTCTTGGTTATGAAGAACAGGGTTGGTTTAAAGTTAGGAAGGAAAGGATTGGAACATTAGAGAAACATAAAGCATACTACATTAAGATGCTTGGTGGTGCAAAGGACGTTGAAAAGATTACACAAAGACTTGATGTTGAAGAAATAAATGAAAATATTTCCTCATCAAAATTGATGGCTAAATTAGATATGGGTCCAATCATAGCAGAAACATATTCCAGACCTATATTTTTCATTTCATTGGAGTCATTTGATACTTATACTCCAATGAAAAATGGTGTTAGGGATCAATCAGATTCAATGTTAATTTCATTTGTAAATAATAACCATTGGGTTCTATTAGTACTTGAGGGAGAAATGATTACAATCCCACCCATTTTAGCAAAGGCGCGTTCCTTGATTTCTAAAAAAGCTTCTGGTTGAGTTGATCATCTCAAAGATCAACTGAAAATGCATTCTATATTATAGAGATTATAGCCTTTGACTTCATTTCATCATTTTGTTTCATATAAATTGTAATTCTAATGCAGCTAAGGGGTTCTATTCATATAAAGGGTTGTCACATTTTGAACATCATTATGTTGAGTGTTTTGAGTTAACATCATTATATTTAGTGTTTTGAATGAGGGTTTAATGATGAGTCAGTTCAACCTGTGCTGGGCTGAATCCATCACAAGCTTAAGTTGTGTCAAGCTTGGGATGGGACCAGCTTAACACAAGTTGAACTTGTTTTTTTTTATGTTTTTACTTTAAGGCTGGTCAAAAGAGTTTTATTTTTTTTTCGTGATGTTAAATTCATGGCTCCAACCGTGTGGTAGTTGTTTAGGGCCCTACACAGCCCAAATGAGATGTGGGGCCCAAAGACAACTACAAAGGGCTGTTTCAAACATGCTCAACCACCAGGGGTTTTGTAGGAGCTGTGTAACCCCCATACACCGCTCAAATTGGCCATGTTTGGGGGTGCACAACCCCCTGGAGGCCGTTCCAGAATTTTGGTCACCCCCTGGACCACATTTGGGTTCTGTCAACCCAAATTTGGGATTATCCCATACTTTGTGGGACTGTTGTTCCACACCTAGCGATTGCAAAGAGACATGAAAGCAAAACCCAAGTGATTTTAAAGGGAATAATCATAAATCATATAAAAATCTGCAAACAATTCTTTCTCAACTCTCAACTTGAAAGTGAGAAAACTTTTTTTGATCAATTGAAAGTTGGATTGAAAACTGAAGTATACCATTGCATTTTTTTGCATGGGAACAGTGGCAAGCCCTCCTTCTTCTGACATGGCTACCTCAAAGGTCTACATTGATAGTGCCATCAAAAAAGTTTTGGAAAAAGCAAAAAAGGATTTGTTTAATGAAACATTGGAAGCCCCAACTGCATCCTCATCAAGGGTGAAAATTGAGGAACAAAATGTTTCACAAATGGACATGACCGCTGGTGGTGAGTAACATTTTATGATACTGGTCTTTCCTGTATTTAGTTTGATTGAAACTGTTGGAGTGAATCCCATCAATATAACTATGTAACTATGGCATCAACACTTGACCCACCTCCCTTGAGTTCTTTTCCTACTAAGGAAGAGGAAAAAAACTATTGTCAAACATGGGCAATAAAGCATGGTTACACTTTAACAGTTTTCAACTCAAAGAGAAACCAATATGTGGATTTAGCCTGTGATAGACATGGTTCCTATTCAGGAAGTCTTCTTACCAAACATTCTAGACAATCTCACACAAGGAAGGTTGGGTGGAAGGTTTTAATCCATGTAAGTTTAAAAAAGGCAGACCCCTTGTGGGGCCTCTCCTACAAAGAAACCAAACATAACCATCAACCATCTGAAAATCCCTCTGTGCATCCTCAACTGAGGATAATCTTTGGGGTGGCCTTAGAAAATCTAGTTAAAGGCATGAATAGTTGGCTCAATATGTTACAACTGAAGAGAGAATTGAGCAAGATTGATGGACGGGATTATGGTGATGACCAAACAATCTATAACACTAAGCAGAAGGTAACTCTTGCAGAACTAAAGGGAAAAAGTGTTATGGAGGTACTCTATGAACAGCTTGAAGAAACAAGTTGGATTCACCGGTCAAATTTCAGTGGAGAGGGTCACTTGGAGGCCCTGTACTCAGCACATCCAGAGGCAGTAAAGCTTTCAAAACAATTCCATCATATTCCTATGTTGGATTGTACTTATAAAACAAATAAGTACACAACCCCACTATTGCATGTTGTAGGAAGGACAGCCAATTGGAAAACTTTAACAAAAGCTCTTGTTTTTACAACAAAGGAAACATTTGAGTTCTACAGTTTGTCTGTAAATGCATTAAAGGAGTTGGCTTATGATCCTGAGAGACTTCCAAAGTCTTTGTGACGGAACGTGGAAAAGCTCTGATTTGTGCAATTGAAACTAGTTTCCAAGAAGCATCCATACAATTTTGCACTTGGCACTTGTCTAAAAACATACAAGCAAACTGTGAAGTGCACTTTGTTAATTACTTTGAAGGATGGAAAAGCTTTATGAATCTGTGGGCAAAGTATGGGGCCTCAAAGACCAAGGAGGAGGAGGTGGTCAATGATGCGAAGCTCAGAGTAGGTCCAAATTACTGCTTCTTATCCTTCCTAGTTTTGGGTTCTGGCCTTTTGACTTGAATAGTGTTTCTTTAAAGACTATGAGGATGTACTTGAGGATATGGAAAAAATCATTTTCCCTATCAAAGAGATATTTGTAACAGCGTGGACTTGTATAAACCCAGATTTTGGAAACAAAACAACATGTTGGGTTGATGGGGCCCATGCAACTCTCAAACAATTCCTTGAAAACTCTTTGGAAAACCTGTTGGATGTTTGGAAAAGCCTTGACAGAACAGTTTTGAATCAAATTAAATTAGTTCATGCATCACTTTATAACTCTTGAATTAATTTAGGGACAGTTCTTCCCCCTGAACTTTTCCCATTGGGTTTCAAATAGTCTTTAGAGGCAATCCATCTGGTTAGGGAACAGTTGTAGAAGTTCAAAGGGGAGCATGATGGCTAATTCTGCACCAAGTCATATTCCAAGACGATGGGTTCGCCCTGTTCCCACCAAATAGGTGACTGTCCAGCATTCAGAGGATCTGTGGTACCTGAAGATGTTCATCCTCAGTGGAGTTTTGACTATGAGCCTTGCAGTTCTAGTTCTGTAAGTTGGAAGTTGGATTGTTCAAATCACTATGTGATTAATGCTTTTTGATCAACAAATTCATTAATGGTTGATCATTATGAATTTTTCCAGTGCAATGTCAATGAAATGCAAAGCATTACTCAGTTACGTGAAAAATTTAATGCAATGATCTTGGAATCCCCAGATCATGAGAAAAGTGGACTATTGAAGTATATCATTCAGAAGATCTCCAAATATTGATCAAAGCCAAGACTTGAACCTAAAGTCTTATGATCAAGTAGGGATTGGCTAAAATTGACAGATACGCGGCAAGAACAATCTCAGTTTGAGCTTGTTGAAAAACAACTCAAGGTGTAAAAAAGAACTAGAAGGGCTCCAAAGAAGAAAAGACAAAAGATAATAAGTCTTTTCTTTTGGGATATATTCATTTTTTTGGTTTAATGAACTTAGTTACTAACTAATGATGAATTGTTAGTCAAAGTTGGAAAAATCTCAATCTGAATTTCATAGTTCAGAGGAAGAGACTATAAGTGAATTGGAATAACTTAATTTGAAATTAGAATGCTCTTCAGAGGAAGAGAATGTTCAGAAAAGCTCAACCAGAAGCTCATCTTTTTATTCATTTAATTGATCTGATTAAAGAAATGGATACTAAGTTAGTTTTCATGATAGGAATAAAACGTGGAATACCTCAATCAAATACTCAAGAAATTCCAAATTTCTTGGGTGAGGTTGAGGATCCAATTGGAGATTGGAATTGCAGATTGAGAGGTATTTCTAAATCTCTTGGTTATGAAGAACAGGGTTGGTTTCAAGTTAGGAAGTAAATGATGAAAACATTAGAGAAACATAAAGCATGCTAAATTAAGATGTTTGGTGGTGCAAAGGTGTTTGAAAAGATTAAACAAAGACTTGATTTTGAAGACATCAATGAAAAGATTCCCTCCTTAAAATGGCTGGTTAAATTGGACATGGATCAAATCATAGCAGACACATATTCCAAAACTATATGTTTCTTTCATTGGAGTCATGTGATACTCATACTCCAATGAAAAATGGTGTTACTGGTCAATCAGATCCAATCTTCATTTTCTTTGTAAACAATAACCACTGGGTTCTATTATTACTTGAGGGAGAAATTATTCCAATCCCGCCCATTGTAGCAAAACCACATTCCTTGATTTCTGAAAAAGCCTCTGGTTGGGTTCATCATCTCAAAGATCAACTGCAGATGTATTCTAGATTGTAATAGACTTTGACTTCATTTCATCATTGGGTTACATATAAATTGTAATGCTAATGCAGCTAAGAAATTCTATTTATATAAAGGGTTATGACATTTTGAACATCATTATGTTGAGTGTTTTGAGTTCACATAATTATATTGACTGTCTTGAATGAGAGTTCAATGGTCAGTCATTTCAACTTGTGTTGGGCTGATTCCATCACCAGCT